>OY979698.1:18230884-18581884 GCA_963855945.1 Thereva nobilitata
ATTTTCGAAATTCAAAATGGCCGCTGAAAAATGGCCGAAATTCAAAATGGCCACTCAAATATGAATTCGCAAATTGTTTTCCGATTTCAATGAAATTGGGTATCTAGGGGTTTTTAAGGTCGCTAATAACGAATTTGTGGTCAAAATTTAGAAATTCAAAATGGCCGCGCCAATATGGCCGACGACTTTGTCAATCGTGTTCCGATTCCAATGAAAATCGGTATCTGGGGTTTTTTGAGGTAGTAAATAACGAATGTTTGATCAGAACTTATTAATTCAAAATGGTCGCCGAAATATGACTGAAATTCAAATGAGCCATCCAAATTTGCTAATTGTGTTCCGATTTCCATGAAAATCGGTATCTGGGGGGATTTAAGGTAGCAAATAATGAATTTATGATCCGAACTTATAAATTCGAAATGGCCGCGGACGAAAGTTTCCAATTGTATTCCGATTCCAATGAAAGTGGATATCTAGGAATTTTTAAGGTTGCAAATAACAAATTTATTATTAAAACTTATAAATTCAAAATGGCCGCTCCAATATGGCCGACGAATTTGCCAATTGTGGTCCGATTCCAATGAAAGTGGGTATCTAGGAATTTTTAAGGTTGCAAATAACGAATTTATGATCAAAACTTAAAAATTCAAAATGGCCGCACCAATATGACTGATGAGTTTGCCAATTGTATTCCGATTCCAATGAAAATCGGTATCTGGGGGTTTTTAAGATAGCAAATAACGAATTTATGATCAAAACTAATAAATTTAAAATTTCGGGGCCAATATGGCGGACAAATTTTAGCAAATAAGTGTCATTCCCTTGCCAGCTGTATGCAGGTTGTTTAAGAGTTGGGAAATCTGAATCTTTACATCCTGGCTCTAAATGGAAGAACATTGAACATAGTGTATCTTGGTCATTTCCTCTATTGTCGTGAAGTTTGCCACGCGATCGAGTGTACCTATAAAATCCTCGACTAATTAAAGGTAAATCGGCAAAATTACAAAGAAAAGGGAAGGCCCTCCACTGCCATCACGAGGTTAAACGATGCCATCTATCGCATCCAAAAATACTAAATAAGAAGGGGGCAGTGTAACGGCTAACCGAAAAGAGAAAAACAAAATTATAAACCGTCCGCCAAGCAGGTTGAATTTCAAATGGGATTTAACATGGGTTTTCATTTTTTTCAACCAAGCGTTGGACACTTGAATTCCATCGGTTCAAGGTGAAACTTGGTATCCTCAGGTTTTCGATACCGCTGAATACGAATATCACATCAAAAACCGGTTTTAACTTATGGCAGCTGTCAAAAAAGCTGTCAATAGAAATTAACCATATAAAAGGTATCCAAAATCATATTTTCCAGATTTGTTGTTTCTTTCACTTTTTTTCTACTGCGGACAGTGCACACATAAACTTTTTTTATTTAAGGTTTTTTGCTAGTCCTAAATAAATCTTGCTTATTTGTCAAAATCGGCTTAAAATTGGCAGAGTTATTCAATGTGTAAACACCGAAGGTCTAGATGGCGCCCAAAAGGATGTCCTCAGCGAGGAGTTATATTTTCGCTCCTGTGGTGTTTTGTTGTAGATGAAATTCTAGAACTACTCAGTGACCAACACTTTTTCGTTCAGGACTACAAAAATGGTATTTACAGAACCCAGCATAACTTAGGCTTCGTCAAAGCAACCCAACTACTTAGGGGTGACAATGGATGCCAAACACATATAAAGAATCTGATGAGCTAGACCCGTAGATCTCTTCTACATGAGGTCTATAACCAAAAATCATACATTGTATAGATGTAAATCACTATTTTAAGATCCAATGGTAAAATACTCTACTTTATTGTGGTGGCAGAGAAGCACGCTTATGCAGTAACAGCTAATCACGCACATACTACGTTATCCCTCAATTATGCAATCTCTAATATCTATAAACTGTTATTGCGACCCATAAATTGCTTTTTGTTGAATTAACGTAAAATTAGTATTTTGGGATCAGTAATCAACGCAGAGCGAGTCCCTGTAATATAAAATAAATCCTTAATACAAAAAAATGGTGGCAGCGGTGAGATCAAGATGGTATCCGGCTACGTGGTTGGCCTGAGGCAATCACAACGAAAAAGAGGTAAATTAAACAGAAGGAGATGCGCAGACATAGCCCAACTATAGAGTAATCAATCGTCCTTCAACGGCAACATACTCCTAATTTATGCAGCTACGAAGATTTTGGTGACAGATCCGGATACAATATATTCAGAACCAAATTAAGCAAACTGAAAGAATGCTTTGTTGCCTTTCCATCACCACTGCTATTCGTACTACATACCTCGTCGGCTGCATTGTTTAAGACCTTATTTAGCTAGGCACAACGGCATAATGATGAAGAACAAATATTTAAGTGCGTCGAAAACCCTGCGCAGGGCGATGAGGATCATTATGATCTATAAGGTGTTCGTATTGACCCCTCTGATCATGTTTGGTGTGGCTAACATAAACTTGTAAATTAAGTTTTACGCGGTTGCCACAGTATTAAATGAGATCTCAAAAACCTTATGTAAATCAAAAAAATTAAACTGAACACTTTTTGATAGGCCAAACAAAATGCTTATTCTACTTAAGAAATTCCAGCAAACAAGGCATTACAGTTTCATAATATTATACATACTTTTAAATCACTTTTTACCCTCTTGGTATTCAAAAACGAACCATTATTTATCTACCAACAAATGCTCGGCAAATAGTTTCGAATTCTCACTGATAACCTCACAACGAAATTGCTTCACCATTTAATTTTGCACACAGAAAACAAACCTCAGCCAAACTTCTTCGCTGAATCAATAGAATTAAAATTTAATGCTTTGGTGGTTTTCTTTTACGAAAAAATTTTTAATTAACAAGTTTCTGTGTGTGGTGAAATTCCCAAAGACAAAGTTATTGAGTGAATTAATATTTAATTCCGCAGCAGCAGTAACAGCAGCCAAAGCATTCCGATATAAGGGTTTGAGCAACTGTGAATATACCTGTTCAAGAAAACCAAACAGAAACAAAGTATAAAAGGGTTAAACAATTACCCCCAAACAGCCTTTTCCCAATTTTCTAACAATTATTTTCAAGAGAGACCAACAATTTTGAAAAGTTCAAGTTTTAAAATTCAAGAACACGAGTTTTGTTGTGGTTTTTGTTGGTTTTTATTTGTGTTTTTTTTTTTTTGGTTTTTCAATATTTCGTAGTATGACATTTTTTTTTGAGATGGGAGAAACATTGTGGACGTTTCTGTAAATATTTTAAAATGTCTGGAGAAATATTTACAATATAAATTATTAATTTGCTGGTGGCAGCGGTGGGATAAAGTACAATATTTCACAGGGGGTGGGGAATGGCTAACAAAGTCCTCCGAAGGTTCTGGCATCCGATTTTTTACTTCTATGAAAACCCGAGAAGAGAATGCAAATGAACTTCTAGCAGCTCTGTTAGGAAGTGTTAATCCATCTTCGCCGCGGTGCATCCTGGGCTACTTCTTCGAAACTACCTAACGGGAGGCGATCAATTGGCGAGTCTTCTGGGCCATAAAACAGAGTTTTAATTCAGTTGGACTGAGGGTTAGCAAGCCATTCCCACAAAAACACTTTGCTACGAATCGGGAAACGATGGCTAGGAACCCGAAGGCTAACACAACGACGACTTTTCCTTTCCGAACAAAGGCACGAATTGGAACATGGAATGAAAGAACGCTCTAATCTCATGGACGGCTGAATGAATCCCTCAACGCGATGAGCCGATATATCAAGATCAGGGCACTTAGCGAGGCCAGATGGCACAAGGTCGGGGGAACAAATCTGCCCAAACGGTGAGTTCCTCTTATATTCTGGCATTCTGGTAACACTCGCGAGGTCCCCATTAGTTGGTCACCAGTTTCTGAGAGGATTATTACTGTGCGTCTGCGCACCAGACTAAGTAGCGCTATGGTTGTCCAATACTGCGCTTCAACTGAAGACACAGAAGATGACATCAAAAACGAGCTTTTACGCTCTATTCCAAGGGGAAACATCATTTTTTTGAAGGGTGACGTAAACGCAGAGATCGGTCCCAGCAACACCGACCTTGAACAGATAATTGCAAATCAAGGCAGAAGCCAAGTTGGTGAGCCTATCATTGACTTCTGTAGTGCCAACCACTCGTTGATTCCTGTAGTTTCCACTCAATTCAGGCGGAACCTGTCACAAGAAAATACCCAAGAAGACCTGAGTGTCATCGGATGGTAGAACGAGAAATCAGATGGATCACGTGACCGTCAGCCGCAGATAGAGAACTATTGTAGAGGATTTCAGGAACTTTATGGAAGCAGCCATTGGAAGTTACCACTATTTGATAGTAGCTACTATTCGCATCAAAATCCCTGCAGTCAAAAAAGTCCATAGAGATCCCATAAACCGTAGACGGTTTAAAGTAGACGTTCACCGGTACAGCATTAAAAAGTTCGAAATTGTAGAGAAATTCCCATATGCTCCCAAGGCAGCATTACTG
This sequence comes from Thereva nobilitata, assembly GCA_963855945.1. Classification (NCBI taxonomy): domain Eukaryota; kingdom Metazoa; phylum Arthropoda; class Insecta; order Diptera; family Therevidae; genus Thereva; species Thereva nobilitata. The sequence goes on from OY979698.1 coordinate 18,235,412, forward strand.
GAGTGTCAGAAATTTTGATAGAACGAAGCAAACGGCGATTATCTTGTTGATCATAAAATGTGACCGGTGACATTAGCTTACTCAATAGACCGGTTCTCGTTCGATATGGAGGTCAAGCAGCATTGGACATGGTTAGTATACTTAGTTGGGGGACCACTTGGGCAAAACCACACTCGCGCTTGGAAAGGAAAAAACAATTGCAAAAGATGAATAAAAATAAAAGCTTTTCTGCACCGGAGCTTATTCACATAGGCCTCCATGAATAGCTCTACTGTAGATAATTAAAAAATAGTCTATAATGCTCCTTTTTGTCTCCAACCAAATCGTTGCAGGAGTGCTCCTATGAGAGCTCAAATGGAGTGCTAGCCTAGGCGGACATCTAATGTTGAAAAATATATGAAGAAGGAGCTGAAAGGGAGCACTCCATGCTTCCATGGGAGTGCTCTTTCATTGTCTTTAGAACACTCAATTTCCCTCTGGGCTACTATAAAACTTATACCAGCAAAACCTTTCTGCCGAAACAAATAATGAAGAGGTGTAGAGTCAATAAAGGCACACTAACGGCAGCCGAAGTGAGTATGAGTCATCACAAAGCGCCTTCAAATTTAATCAACAGAGGGCTACGTCATATCCTAAAAATCCGCTGTGAAGATAGTATTAGAAATGAAGACTTTTATACCCCGGCTGCACCGACCTCAGTTCAATAATGTTCAGTTCAACCCACATAAGTGGCTAAAGCCCAGTTCATGTTTAGTTCGTGCTTGAAATTGTTGTTGCTTTTTCACCAGAAATTATACCCCGGCTTCACCGGCCGAACTGAGCAAGTTCGTAAAATTTCCACATATTTAACTGAGGATAAAACAGACCTCAGTTCGCCCAACTGGACTCTGGCGAAAAAGCAACAACAATTTCAAACACGAACTGAACCTGAACTGAACATTATTGAACTGAAATCGGTGAAGCCGGGGCATTATGTGGATTGAACTGAACATTATTGAACTGAGATCGGTGAAGCATTAGAAATGTAAAAGCTCACTGGAATGGCATTCCATTATTCCAGTTGATTACTCTCTTTTGGGCCAGCTTTTACGTTTAACTTCAGTTCGAGTCCAGTTGGGCGAACTGTGGTCTGTTTTATTCTCAGTTGAATATGTGGAAATTGTATGCGAACTGAGGTTATTTTAAAGTTCAGTTCACCAATTTGCTTAAACTTGCTGTTCCGGCCTAGAAAGGATAGACGAAGAAATCAGGCGAAGGAAATGGAACTAATTGGCCACACCTTGCGACACGAAAACGAGAATCTTAGCCAAATAGGCCCTTGAATCCGCAAGGAACCCGTCGAGTTGGAAGACCTAGAGCAACTAGGAGCAGAACCTTATTAGCAGAGGCTACAATAACTGAGAGATCCTGGATGGAGCTGAGCTGTCGCCGAAACAAAACAGAGTCCACTGGAAGGCAACGAGGGAAAAAAGGAGCATAAGAACTAGGAGAAAATAATTTTGCAATAAAATAAGTATAAAACCTTTAATTGAAAAAGTTTCTTTCATTGTCATACAAAATTTAAAACAAACATAAAAAATTTAATTTTTAACTAAACTTCGAATTCGCTGACATTTTTTGAGGTTTCATCCATAACATTTGATTAGTTTTATTTCTTGAAACTTTAGTTATGCTCGAAAACGTGTATATTCCAGGGTTTTCGAATTGATGTTTAGATATATATAAGTAAAATAAGTGAACAAAATCTCATAGGAATTTTGGGAATTTTCTGACAACCATCAATCATTTTTAAAATGCAAAAAAGAAATTTATTAAAATATTAAATGTTTAAAAAACAAACAAAATTTATCTCACTGGGATTTTTGTCTAGAAGAAGGAAGTAAAAGTGAGAAATAAAATTCAGTCTCCACGGAGCTGACTCTGGAGTAGAACACCCTTTAATATACTTGTTGCTGTGAGATGGCTCCCACAGCGCACATACAATGTAAATAATTGAAAGATAATTGAAAATTTTCAAATTTTAGTCCTTAAAAGGTTGAGAAGTTATGGTTGTAAAACATATTTTAATTAGGCATTTTCATTTTAATTATAAAATTAAAGTTTGTAATGTTTTCTTTTCAAGGTTTTATTTGAAAAGAATTGATTTTAACTACTTACTACCACTACGACTTTAAACCATCTCTTCCGGAACCAAACAAGAAAAAAACATCGAATTTTTATGCAGCTCTAATCCAACAATTCCTAAGCACCAACCATCCGGCGACGTCAACCAACAAAAAAAAAATCAAACCCAAACTTAAGTAAAAAATTCTTAAAATACCAGGAAAACCCCAAAAAGAAAATTCCAATTTTAAGAAACTGAAAATAGATTTACACGTTCCAGGATAAGAAAAAAAGAATTCCTTTTCCCTTTTTTTCTGTTATTCGTCCTGTGCCCGTAAACCTATTTTTGCGTGACCACCTTTGAGGCCTCCTCAACCCTCGCGCCCTTTTTTTGTGGCCCTGTGTATGTATACAAGAAAGTGAAACATGGACTCTGCACAGAAAGAAAGGACGAAGCATTTGCATCTCGAAGGACCTTTTTGATGTATTTTGTTTAGAAACTTAAGGGGTGAACTTATGAAACTGGGATTAAAGTTGAAGAGTTTTATCATGATTCTGAGTTGGTGGTGGGAATAGGCCAGAGTAAACCCAAGTGTTTAAGTGGTTAAGAGTAAGTTTCTGAAAGGTTTCAACGAGGAGAGAAATGGAGAGAGCAAATAGAAATTAGTTTGAACTTAATTTTAAATAGGGTTTTTCTTTGTAAATAAATGTAGTGTAAGCCACAAAAGAAAGTGATGGTGGAGTGATTTCCAAGTGTCCTTAGCCAATTATAATAGGTGTTACCAATTCTGGCACAAACAATTTTCTTCACAACTCCCTAAATTGTTAATTGCTGTTTAACTTTCGCCATATATACACTCATATTGTAGAGACTTCTGGTCCCAAATTTTCAGAGTTGAGCCGGACTTACACGAGGCAATACATTTGTTCCTTACACGATGGTAAATTGTATTAAGGTCTCAATTTTTTTAAATGTACCGGTACAAAAATAATGTCCTACTGGTATATGAGCGTGTATCGAGATAAATGAAGCGAGATGTGATTGTAAATTGGAGAGAAATTTCTTAGATTTTTTGACGGAGTAAAGTTTTGTACTGGAGAAACATTTCTTACTTTTTTTTGAAGAAGTGAATTTCCAAGATGAGGTGAGGTGAGGCGAGATTGTAAATACGAACTGGAGAGACATTTATTACTTCTTTTGCGGCAGCAAAATTTCCAACTTGAAATTAGACGAGGTGGGGTCGTAAAATATAATTATACATTGTTGAGGCATATATTTCTGCTGTTTAATGCATATTAGAATTAAACTCGTAGAAAAACTCTTCATAGGTATTTATTTTCTTTCTTGTTTTCAATTTGATTGTTTTTGTCATGTTGGCATTACAATAGCACCTCACCTCATTTGAAGTATGACATTGTACTGGCTCAAAAGAAAAAAGAGGCAACTTTTACAAACTCATTTTATAATCGTTACCTACCCAACACTACAAATTTTAAACACCATGAGTAAAGTTGAATAGGTCCAATAAATTTGTTTACTTGTGATCGATAAAGTATGTACTTGGCGATCGTTTTTAAGACAATCGATCATTTCTAAAAAAATAATGAATACACACAAATTTTTTGTCTTCACATCTGTTTACTTTTTGAATACTAGCTCTTTACAATCCTTCAATGTAGTCTCCATGCTTGTCAACGATCCAGCTCTAAAGTCAGTGAAGCTTTACTATTTCTTCTAAACACTATCTTCGTGTATTTAGCGAATGACTCTGTGTATCGATAATCTTTAAGTAGGATAAATCGAAAGAACTATTGTACATAACGAAAATATCAATTCCCATAAAACACATTCAACAATACATTTGGAGCAGATTCTTTTTTTTCCGTCATGGCCGTGTACAGCTCAGTATTTGGCCATTTAAATCTTTTGGTCAAGTTTGGCCCACGTGAGCCCGCATGTGATCCCATTAAAAATGGTTCAAAACTCTACGGCCATCATATGCCCCTTAAAAAGTCAAGCGGCCGATGTTCGCCCGTTGTAAGACGATTTTTTATTTTTACTCGGGAAAGAAAATCGAAATGTACTGAAACCAAGAAAACAGCTCAAAACAGAGTCCAATAGAGGAGCTTTGTAGTAGAAGAAGGAAGAATAACAATAATAATAAATTAACAACTAAGCAGAAATACCTAATGTACGTTAAACAAGAATACTGTGTTAATTTAAGCAGTAACGTGTCGCCATCTATTCGCGATAGTTTAAACATTAGACGAACTGTAATTCAAGACTCCGAAAAGCTTTGGCATAGTGTAACCGTACGACATCTATTAGACACAATTTAAACCAATTGTAATTGGAAACTTTTCTAGTTTCTAGATATTATTTTAACGAATGTTCGAGTAAAATAATATAGTAGAGGGAAATTGTCAAATGATAGTGATGTAGTTGGGAAGTTGGATTTTTTTGTTTCTTTTCTTTACATATGTTAAGATAAAGTGAAAAAAAAATTTCTGCAAAATCGGTCCTGTGCTGCACGAGAAAATTGCATAAATGTCCATTTTTGATGCATTTTGAGTGCATTACTACACTATTTTTTTAATTTCTCCAGTTCTGTTGGTCGTAGAAAAATAAAAAAAATTGAAAAATACTCGAGGATGAACGATATCGAACTGATTCGGTATAAATACTTCAAAAAAGGATCCTAACCTCAAAAAACCAAAATGTATGAAATTTTGTTTTATTTTACTAAAAATGCAATAAATAACGGGAAAAAGGTCGGATTTTGATAAAAATTGGAGAAAATATGTACTTTGATGCTATAAATACGTGGTTAAAATTTCAAAAAAAAATTAAATTTTTACGGCAATAATTGGCAGTTTTCGAAAAAAAATTAAAAATGGCGCCTTTTTATGCCAAATCATCGTACGGTAAAATATTTTTTTTAAATTGCAGATTTTTTTATGTACTTTCTTGTGAGAATACGCAATACTTCGTTACTTTATTTAAAATGCCTATTTTAGGACTTTGAAAAAACTAAAAAATTTCAATTTTAAATTTTTTGCCTTTTGTCAACTAAGAAATAGTACGGGGAAATTAGCATTTAAAGGAGACAAAATTCGGAAATGGCTGAAAATTGGTCCACAGCTTGCTTGGGACTTTTTAAGAAAACAATTTCGGAATCACAAAAAAAAAACAAAATGGCCGCCGGAAATATAGCTGTTTTCCGGTGTTTTCCTTGTATCTCGGTTTCTATAGGTCGTACAACCCCGTAAAAAGGCCCTAAATGTTGACAATGAAATTCTCTACAACTTTAGTTCTTACAAAGATGTTGACCTGATTAACCCTTTCAAAGTTATTCAAGGTCAAAGTTTCCAAAAATCACTTTTTGGCGAAAACATCACTCAAAAACTGGTTTTTTCGGAAAAAAAATTTTATCAGTCAATACGAAACGTTATTGCCTACAAAAAAGCCTTTGTCATTTTTTCGAAAACTTAACCCTTTCAAAGTTATTCAAGGTCAAAGTTTCCAAAAATCACTTTTTGGCGAAAACATCACTCAAAAACTGGTTTTTTCGGAAAAAAAATTTTATCAGTCAATACGAAACGTTATTGCCTACAAAAAAGCCTTTGTCATTTTTTCGAAAACTTAACTCTTTTGAAGTTAGGGCTACTTGCCAACTTTGAAAAAAAAGGCAAAAAATTGAAAAATTGAATTTTTTTTTTCAAATTCCTAAAATAGACATTTTAAATAAAGTAACGAAGTATTGCGTATTCTCACAAGAAAGTACATAAAAAAATCTGCTATTTAAAAAAAATATTTTACCGTACGATGATTTGGCATAAAAAGGCGCCATTTTTAAATTTTTTTCGAAAACTGCCAATTATTGCCGTAAAAATTTCAGTTTTTTTTTGAAATTTTAACCACGTATTTATAGCATCAAAGTACATCTTTTCTCCAATTTTTATCAAAATCCAACCTTTTTCCCGTTATTTATTGCATTTTTAGTAAAATAAAACAAAATTTCATACATTTTGGTTTTTTGAGGTTAGGATCCTTTTTTGAAGTATTTATACCGAATCAGTTCGATAGTCTATTCATTCACGAGTATTTTCCAATTTTTTTTATTTTTCTACGACCAACAGAACTGGAGAAATTAAAAAAATAGTGTAGCAATGCACTCAAATTCATCAATTATGCAATTTTTTCGTGCAGCACAAGACCGATTTTGCAGAAATTTTTTTTTTCGCTTTATCTTAACATATGTAAAGAAAAGAAACAAAAAAATCCAACTTCCCAGGTACATCATAACTTCGCTTTTTTTTGTTTAATTTCTCTCTACTAATAGTCTAGAAATGGGAAGAAAGATCTAGAACGAAATTTAAAACCAAGACGAAAATTGAAATAAAGGGAAGTCCATACACGTTTGGAATTTTGTAACATACTGTCAAGAGAGATGGTGGCTTTAAGGATATTCAACTCACAACGGACTAAAATGACTACTTAATCCAATTTTTTATTGTATTTCTTTTGGATATAAATTTAATGTGAATAAATACATCAAAATCGTTTTATTTATTCAGAACAATCTGCGCTTATTTCATCACAACAAAAAATGTATAAAAAAGACAAAAAAAACACACACAAAAACAACAAAATTTGATTTTTAGCCCTTGGAATCTGGGCCATTAATTTTTACTACCACGAATATGAAAATGAGTAAAATTTATTTAACCGAAAAAATACACTTTAATAATATTATACATACAGACATACATATCTACAAAATATCCAAAAGCTTTCACAATAAATAGATTCAAGAAAATTCATTGCCATAAAGGAAGACATTTCAACACTATCCTGGCATATCCTGATGAATTAACACATTAATTACGTTCCACTCAATTCCCATCCCCGCCAAGTGAACCAACTAATTACCATGAAAATGTAATAAACATTTCAACTTGCGAATATTTTAATATTAACTAAAGCCAAACAAATTCGAGATTCTTACATAGATTAATTAAAATATACAACAACAGAAAAAAAATCGTGAATCGGAATGAATTTATCTTAATGTTCATCACTACTAAAATTCGGTTTTTATTCTGTTGTTGTTATTGTTGTTGTTGTTGTTGTTGGTGTACATTACTCCCAAAAGTCTATTTAAAATGCTTCACCAAAAATGATAAAATTCGTTGTTGTTTATCACCGCTGTGGGAATTGTAGGAAATATAATTGTTAGGGAAATGTTTTCAAGGAATTACGCCGCTGTAAAATGAAATTGTGATAATAATAATAATAATAATAATAATAATAATAATAATAATAATAATAATAATAATAATAATTGTAAAAGGTTAAGTAGAGACCAATGGAGGATTTTATATGCCATTCTCAATTTTCTTCACGAGCTGCCGCCATTACGTGAGAACATTGTTTCAAAAATTTTAAGTTAAAAATAATTAAGGAATTTTATTGAGAGGGAAAATGAATGTAAACAAAACGAATATCGAAAAGTGAACAACATTGCAAACATATCGAACCGCTGACGATGAACTATTTGTAAAAATAGAAAACGTGACGATGAAACTTTTTGTAAATTGAAATTGTTTATTTATTTTTTTGTTTTTGGTGCGTAAGCGTGTGTTAAACACAAAAAAAACATTTTAAATGAGAAATAAACAAAAAAATTAAAAGTTGAGTGTGAAATAAAATATATTGGAAAATGGGATTTTTTAAGGATTTAGTGAGGTGAGTTCGATAAGTTTGTGAAAAGTCACAGTAGAGGGTCTGTTAGAACAAAGTTAGGGTTATACCATTCACAAGTATAATAGATCGTTGTTGCGGTACGAAGTTAAAGTCAAACGAACCTTTATATGATAGTGTCTTTATTCCAAGAGAGCGATCACAAGACTGATATCAATGCTGTTATCTTAACTTATTCATGCGCAGGTGGCTAATGTAGCGGTAACTCAGTTTTGTATGAACTTGAACTTTTGCTAATTCGGGTTGCCGCTACATCACTCCCCCTCATTAAAAAAAAAATAAAAATAATAAAATAAGGCAATAATAATAATTCAAAATAACCTAAAGTAACGAAAGTTCAAAATAAGTAATCTTAATGCTTACAATTCGGAATTTAAATCTTAATTGCTACAGTATATTTCATGCATAATTCTAACTTAGTTACATACATTTACGTATTGTATTTATTACAGTCTAAAAGTTATCCTAGGCTTGGTTAGTGACCTTGTGTTCGGAGGTGGGCTGAAAACGTTTGAATCTAAAATGTACGCGGGTTTTGTTCGATCAATGTTAATGTATTCTTCTTTGCCGTCTACGTGCACTTTCAACACTTTATTTTTTCTAGATATAATTTTATGGGGACCTGTATAGGGTGGGTTCAAACTTCCTTTATATCTCGCGTCTCTAATGAAAACATGGGTGCAGTTATTGATGTCTTTGGGTAAGAAAATTTTGGTCTGTTTCCTAATTCGTAAGGGTGTCGGTCTTATGTTAGTTATGTGCTCTTGAATTTCCTTTGCTATCGTGTTTGTAATTTTAAGGTCTGGTTTAGTCTGTTGGGTGACAAACTCTCCTGGGAGGCGAAGGGACTGTCCGTAAAGAAGTTGTGCTGGAGATAAACCTATATCTTCCAGCAATGCGGAACGGATTCCTAAAAGTATCCATGGTAAATTTGTGTACCAATTCTTTGGCTGCGAGGATGCACGGATAGCCACCTTGAGTTGCCTGTGGAACCTTTCTACCGACCCATTAGACTGGGGGTGGTAGGTTGTGGTCCTAATGCGATGACACCCTAAAATGCTTGACAGTTCTTTGAATAACAAAGATTCAAATTGGGTTCCTTGGTCCGTCGTCAAGGTTTGGCATATGCCGAATCTTGCGACCCAGTTGTGGATGAAAGCATTACAGATAGTTTTGCTTTCTATATTTTTAATAGGTATTGCTTCCGCCCAACGTGAGAAGCGATCTTTGATCGTTAGTAAATAAATGTACCCATTTGATGGTGGAAGTGGGCCGACTATATCCATGTGGATATGTTGAAATCTCCCAGAGGGTATATTGAAATGTCCTTGTGGGGTTGCTGTGTGACGGATAACCTTTGCCTTTTGACAAGAAATGCAAGATTTCGACCACCAATTTATTTCTTTGTTCATGTTGGGCCAAAAATATTTTGACGTGATTAGCTTGTTTGTACACCTTATGCTTGGGTGCGAAAGATTGTGTACCGCAATGAAAATCATACGACGAAGCTTTTCTGGTACGTAAGGCCTGTCAGTACCGGTTGAAGTTTCGCACCAAATGTGCAGATTGTCATAGGGTATGTGGATTTTTTTTAAAATAAAAGAGCAGGCTTTATCCTCGTCTATACTGCTTAAAAGAGCTTGTAATTCTTCGTCTGATTGTTGCTCTTTGCTTAATGTTTCGAGATCTATTTTCTTGGGATTTTCGATAACATCGATGTGTGCCCTTGATAGAGTATCGGAAACTACATTTTGGCAACCTTTGACATATCTAATATCGTTAGTAAATTCCGAGATGAACGATAAGTGGTTAGTTTGCCGAGGTGATTTATCTGCTTTTGAGGCAATAGCTGTTGTGAGGGGCTTATGGTCCGTATATACTGTGAAATCCTTGCCCTCTAAGAAATATCTGTAGTGCTTGATGTTTAGGTACAAAGCTAATAGTTCGCGGTCGAACGCCGAATATCTTTTTTCAGCAGGTTTTAGCTTACGAGAGAAGAAACTGAGTGGTTCCCAGTAGTCACCCGCAGACTGTTGGATGACTCCTCCCACGGCGTCGCCGGATGCATCCACCCAGACACTCAATTTGGCCTTGGGATTCGGGTGCGCGAGTAATGCGCAATTTTGTAGTTTAGTTTTCAGTTGGTTAAAAGCTTCTTCGTGATTTTCTTCCCAATTGATTTCGTTCGGTTGCCTTTTATTCGGGTTACTTTCTTTGATTAGATCGTATAACGGGCCAGCAAGTGCTGAGAAACGCGGAATAAAGCGGTGGTAATAATTTGCCATTCCTAAGAATCGTTGGAGATTCTTCTTACTTTGCGGGCGCGGATAATCTATGAGGGCTTTTATTTTATCCTCAGAGGGAAGTATGCCCTTTGCGCTGATTTTGTGTCCAAGGTAATCTAAGTTCGCTTGGCCTAGTAGGCATTTTCCCGGGTTAACATTTATACCATGTTCTTCAAGCCTATTGAAAAGAATGCGCAAATGCTCTTTGTGTTCGGTAGGTGATTTACTACCGACCAGTATATCATCAATATAACAGAAAACGAAATCGAGACCTGTTAGTACTTCGTTGATAAAGCGTTGAAAAGTTTGAGCGCCGTTTTTTACACCAAATGGCATCCTACGAAATTCGAAGAGTCCGAAAGGGGTAATCACTGCAGTCTTATAAATATCGACTGGGGCTACCGGGATTTGGTGGTAGGCTCGAACAAGATCGATTTTAGAAAAGATGGTACAATCGTGTAACCGGGTAGTGAAGTCTTGAATATTGGGTAGTGGGTATTTATCGAATTCTGTGACATTATTGAGCTGACGGTAGTCGCCGCAGGGGCGCCAGCTAGAATCCTTTTTTGGGACCATGTGTAGAGGCGAGGCAACGGAGGATGCTGACGGGCGGCAAATGCCCAGTCGAACCATCGTTTCGAATTCCTCTTTAGCTATGGCATATTTTTGGGGATGAAGTCTTCTCGGACGAGCAGCGGGTAAAGGGCCTCTGGTGTGAATGCGGTGTACCACAGTATGTTTAACGTCCGAGTTAAAATTGGGTGGGGCTTTCAATGATGGGAACTCGTTAAAGATGGTTCCATATTCCCCTTCAATGGCTAGAAGTTTGGGTGAGTCACAGTTGCATTTACGTGATATGCCGATTACCGATAATAAGGTTGTTTGATCAACGAGTCTCCTGTGTCGAAGATCAACCATTAAATTAAATTTGTGCAAAAAATCTGCTCCTATAATGGCGTAATCGAGTGCCGCAATTGTGAATGTATGGTCGAAACTGCGCCGTAGTCCCAGGTTTAGAGTTAAATGCTTGTACCCGAAAGTTTTGATCGGTGTGCCATTGGCCGACGTTAGGTGGACACTCTCTTGGATAATTGCTCTGGGGACAAACCTTTTCGGAATAATGGACACTTCCGCTCCCGTGTCAATTAGGAAATTGATTTCACTACTTTTATCCCGAAGGAAAAGGCGACGAGAAAAATTACTTGCTTTCGTTGCCGCACACGAAGCAGTTGTTTTTAGTTTTTTTGGTAGTTGTTTGTTGTCGGCTCTGGTTTGTTTCCTGTATTTCTGTCGCAAGGTGGTATGCATTTTTTGGCTTTAGCGCCATACTTTTGATGATACCAACAATAGTTGCTTTTATGATTGCGAGCTGGGCTACTATATTTGAAACGTCTTTGGGACGAGGAGCGTGATCTTGATCGGTTCGAATTTCTAAACTCTAGTCGTTTAATTCGTTCTGACAGTTGTTGAAGCGTATCGTCGACACTGCGATTGTTGTCATTTGTGTGTTTAGATTCATAAGTGTGGACCGTGGAAATATTGGGGATAGTGCTCGCGTCTTGAATTTTGTCTGCGATTGTGAACAGCTCGTCTAAGGGATGGGAGCTCTCCGTTGCAATGATGTACGTTTGCAATGTGTGAGGGAGTTTGTTAATCCATAGCTTTTTTAACAACGAGGGATTGACTAGACTATTTCCTCCGGCTAGGGACTCCATATGTCGATATAACTCAGACGGTTTGTAGTCACCTAGCTGTACTCTATGCAATAGTGTGTCGAGCCTGCGCTCTTCCGAATCGATTGAACGCGCGAGCAAGTGTTTTTTAAGATTTTCGTATTTGTCTTGTGGGGGTGGGTTAAGTAGGATGTCGGCTACGATTTCCATCGTTTCCTGCGACAGTGAGGCTAACAGATGGTCGTACTTAGTGTCTGATGCAGTTATCCTTCTAACCCTGAATTGGCTCTCTACTTGGATGAACCATAAGTCTGGCCTATTGCTCCAGAAAGGTGGTACCTTAATACTGTTGATGAAAGAGCTCGGAGGCTCTGGCTGTTCGCAGGTTGGGTCCGTTTTTGTTTGTACCGTACTTGTTTCTGTTTCTTCGTTATTATTAGACATGGCGTTCGTTGGTGTGTTAAATAATTTCGTTACGAAAGGTTTATAAATCGCGTGGATTGTGTAGTTTACTACTCTTTGCATTAATTACGTGGTGCAGGTTTTTTCAATAGGTACCTGTGCTAAAGGATGGTGCAAAGTTAATTTCCGTCGAATTAAAAACATAATTCAAATATCGCGATATTGGATAACGAATCCATAATCAAATATATCATAAATAAATATCATAAACTTCCAACATAAGAATAATCTACCGATATGTTTTTGGTAATTGCCTATATACAAATATATGTATTTTAAAAGGAGAGAGTAATAAAAACTTAATCTACAAAATATATTTTATTTGTTAAATTGCAAAAAAAGAAGTTTGAACCCATTTTATTTATTAAAAAAAAACAAATTGTTTTATGTTTCTTGTGTTGAAAGTGTACTCACTGCGCTTTTTATATGTATTATTTCTTTTGTTGGAAGTGGACTGCGCTTTTTATTATGTAATATTTCTTTTGTTGTTTTGTGTCGTTGATATTATATTGCGTTAATAACATGTGCGTTTCTTTATTTGTTCCTCTGCCTCTGAACACAATTTCACCCTAAAAATCGAATGAAAATATTATAAGTATAGTTATATTGTATAATATTCAAATTTAACATAAAAAATATAAAAAAATTATCTTAATTTATCCGTTAGATTCTCGGGTGGTGTCCTTCTCCATGTTTAGCCATGTGGTTTCTGATGCCGTTAATTAGCGTTGCATTTATGTGTTGTTCTTGTCCTTCACCTTAACCATGTGGTTTATAATGCCGTTAATTAACGTTGCATTTATATGTTGTATGTCTGGCACGTTCACAGGGTTATAATTTTCGAATTAAATTTCGTTTATACTTAAGAATTTATTTTAGTTTATTTATGAAAAAATCTCTATTTTGCTTGTAATGTTCTTTTCACTGGAATTTACAGTTTAAATTTTAATCACGTAAAAAGTTTGGAAAATGCACTGATTTTGATGCCACTATAAACCTGAATTTGCTTAAATTTCCTTTCCGCAATGATTTCTACTTTTTATTTTATATACAAATGAGTCAAGAAATCACTTAACAATCAAATTCCGAGAACAAAGGTTTATTTGTATAATGGGGACAAAAAAAAATGCCTCGTCCATATAATTGTTGCACTTTCGGCACCAGTTGTTGCACTTTCGGTTTTTTTCTTTTTTTTTCTCCTTGCTTAAGTTTTTTATATTCGATTTTTAGTTTATAAAAATGTCACTTTACTTGGTTTAGGATGATTATGTTATATGATTCCGTCGTATCGGAGAAAATAAATAAAACCTTTTATTTAGGAACGGGTTCTTTTACTCGGGGTCACCAGTTGTTGCGGTACGAAGTTAAAGTCAAACGAACCTTTATATGATAGTGTCTTTATTCCAAGAGAGCGATCACAAGACTGATATCAATGCTGTTATCTTAACTTATTCATGCGCAGGTGGCTAATGTAGCGGTAACTCAGTTTTGTATGAACTTGAACTTTTGCTAATTCGGGTTGCCGCTACAATCGTTAGATAAATTATACTACTTAATAAAAAAATTGATAATTAAAAACAAGTGATTATACACTGGTATGTTTAGACCAATTTTGAGAGAGTATAGTGATTTTTAAAAAGTACAGGCATGTTTGACGATCATCTCAATAAACCAACTCCAGCCTGAATTTTTCAACATATAAACAATCTATGTATATATATAAAAATGAATGTGTGTATGTATGATCGCTATAGGCTCCTACACCGTGCGGCCGATCTTAATGAAATTTTAACCATGTGCTATTTACATTCAAACTTAGAACATAGACTATTTTATTACTTTCTAAAGCCACTCCTAGATGGCGCTGTCATGGAGAGCCTCGTTGAAAATCATCGCAGAGCTTTGAATTTTGCATGAAGTTCCGTGGAGGTCTCCTATGATACACCTCGAAGCCCGATTTTCGAAATTCAAAACGGCCGCCGAAATATGACCGAAATTCAAAATTGCCGCAGAAATATGGTTGAATTTGCCAATTTTATTCCGATTGTAATGAAAGTGGGTATCTAGGGATTTTTAAGGTCGCAAATAACGAATTTGTGGTCAAAACTTATAAATTCAAAATGGCCGACGAATTTGCTAATTGTGTTCCGATTCCAATGAAAATTTGTATCTGAGGTTTTTTAAGGTAGTAAATAACCACTTTATGATCAAAATTTAAATTCAAAATGGCCGCACCAATATGGCCGGCGAGTTTGCGAATTGTATTCCGATTCCAATTAAAATCGGTATATGGGAGTTTTTAAGGTAGTAAATGTATGAAAATTCATATCTCGAAAAATGCCATGTCAATGGATGGTTTTTATTGTCTCGATCAAAATGTCAGATCCCGAATAGTTTCACATTTTGTTATTTGGAATCAAAAATACCAAAAAATTGCCTTTTTCAAACTCTCCTACTGTATATTAAAATTCATATCACCTGATTACTACTATTGGCTTTTGGGAGCAGCATAGGCGCACCCGGTCCCAGCTAGTCATGGAATAAAAAATTGTTGTAATTAAAATATTTCATCAAAAAAGATCTAGTAGACCCAGTAGATGACATAGCCGAGCTTAGACCAAGAATCATCTCCAAATTTTACTTCAGATTTTGACCCGAAGTATTTATTTATTTATTTAGCCAAACAAGGCAAACTTAAACTAAAACGAAGATTAAAAAACAGTCTTTATAGTATAAATTATTGACTCTAGCTACAGCTATTAAAGGCTATACTGTTCGGGATAGGGTGGACTAGTGAACAGAAAAATGTTTTGCTAACCCATATATTGCCGAATTCTTTAGCATGGCATTTTTTTGTGTTAATTTGCAATTTATTGGTGGTGTACCAGTATTGTAAAGTATTAAGTTTCGGCTGCAAGAAGGAAACTTCATTTTTGGACTTAATGGCACTATATATTTTGAGTTCGTCGCCATTAAAGAGATCTGGATTTTCACTAATTTTTCAGATAAATCGGAGATGACATACATGCATGAATTTTGCACCACGATAAATATACCAGGGGGGACATCCATAAATTACGTGAGGTGATTTTGGCGATTTTTCGACCCCCCTCCCCCCTTGGTGAGATGTCGTGAGATTTGGCTCGACCCCCCCCCCTCAATCTCACGTGAGATTTTTAAAATTTTAAAAAATTTCTAGGATTTACACTATTATGCGTATTTTTAGTGTAAATACCTTAATCTGTGCTTGATTGCGTTGGATTTATTTAAAAAAACATAATTTGTGTTGAAGAACAGTACCACAAAATCATAACATCACCAACTCGGCATGCACCCAATATAAACTACAATACCTGTGGATTACCATTTAGCAGGTGATTATGCCTACCCTTTGGAAACCAACCTCAGGGTGCCTTACAGGGATAATGATTTCTTAACAAGAGAACAGAAAACTCGTGTATTTGTAGAGCAAGCATATGGAATATAAAAAATATTTAGAATTTTACAATATATTGACATACGAAGGTTGGCTTTGGCATCCACTGATTCGTTTTTAGAGAGTGACGACTTGACTGTTTGAATAGTAATGGTAGAGCCATTTATGACTCTGGAGATATACAAACTTCGGAGCATTCTTCTATAGATGTCATCGTTAGGTAAAAAACCTGTGACTGAAAGACCCAGGGGGGTGTTATCATGGAATCCGATTCGAAAGTCATGAAATTCGGAAATAAGAAAATTGTATCCTCCACCAATGCGAATTCGAAATAAATTTGTCATCCTGTTATCGGATTTCAGTCCGTGAATAAAGCCATTGCCGCATGCGCTGCTTTTATTTGTTTGTTTTAAAATATTCTAAAAACTCTTTAAATATTCTTGAAACAATTTATTGTTCGCATCAAAATGTCAAATTAAGTTAATAAATGAAGTTGGTTGGCTGAAAATAATTTCTTTTCGAAGATTTATCAGGCATTGCTACTAGCTTCCGTTTGCTTCCCACTTTCGTATCGCCTTAGAAAAGCGGAGTCTGAAGTCACAGCCAGCTTCTCAAATTGACGTTTGAGCCGCCTGTACATCAGGATACAGATTCAAGAAGTGCGGATCTGTTAGACTTCCATTCTTCACAACTCTCGATAATGATAACAAAAGGTTTTCAAAATCTATCTTGGCCTCTAGTAGGTATGTCAGAGCAGATGGTCGTCGATTCAAAATTCGAGTCCTGTAAGATGCTTAGATAACTAATTATGTCGCCTGGTGCAAATGTCTGCTTTTTGTAGTGACATTGCACAGCAGATAGCATGAGTTCTGACTGATGTGAAAAGAGCCGATTCTTAATATAATCTCTATGATTGCAGTAGGATTGGGTACATTATGCACTTGAGATACTGAGGAGGACATTAGGTTCCAGGTTTATCAATTGGGCTTCTAGGCCTTTTTGTTTTGTATAAGCTTAGACCCCACACTAGTTCATCGTAGGGTCGCAATCTGTTCAAAAATGGTGGTATAAGTCAATGCATACATTACTTTCGCAGTTTTTCCCAGACCATTGTATAAAAAGATAAGAATTTTTCATCACGTCTTCATTCCCAGATATTTAAATTATTTTCTTTACTTTTTTTTGGATGTTCCAGTTGGATGGTATTTAAAACAGTGAACAAATACAGTGTAAACGGCAGTGCAAAATTTTTATACCCAATTGCTATTGAGTCGAAATATAGTAATAGTATCACGTATACTTTTGATTCATCATTCCTTCTCTATTTGCAATATGTTTTGATAAAACCTTTCACCATGTTCATCTGATACTGCACCAAGATTTTCGTGAATGAAATCTAAGTGCGGTTCAAAAAGACGATTTTAAAGATTTTCTCATTTACAGATATTGTACTTAAAATTGAAAAAAACAAAAAGATATTAAGAAATATTGCAAAAAAATTACAGAAAAATCGAAAAATACCCATTTTGAGGGCTAGAACCCCCTAAAAAGTGGGCTTCTCGGAGTAGAAAATCGGTAGATAAGACTTTATAACCCCTTATTAAAAAACATAAAAAGAAGCTCTCTGCCAATTTTCAGCCTGTACCTAATTATTTCCGCTATATCGCTTTTTTCGGCTTAATTTACCTGTACTATTAATTTAACCCAGTTTTCTCGCGATTTTACACTGTTTCTTGCGGAAAAAAATTACGTGAGTTTTGCGGAGACCCTCCCCCTCCCCCACGTGAGATTTGGTGAGATTCGGCTCGACCCCCCCCCCCCTAAACACCTCACGTAATTTATGGACGCCCCCATAAATGATTTTTTTCACTTTCTATATACAAAAATTCCCGCGATCTTTATCATGAATCGGTAATTTTTTTTACATTTTCTTTTCATTTCTAACAACATTTTTTTGGATTCACTCTTGTAGTCTGGCAAAAATATAATAAATTCGACCATTTTATCATGTGAACATTTTATATTGGAAATGTAAGGCCGTCATACCGCCGACATATACGGCCGTACAGTCCTGCAAACAACCTTCTGAAGCCCGCAACATGGCCGAGGACTATGTTTCAATCACGGCCGGCGTTCGCCCGTTGTAAAGCCATTTTCTTATTTTTACCCTGAATATTGGATCAGGCGCTGCAATTGCACTTAAAGGCGACATAGTTTTCTTCTTTATGATGCAATTTTTTGGAAACAAAATAAAATATTGAAATCCAGTTATAAACACATCGAAAAAGCAAAATCAACCTCTTCAATATTATTATAAATGAAAAGAACGAAGTTCCAAAATCTAGGATTTCTTCCACCCATTATACATCATAGAATCAATCACAATTTCAAACAAGATCAAATTTCTTTCAAACTAAAACAAAATCAATGGAATTCTAATTAAACTTGCAAATTATATAGTAGTCTAAACACGTTCTGTTTCAGCTACTATCACTTTAAATATTATTTTTCAGTCTTTATATAGTAGAAAAACAATAATTTCATTAATATTTAATACTCAAGTTCTGAAAGTGAAAGATATAAAACAATTATCGACAGCTGCCGAAAGAACTCAGAACTGATAAAACAAATCAGCGATAACTTTTTGCAATATTGAAACTAGAACAGATTTACAGAAAACAAAATAGTTCTCAATGTTTAGTACAGTAGTTAATAGCATCGATTAGAATATTGTGATACATTTCAATAAGTTTTTGGACCAAAGACGTTTAACATAAAATTTTGAATTTCAGTGCTCTTATAGTAAATGTGTATTTTATATAAACCGAAAATATTTTATTGAAATCAATTTTTAAACGATAAAAACAACATATTTTTCTGTATATATTTGCACGAACTAATCGAAAATCCATAAAAAAACTAAAGATAATACAAAAAAGACCACTACTAAAGCCCTAAGTTAATACTGAAAAAAAAAACAAAAACACTTTTTTATCACAACTAGAAAAGATAAAATTTATGCTACTCGCGTTAAACCATAGACGAAACATAAAAAATAAAAAAAAAGTTATGATGAATAATAAAAAAAATATGAATTTACTTTTTTTGTTTCATTAAAAATTCAGATCCTTTTGCAAGTTTTCCATTTTTTTTTACTGTATTCACTATAATCACTCATATGTAATAATTCATATTAATATTATAGAAAAAAAAACTCCGTTTAAATTTTTAAAAATTTCGTTAAATCTCGCATATGTTATCTTCAATTAATTTTTTTATGTTTGTTACTACACTTTTTTTTAATACACTTATTTATTTTTTTATTTTTATTTATTTAACACTTCTCTCTTTTATTTATTTTATTTAATTATTATTAAAATTTTTTCAAAATATTTTTAAAATTATTATTTTTGCATTGTTTTCAGTTTTAACCGCAAAACACTTGACTGATATTAAAAATTATAGCAATCATAGGCATGGAAGTAAATAAATAAATAAATTTTTTTTTACCAACTATAATAAAGGGAAATGAACACAAAAAAAAATTCAAGACCAAAATCAAACACCAAAGAGATAAGATACTGTGTACTCTGCCTAGTATACACACAAAAACCAAAAACCAAAAAATAATGTCAGAAATAATATTATTGAGAACTCTCCACTGATAAAAGTTGTAAATAAAAAGTTTTTTTTTTCTTCTTTCGCTTTTGTCGTTTTTGTTGCTTAATATAATATCAAAAACACACGCGAGATTAAAGAGTCAGCACACAAGTGATATTATTTATATATAGTACTATATACTGTATACATATCTACTAACTACACAACACAAATAACAACAAAAATAAACCAGGCTAAGTAAAATTATTATCGGTGAAGAAGAATGAAGTGAATAATATAAATAATAATAAAAATAATAATAATAGTAACAGTTAGAAACTACATTTTTTTACATATGTAAAAGACAAGCACTTTTTTTATTATTTTATTAACCTTTAATTTGATCTCGTTTTCAAAATTCACTCGCACTGTAAACATAAAATTTAGTTTATTTTTTTATTTATTTATTTATTTTTTTTTCTATAACACTTTTTCCAATGAAATTCAAATTTTCATTAAAAAAAACTTTTTTAAAATTTTATCAACAAAAAACTAAACATTTTGAAAAATAATTCCCTCCGACAAAACAGTAATAATAATAAAAAAAACAATCACTAACAGAATAAGACCAGATATTATAACACACTCTGAGACGACAGCTGTAACGATATTGTACTACACAACAAAAATTGTAATTCACAAAACGACCGAAAATAGTCTACACAAAAAAGCACGCTACTTCCAAAAAAGCAAGCATGCCACAAAATACGACAAGGATTGCCTCTACACTATATAGAACAAGAATTACTCTAGTAGCAAATGAAAAAGCGCACGTCCTCTCTCTCGCTAGACCCGGGAGTACTGTACAGATGTAATAGCCGACACTTACTGAATTCACACTTGAAAGAAAATATCAGTTGAAGCCTGCCCCAAGTTCTACACGACGGCGGTATACACCAATATAATAAAGCGCAAGCAAAAGACTTTTCGTTATCCATTCGGAAATCCACCACAAAATTTCTACACTCTCTACACATTGCAACAGCAACAATAATAACAAGAACAACAACAAAATTCCAAGTGTAGACAGTGTAGAGATGAGTACTACTGGCTCTTGCTGTATATATGCTCGTACAAACTCAACTGAACTTTTTAATACATTATTGTTATTATTTTTTTCTCTTCTAGTATGTTTTATATTTTTTTTTCGCGGAAAAGCTCCCATAGATAAGACGAACCCCGATTCCTCTATGCCGAATACTCTACTTTATACAATCGAGCAAAGCTTATTTTCAAACACACAAATAGACTCTAGAGGGAACTTGATGAACTTTCAAAGTTGAAGGAGACTCTACTATGGAACCGACACCGAGGAAAATTCGACTGTGGAGAGCTTTCCACTATGTAAAAGACTCCACAACACCAGCAAAAAAAATTAAAACTGAATATTACGACCATGTGCTTTTCTGCCGGCTCATGATTACATTATACTAACATACATACATATAGACAGATATTGCATATTGTAGAGATTGTATGGCATCACTGTCCTCGTCTAAAAAAAACACACAATGTTACACTACAAACATCGGAGAGAAACAGCATCAGCTAAACTCCACTAATAGCAGCTTAATAGGCTATCTACAATGTCTACTGGGGATCTTTTGTGTCCTGGACAAAATAGTAATAAAGTTGCACTGCCCCATCCATGAATGGAGGTCAAGCATTTTGTTCGCTTCATAGGTTATTATTATTATTGTTGGGGTATGTTTTTTTAACTGAAAAGTTTACACTAGAAAATAAAGTTTCAACAATTTACATACATTAACAGATTTAATAATAAATTCTAGAAAGGGGAGAACCGATGGAATATAACATAGAACACCAACCTTTAATATATGATACCCATGACTAACTCCTCCTCTAATCTATATCCATCCATCTATGACAAACCGTCCGATTATATTAACAATAAACCAAACCATTTATTTATTTGCGTCATTCTATACCCGAAACAACAACGGTGGTAGGAGGGTCCAAAATTCTTCTGCGTAGCATCAACAAAACTTATCACTACCACACAAAAACTTTCTAATTGCTTATGTTTAATGACACAAGTTTTCGTTTGACGTAATATGGATCCACGAGGTTCTTTCTTGCCTCCATCTCCTGATTGCATATGGATTTC
This sequence comes from Thereva nobilitata, assembly GCA_963855945.1. Taxonomy (NCBI): domain Eukaryota; kingdom Metazoa; phylum Arthropoda; class Insecta; order Diptera; family Therevidae; genus Thereva; species Thereva nobilitata. Next base: position 18,256,923 of record OY979698.1, read on the forward strand.
TCTCTTTATATATGCGTAAATAGAAACTAATTTTTGGTGTGGTCATTTCTAGTTAACCATCCAAAAACTAAACAGACTTGTAGACATTTTGTGGCGAATTTCGAAAGAATTTTTTACACCACAATTCACTGGCGATCAAAAAAATATGTAAAGTTAACAGCTTGTGAACTCCTTCCCAAAAAGTTGATTAGAAGTGTTTAAGTAGTAATATTATAGAAGTAGTACGAGATTTGCTGTGGTGTAAAGTGACAGATGAAGATACTAGGAGATACTATTTAAAAATTTGGCCAAAAACGCATATTGCACATTGGCTCTATATTGATTCAATCATGGTAACAACTTTTATAGGCCATTTCTTAATTGTGACGGGTCTAAAGTCATAAGCAAATATGAATACATTAATCTTGAGACGAATCTTGTGACAAATCAGCTGTTTCCGATTCTCAGTGAAAAAACACAACTAGAATTCCACCACAATTGTAGTGGAAATGTGAAATGTCAAATGTTGTGAAATTCTTATGTGAAATGTCAATCATTAAATGCGTGTCAAAATGGAAACATATAATTTTTTCTGTAAATAGAATGAAATTTTACTGTTTATATTAATTTTAAAGTCTTTACAGAAGGAAAAAAGTCGTACCAGAAAACCTCTCCAGAGCAGCTTGAGTATTTCCTCGAATATTGCCGGATTCATCCAGAAATTCGACTAAATAAAAATTATCTCACCAACGCGAAGCGGACACAAAATCTTTTTTTTTATGTGTAAGACTAGATCTCAGGGCTGATTTGGCTGGAAATTTAAATGCCCTTAAAGGGCCAAAGGGTGAAAAAACCATGTTTTGTTAGTTTGCTGTGAAAGTATATTTTATTTTGAATTTAGTAAAAATCTTTCCAATTAGAGCCTCGATAGCATCCCTAATGAAGGAGTTAAGGTGCTCAACTACCGTCCCATAGGTCAGTGATTCGATTTCACGCAGCGTCATGGTCCTAAGCTATTCCATATTTTCAGCCCTGGTAATACTCCTTTTTCCTTGTTTTTCTCCCTTACACCAATTCCGATATTGCGGTCTCCGATATGATAAATCCATCGACAGTATAAAGGGGATACGGCCCTTGTCTTTGACATAAAAAATAGATTTCAATAGTTTCTAGCATATCAGCACGGACTAATCACTAATCTTACTAAATGTTATTTTGTGAATCATCGCTCGACAAGTTATCGTCGTTGGAATTGCACGTTTCATCGACTGTCAAGTTTCTTTAAGCAGCCAGAAAGTGAAAGTTCAAAATGTACAAATTGTACCAAACAACATATTGACGAAAACTCTTATTTCTTTTTTTGGTGTGGCAGTTCTAAGCTTGGAAGTCACCCTTTGCACTACCAGCCTGTCATGTCGATGGTCACTACATAGTGTAACTTAATTCGAAGGAGAGAATAGCTCTAGAGATTTCGGAAGGAAATAATGCAGCAATATCCTTGACAAAAGGACGACAAAAATTTGTCGTTACGACGAATATTCAGTATCGTAAGAGCCTCGACACACGCACATAATTATGACGTAAATTCATCATTTATTACAAATATGGAATCTCATAATGACAAATTTTCTTCATAAATGACGCATTTATGTTATAATTACGTTGCCGTGTGTCGATTCTATAACAAAGAAAATCAAGGACGCAAATTTTAAGTCGTTACGTCTTGTAATGACATCAATGAATGATTTGGATGATATTTCCTGTTCCTGTCACATCCCAGAATCAAATCATATTCTCAAGTGCTAAGTGAAGATGAGGCAGACCATTTTGTTGATTGGTCTGGCACTGATACGCATATTTTGACTTGACTTGGCACACTGGTCCTAGCCAACCTACATAATCTTATCAGTTTATTGAGAATACCAAATTCTCTCCGAGTTCTATTCTGACCATGGTATGATAGGCCGCCTTAAAGTCGAAAGAGTACCGCGACCACAATTTGGACCTATTAGCAGCCCGTATACATCAGATTTGTTGGCCAGACGGTTTGAATAGCTTCAGCAGTGTACATAAAAATTTGTCACTCAGACTTGTTTGACCATGCAAGGTCGCGCCGAACAATGAGGCGCTGCTCCTGTCTACCGAGAGACAATGGCAGAGAACGAAGGACAACCTCGTCATCATCGAAACAGGGCTTGCAGTTGCGTTCTCTGCACTTCCGATCCTCCAATGGTAATTTCGGACAAAGTGTCCGGGGTGTCTGGTTGCAGCACCTACTAGTGTCCTGATTTCTTTTTTACAGCGCTCCGGTGCGTTGCAACACAGCCAAAACGTTGGGAGTTTACCAGGCCAGGTGGGGATTACCAAAGAAAACAGTGTCAGATCTTTGTCTGACCAAGGTATCCACCTTTTCATTCGCACGAAGACCCGATAGCCCAGAACCAACCTAAGCGTGATACGGTTGATAGTATCTAGCTCATCAAGCAAGAGTAGACATTCCAAAACTTATTTCGAGTTGACTCAAGGGGACTTTATCGCTATGATTTCAACTTGGCTGTAAGATAGGATAAAAATTGGTTTGTTAGCATAGGCCCTTTTAAGGTTGTCATAGACGCATGCACATATAGCGTACACCTTTGCTTGAAAGACAGTAGCTAGAGGGGACACACTGAACACGCTACTAAACCTCGGGTTTTCTTCAAAAATTCCGGGCCTTACACTGGGTTTTCTACCGTCATACATTCATCATACAAGTAAACCCTGAGGAATCTTAGGGAAAACTCAGAATAACCTCTGATATAATTCCTAACCATTTTTAAAGAACTTGAATAAAATATTAATAACTTATTTCATATTGGGATTACCACTTGCTCTATTTTCCCGATCAGGAATTACCATGTATTTCCCACCAAGGATGACGTAACATCGTTTTCAAAAACCCTTAAAATTTCTAGTAAAACCGCAATTTACCATAATCTGCGCAAGATTGACAAATGTGACATTTGGATCGTATTTTTTTTGGTAAATTCTAAATTAGAAAAAACTCACGAAGATCATCTGTCTCTTGCGTCATTTTATGTAACGCAGATTTAGTGTGGGAAAAAATCGTTATCTATTCGTGCTTTACATTTAAAAAAATTTTGTGTAGACTTATGACGACCAACAAAATTTGAAAATTGGCCCGTTTTTTGGGACATGTTTTGTGAAAAATACTACTTTCGAAGCATACGAGGCCACCACAGGGCCACCCTAACCACAGGGCTAAATGGGCTGTAGCCCCGGGGCGCAAGCCTTTTCGGGGCGGTAATTTTTGTTGGTCTTATATTTTTTTTGTTATTTTTAGTTATGTTATTTTTATTTAAAATATTTTCATTACAGAAATAATCAAATAACATTTTCTAAAGATTGGTTATTCGTTATGGGAATTGGTTATGAAAATTTTAAAGATGCTTTGGACAGAATTTACGAATATAACTTTCAAAAGCCTGTAACAAAAGTTGAAGCTGAGGGGTTGTAAAATGAGTTCAAATCACTGGAAGCTGCTATTTATGGTAGCATTTTGGAGCGAAATATTAGAAATCATAGATAAAACTAATATATCACTTCAAAAAGTTGCTACTACAACCAGGTCCGCCACAATGAGGCGAATTGCCCAGGCCCCAGGTCATAGGCCCCAAAAATGGATTGCAAGCCAAAAAGTGGACCTAGCTGCACTTAGTAACTTTAGACCTATTCGGAAATCAAGAAACGACCGCTTTTTTTAGTAAAAGATTTTAGCCCCAGGCCCCGAAAGGCTATGTGGCGGGCCCGACTGTAACTGAAAGCATTATTGAATTATCCGAAAATCTGTACACCCGAAACGATATACAAAATAATTTAACCTTTAGAAATCTGAAGGTATAAAATTGTCCGGATGTGATGATTACAAACGAATACGCAAAGGAAAAAAAATTAGGACGAAAATACGTCGAAAGAAGTTAAATTTGATGCCAATAACGAATTCCGCATAAATACATAAACTATACATACATAAACTATACATAAATAAAGGAAATGACGGTATGACACATTACACTTTACTTTTATTTGCATTTAACATGTCAAGTGAGATATTATATTCTGCGTATTTTTTTGCTTTATGTATTCTTAAATTGTTTTAATTTGTAATATATTAAAAATTATTTTTAAAGTAGTAAAGGAAACATCCTTACAAAGTGCTGCTTAACTAACGTCAAATGAAATTATTTTATTTTAAAATGTATTTACTAGTTTCTGCAAAATTGACTAGTGTAAACTATTTACTGCAAAATTTCGAAAGGTTTTCGAAAAAATGACAAGAAGGGTATTTTGTAGGCAATAATGTTTTGTATAAGTAGATGAAAAACAAATTTTGCAAAAATCAATTGTTGAATGATTTTTTGACCGAATAGTAATTTTTGGAAACTTTGACCTTGAATAACTTCGAAAGGATTGAGTTTTAGAAAAAATGACAAGAGGGCTTTTTTGTAGGCAATAACGTTTCGTATTGACTGATCAAAAAAAATTTTCGAAAAAGTTTTTGCTCGTTTTTTTGGCCAAAAAGAGATTTTTGATGACTTTGACCTTGAATAACTTTAAAATGGTAAATCGGGTCAAGATTTTTGTAAGAACTAAAGTTGTAGATAATTGTCCACATTTTGGGCCCACGCACGGGGCTGTACGACCTATAGAAACTGAGATACAAGGAAAACGCGATATCTCCGGCGGCCATGTTTTTTTTGTGATTCCGAAATTGTTTTCTTAAAAAGTTCCAAAGGAGCTGTGGACCAATTTTCAGCCATTTTGGAATTCTGTCCCTTTTCGTGCAGTTTTTTTTGCTAGTTTCAGGGGCTTTTTTTAATTGTGTATGATTTTTTGTTTTTATTTAGTGTAAATTGACTTTTTCTAGTTCTGACACTTTTGTCTAACTTTGCCGGCCACTCCACTCCCCTCAGACATCCCGTGTATTTTCTTACCGACAGGGGTTCATTATTTTTAGTACTCCACGGGCGCAGAATATCTTAGGACGGCCCTGGGCCACCATGAAATGTTAAGTAGCATCTCTGAAATTGGTTCGAATTATATTTGAAAAATGACACATTTAGAAAATTAATCTTAAAATTTAACTTTTCTTAAAAGAATCTTCAATCCATTCATGTTTGTTGCATAAGCAAATTTAAACGTTAAAAAATCCTCAAAATTATAAAAATAATTTTTTCCCCAGTAATTTAAAAATTCAAGACGGGTTATTCCTACAAACAAAATCCTCAGTTTCGAATAGTGCGAAGATGTTTTAATTAAGTTCTTAGGACGTGACTAAATATATCCTTAATTTGCATACGACTTTAATGGTTGAACTAATTCCACCTAAGGGTGAATAATAACCTTTCCACGAAATTCTCACGCTACACTAGCTGCAACTGTGAGCCAACTATGAACCGTGGGCGGATTTTAATAATTTTGTATTATTTGCTCTCGGGTTGAATAATGTTAAAGTTTTCTTCGGGATCTTGGAGTAATTTTAAAGAAAAAAAGGGATCAGTCCGATTTTGTGTAAGAAGATTTCAAGAAGATTTAAATTTAAAAACATCTTGAAACATTTTTTTGGTGCGAATAATAATGCTTAATATGCGAGATGCTTGCTGGAGAATCTCCAGGTAGCCCCGAGTGTCACCATCAACAATCTACACAATATGCCTTAGCGCCACGCAGTTTTCCTTACTTTTCATACTAAAGAAAGAGTTTGGCTACTCACGCGATTGAATTCTCCTATGTTGAAAATGATCTTCAACCAAGAATGGTTCATTATATCAATATCCTTTAATTGTACTAGACCCAATTTTTCCAGTCCATAAAACGCATTAAAAACAATCAAAACTCAGCGACTTGCAATGACCAACATGACAGTCACTGAAACACTTCAAGAAACACACGATCAATATCGCATATTTGTAGGCATCGTTCTCGATCCACAAAGAACATATTATTAAGTGTCATGCCGCCTTTGATAGGATTCAGCTCGACACGTCTCCTCATCTGTAGTAGACATTCTCAAAAGACACCCGATCTCAAGGAATATGATTTGCAAAGCTGGACTCTCTCTGCAATGTTGCTAGAAGATGACTGGATCAACTGCCAGCAGCGCTACATATCGGCACGATACAAAACCGCATCTTGCAACAATCTTGCTACATCAATGGAGGCGGCCAAGGAAGGCGAAAGTGATTTGTGGATTGTTACTTTATATTTAGGCTTTTTGTTTTCCGATTGTAAAGTGAGTTTATGTGTAGTCTTGTCAGCGGATTAATCCGATTAGTGCGCAGCCCATTGCAGTTGATTAAACTGTAAAAGTTCAGCCGCGATAACCCAAGTTATACGAGTTTATGTATGTTTGGCTTCAACTGTCGAGTGATGATGTTAATGGGAATTTATTGTGGAATTTAAGGATTGATTTTTTTAATTATTAATTTTTGTGTTATGATTGTAGATCATTTTTCATGCACGATTTGAGATTTTGTAGCGTGTGGTTAGTATTTAATTTAAAAAATGAGCATAGGGGTTTCATTTGATTTTCTAGAGCACGTAGAACTGTTACTCTCAAGAAACTGCCGAAGTGGAACAAAAGTATGTTTTTCAGATGCTAATTCAAAGGCCCATAAAAATGTCGTTCATTAGTTCTAAATTATCTCAAACGGTCCTTTGACGTTATAAGATCTTGATTTCTTCTTTAAACAATTAAAAAAAATAAAAGTCAGATTTCGTTGCAACTGAATTATATAAATATAACATGATTTATAGCACATGATTTATAACACGCGTTGGTCGGACTTATTGCTTGAATATTGCTTTTACCGGTCGAATATTGCTTTTACCGGTGCTGCTATAGACAAAAGGTCATTTGGGTTCCCCAGGTGTCCACCAGGGTGCGCTACACGGAAATAAACATGTTTTACATTACATCACAGATTGAAGGTAAAATAAAATTTTGAAAGACGAGTACTTTCAAAACTTTAAGCGCGATTATCTGGAAACCATGTTTTTCGAACTGGGAGGAAGGATTACCATCGATTCGCACTATACGGAACGCCACCGTCACGTCACAGAACGGCAACGGCACGTCCAAATATTCTTCAATGAGTTTTACACTACGCGTTCACATACATATATTGTATAGGCAACGTCAGGGGCTTTCAAGGAACGGCACGTCATGATTAGCTTCAAATTATATTTTGACGTAACGCGACTGATCTATTCTGTATGATCTGTCGCCGAAAAAGTATAGTGACAATACTCATAAAGAGAAAATTTTGTCAAATATTGGCAAAGAATTAAATACAAATATTTATAGAAATTTATTTCATCGTCATTCAATTCCTTATAGCGTGTGGTATTCTTCTTCTTGTGTTCTTCTAGTAAATATCTTTCGTACCCATTTTTTTCTTTTTAGTTACTAAATTTAAATTTGTGTCTTCGCCATCCAAAATTAATGCGATCATTGCTAACTTTTTATTATTAAATTTGGGCATTCCAAATAACAATTTAAATTAGCAATACGAAATAAGACAATACTCTATCTAATTTTTAAGACCGAACGGCAAAATTCACGTAACGTTGACGTTTAATTGCTAATCGACAGCAAAATTGACGTGCCGTTGCCGTTCCGTGACGTTGTCGTTCCGTATAGTGCGAATCGATCTTTACTAGGGGACTATTGCATGGATCGGTTTAAAATTTTGACAGTAGCTTCACAATGTCATTCTTTACAAACGTAAATAGCCGTTTTTTGATTCGTTGTAATTTTTTTTTATATAAACAATTTACTGCTCATTTTTTTGCCGAAAATGAAATTTTTTTTCATAAGTGCGCCATTTTTACAAAAATCAATTTAAAAAAAAATCCCTACGTATGGGCAATAACATATAGATAAAGAAATTTATTGGTTTTTTATTCCAGAGAAATCCTTCCTCCCGTGGAGACCCTTAAAAAAGGGCGATTTCGAAAAACGACTGTGGCGCCACCGTTTTGTAACAAAATGTCAATAAATTTTTTTTTTTACACTTGAATACATGTTTGATCAATTGTCTGAAAAGAATTCGGATACCTTTTTCCATACTTTTAAATTAATTCCCAAAGTTTGGCCTTTTTTTTGGACGTCTAGAGTGGTGTTACCCTTAAATGCGATTGGCTTTATTCCTTTATAAGTTGCAATTAGAAAAATTAAGTCCTTTTAGAAAAGAGATAACAATTTACTACACTAATGATTTATGACTATTCACTTGATATATATCGCACACCCAAAGGACTTCTTTTGATTATTTTCAAAATATGTATATTAGTAATCTCTTTGGCTTACCAAATACAAAATAAGAATTGCCCTGTTGTAGTACATACCTGAAAATAAAATAAAAAAATCATTATAATATAAAAATAATAGAATAACTATAATAATAAATAAATATAACAGAATATTAAGTGAATGCGTTAACGAAACTCTATGACATAACTGCTCAGTAAAATCGTAGTTTTATTCTTGGTTACTTAATATGAATATATACGTTTAATAGTTAATACACCAGAACTCCTCTAAATACTTTTCTGCTTCACATCCATAACTCTAACACAACTTCTTATCTGTGTACTGAGCTACTATGATACCCCGCAGAATGTTGAATTAAGCAGCATTAAAAAAGTTTTTATACGCAATCATAAATTCTTCTGTCTAAAAAGAAATTATCCCTTTTTCAAAATCGGAAAGTTTTAAAGCAACTTTTTCCATTTATTTAAAAAAATCCCCAATTCAAATTTCGGGTCCATTGACTTTATTACTTTCGTAGATATGAAAACTTGATAGTTGTCTTTCACTTATGTATAATCTGTTAACGCGAAATGTAAAAGTAAAGTCATTAAACTTTTTTTTGATATAAACAGATTGTTACATTTTTTAACAAGTGAAAATGGATAGTTTAGTAACAAGAGCGATTTGCTGGTCATTATTAAAGGGATCTACATAAGTCACAAGTATTTTCAATGACGCATTTTGTAATAAATTATAGACTGTAGTCCTTTCTGAAGAAGGTAAGAATAGTAATAAAGTTGTTTCGATTTAAAACCACAGCTGTTTTGGGTGTTATAAAAGTTTGGTCATAAATTTCAAATTTAATATTTTTTTTGTTCAAATTTTCATTTAATATTTTTATGTATAAATTAGAAAATTAGAGTCTCGCAAAACAACATTAAAATTAATTAATTTTGTTTTTATATAAAAAACGAGCAAGGTTCCTCGAAAATAGAGTGAAAATCTATCTCAATATTTTTTTATGGCTAAATTTCATCTTCCTTGGGCAAAAGATAGTCCAAATTTTAAAAAGAACATTACAATAAAATAAAAGTGCTTCGATCCTAAGCCAAAAATACATTGCACGCCCTAAATCATTACACTTCGATTTTATGTTCAATTTAAATTTTGAAGCCTAGTATGGAGTTCTCACGGAATTCCGTTCAGCATTTTTGGTAAATATTTCTACACGGAAAAATTTGCGTGTAGAATACCGTGGAGAAAAGCTAACAGTTGAGAAAAACCGAACAGCTGACTGTTAAAAATCACATATAAAACCACGAACTGACGGCAATAGCTGTTTTTTTCATTCTTCCTGTCAAAATTACCTAACACACAACACGGAATAATTGTCTAACATTTATTCCGTTCCAACATGAACGGAAAAAAGTCTCCAATTGCCTGCAAGCCACCTGTTAGAAAATTGCACAAGCTAAATATTACCAATAGTTTTCCGTTCGAACTGCGTACTCATAAAACAAAAAGGGCACGGAAAAATTTGGTGAACGGAATTCCGTGCATCTTTTTACGTGTATTTTATATGGGGAACGGAATTCCGTTCGAACTCCATACTAGGCTTGACACGGTAAATCTTTCAGTAAAATCTTCATTATCTTTCATAATTTAAATTGTGTAAATACTTGAAACTACAGATTCTATGTGAGATCTACTGTGTACAGCCACTAATGTATCTAAATGGGCATGACTTCCGTAGATTACCTAAAAATTTTGTATGAAGGAAGCCTGTGATTAAATAAAATTCATACTATTGGAGAGCCAGTTCAGAATAGATGAAATTACTATAATCAGTACTAGCCCAGGGAAATTAGCATTTTAAGAAGACAAATTTCCAAAATGGCTGAAAATTGGTTCACAGTTTCCTTGGGACTTTTTAAGAAAACAATTTCGGAATCACAAAAAAAAAAACATGGCCGCCGGAGATATCGCGTTTTTCTTGTGTTTTCCTTGTATCTCGGTTTTTATAGGTCGTAAAACCCCGTGCTAGGGCCCAAAATATTGAAAATGAAATTATCTACAATTTTAGTTCTTACGAAAATGTTGACCGGATTAACCCTTTTAAAGATATTAAAAGTCAAAGTCAAACAAAAATCACTTTTTGACCAAAAAATCACTTAAAAACTAGTGTTTTCGAAAAAAAAATTTAATCAGTCAATACGAAACGTTATTGCCTACAAAAAAGCCCTCCGGTCATTTTTTTGTAAAGCTACCTCTTTCGAGGTTATTCAAGATCAAAGTTTCCAAAAATCACTTCTCGGCCAAAAAATCTGTCACCAATGGATTTTTGCAAAAAAAAATTTTCATCTACTTTGCAAAAATCAATTGTTGAGATCTGGGGTAGTAGTCCAGTCAAATTAGTCGAAAAAAGAGGATGAAATTGCATTTTAAGAGGCACAGAATTTTTTTTTTGGCATTTGTTCGGGTACATCTGACAATGATAAAACCAAGTTTGTGGGGTCGCAGTGGCTTGGGAAAAGCCGCCATCTTGAAAAAGAGGAAGAGCTTGTTTATATTAAATAGCTCGTTTGCATGCAATGATAGCTGAGAATGATCAATGACAAAGTTGTGGAGAATAAAATTATCTAAAAAATGAGCCCTCAACGAGCTCTGTAAGTTGATTTGGCACAAAGTTATGGTCGGTCAAAGTTCAACCATGATCGTGTGGTGAGGGTTGAATGCAGTTTTTTGCAATTAACTCGCCAAATGTTAATTTTTTTGGCTTAATGCCCATTAACAAATTTAAAGGCCTAGTAATTACCTTTCAAATGAGCCCTTAATCGTCGTTATCGCTTATGTAGTTTGCGAGCAATCCAACGCGAAATTTCGCACTGGACGTGCCTGAAATAACTGATTACTCCATTTTTTTGGAATATTTCGTTAACGGTTGCTCATATGAAAAAGTAGTAAATGCCAGGAATATGGGCAATGAAAATATCTTTCCAACGAGGTATTGGTCGAAACTCCATGTAGTTTTATGTCCGCGATACAGTGGGTCAAAGGTCAACGGAATACCTCAAAGGATTCACATGCTGCATTCATCTCACCTCAGTTTGTGGCCAATCAATGCAACTGTGTACCTAAACTCAAACTGAGAACGGTCCGGTTTGTTCGCCAACGTTTCCTTTCTTCACTTGCTGTTCAGCACCACTTCCGGCTTGTGCTTTTCAAGCATTAGACACCCATTTTTCAGACACGATTTTGTCTCCTTGATAAATATATGTCAATCTCGTCAATGTCGTCCTACAATTATAACTGTGATGTCATAGAGTTAGCACTCCCTTATTCATATAATGATTACCCACAGAAGGGGGCCCAGGTCGGATCCTTGCGGTATGCCGCAAGTTGTTCGATACACGTTTTGTCCCTTGGCTTTTATTTCAAGAAGACCTTGCTATACAGGATTGAATTGATGCGCAGAGATTTTTTTTGTGAAGAGGTAAGAGAAACGAAAAAACGAAGGGCCATGCCGAGGAGTTGATTCGAACCACGAGCCTGATGTATGGTAGTCGGGCGCTCTAACCCCTAGACTACCAAAGCCGGCTTGGCAAGTTATCAAATAATAAGCCTTTACTTTGAGGATCAGTTTCACTCCAACGCTCATAACCATTTAAATCGTCTACAAAGTATGCAAGCTATTCTTAACAGAAAAGGTCTCGCACCTATTGGATAACCATCATTTTAACCATCATCATTTCCTGTATATCAGGACTGCGCTAATGAATTTGAACTACTTTCGAAAACACTTGAATCATTTTTCTCTAATAATCATCTCAGGAATTCGTCCAAAGTGAAATCTTTTAGATACAAAGCGATGAAACGAGATCATATCAACAGTATATCATGACCAATGCTGATTATCACTAAAAACTCTTCCCTTTCAACGTTAGCTTTAACAAAATCATTCTCAAAAACAAAATTTAATCTCTTAAGTCTAAAAATAAATACAAAAAAAAACCCCACCACGAAGCATCGCCATAGAATCCCTTCATCTACCGAAAAATATTTTATCCTCGATTCAAAAAACTGCACGAAGATCTGCCGCGCCCATTACAGCACACAGCATTGACGTGCTGCCACAGATTCTATGGCGTTAAATGGAGTATAAGGATTTCGTTCAAATAAAAAACCATCGAGCGGTTAACGGTAATTCGATATCATCGACGATATCTCACAAGGGCCTGATGATGGGAAAAGATGAAGCTCCAATGCCGCCGTCGCCGCCGCCGCTCCCATGATGGCGCGCAGGGAGAATATGCCTCGGTGTCATTAGACACGTCTGGAGGAGCTGAAGATGATTCTAGCACCAGGTTAGTAAGATGATCCCATGGCAGCCTTCTTCTATATACTATACACTGGTGTAATTATTTTACTCACCTGATTTGATTTTTAGGTGGGTATGACAGTATGAAGGAGGAGACTGAAGATTGAAGGGTAAGTGAGCTCCCCTTGAGCTCCGTGCCGAAGAGATTCCGACCGTTGCGTTGTCGGCGACAATCTGGATTAGAGACGTTCTTCTTTGGGTTAGTTTCAATCTTTTCTTCTCCTCGTTCTCCATTAATAATTAAATGTTGACCTAATCGGAATGAGATTGGATATTGGATAGACGATGACGGTGACATTTTTATATTATCGGGGGTGGATTTTTTCCTGGTACCTGACTCGACTGAGTTAAGGATTAGGGGTTTTTGGCTGCATTCGGGAAATTTATCTGTTTTTTTGTGCGGCAATGGATTGGAGTTTAAGCCACTAATGAGATATTGATGAAGTATAACTACTTTGGGTGGTCGAGGGAGGAGGAAAATATGCATTCTATGGAATTTTTACTATCTTTCATATTTTTTAATATTATTGTCCTTAATTGAGTTTAAAGTGGGTTGAAAGTGCGACTTTAATAAACTGTAAAAGGGATTCGTGACCATATCAGTTAATCCAGTTCTCCAACCACATACTGTACTCCACTCCAACCCTTGTTCAAGTGACTTCCCTTTCACAAAAAAAAACTTCATTTCAACCCTTTTTACACAGAAAACCTTTCTTTCTCTAAACTAATGACACTAAACCGTTTAGTGAAATGTAAGTGAACACCATCATTTCTTTTTCTCTCTCTCCATAAATAAAAAAGTGAACACTCCACAATTTCCAGCAAGTACACTCTAGACCGCATCTAGATGAAAAAGCAAAGCTCTTTGTAAACTTCTCCTCCACCTCTGTCACATTATTTCTTTTACAAGTTGGGAGCAGTGTAGGCGTTTTTCTTAAGAACAGTTATGACACTTTAAAGCCACAGAATGACTTTCTTTTGCTGCCGCTTCTTTGCCGCCCCTTTTTTGTGTGTGTAGCGATAAACTTATGCTCGTGGACTTTTAAGTATTTTACATCCATTCATTTTATGAGAACATAATTTTTTCCCCGAGCGTGGAGCTTGAATGTAAATATGAAGATTTAGGGGAGGCTATAAATTTTTAAATAGGAGAAATAGATTTTTGGAGGAGAATTTTTTGTTGGATTTTATGAATATGATTTTGCCGAGTTTAGTCAGTCATCATATATCTGGGATTTATCTTGTTGAAAAACTGGAAAAATATAGCGGCTATAAAAAATTTGTCTACTTAGTTTCAATCTAAAATTTATAGTCTTTTGGGAATTCTTCAATGTTGTAGCAAAAAGTTTGACTTTTTTTGCAATTAAGTGAAACGTGATATATTCTTGTTTGAATTTTTCAGCCCGACACCTCACAACATGAAAACATTTAGAAACAAAACTTTCTTGTTTAGTGAAAATATACGAACAAGTCCCACAGGTGAAAAGTTTCGACAGTTGAGTAGGACAAAGTTTTGCTGTAGTTAGTTCATCATTGGCACTCAAAACTAGTATGATGAGAATTGCAATAATATTGTTTGGATAAGTTCCTCGATTTGCTGATGTTTATTTAATCGATGATCATTTTCAAATTTAGTTTTTATTGGTTTTATGCAAAAGTACTTAGAGATAAGTTTTTTGTACTGCTGTTATCATAAAGTCAAATTACGAACAGCAAGCTCTAGTCAAAAAGGAATAAAAGAACTGTCAAGTAGTGTTGTGTAAGAGACGATTATAAAGTTAGTTTGTAAGAGGTGCCTCTTTTTTATTTTAAGCCAGTACATTGTCATACTTAAAATGAGGCGAGGTGCTATTGTAATGCCAAAATGACAAAAACAAGCAAATAAAAAAAAATACCAAAGAAGAGCTCTTTTACGAGTTTAATTGAATCGGTCATTTTGAAAAGGGGTCATTACCAAAATTTTGACTTTTTACTTTTTTGCCAATACTTCAACATTATATTCCAGAGACTTACAAACCATTTTACGACGAGATCTGTGAATGGACCACCACCAACGCTGATCTTTCTTTAAGCAAACCCAATTCATTTTGAAAAGGGGTCATCTCCGTGATAGAAAAATATTTATTGCAAACACCCTGTATATCCAAAAAGAAAAAAAAATTATTTTTTTTTCTTTTCTCATCCTTTTTAAAGAAAAAACAAGTTTGTACTTATTTTTTTCAAATTAAGGGGGCGTAAGAGGTTTTTTGCTTCCACTGTAAAATTTCAAAAACTAGAGTTGACCCATTTTCAAAATGACCGATTCAATTCTAATATGCACTAAACTGCCTTAGAGTAAGCAAGAAATCTATGCTTCCACAATTTATATTTATATTTTTCAATCCCACCTCAACCTAGTTTCAAGTTTGAAATTTTGCTACTGCAAAAGAAGTAAAAAATGTCTCTCCACTACGTAATTTACAATCAAACCTCGCTTCATTTATCTCGATACACGCTCATAGCAGGACATTATTTTTAAACCGAGACTTTTAAAAAAATTGAGGCCTCAGTACAATTTACCATCGTGTAATGGACAAATGTACTGCCTCGTGTAAGTCCGGCTCAACTCTATTGCCAAAGTGGGGGAGAACTCAAAAAACGAAGGTCCATGCCGTTGCGTGGAATCGAACCTCAAACCTTTGCTATGGTAGTCGGGAATATTTTGGCCCCTTGGCTTCCGAGTCCAATTTACAACCCAATGACACCAATAACGCATTCAATCGCATTGAAGCTTGGAAATGGTTTCTGCTTATTTTATGAAGTTATTTGTACATTTAACTGTTTTTATCAACTTAATATAGCGCACCTTTCTAAAATTTGGAGGTTCATTACAAAAGGTGGAGATTGAAAATCGAATAGACAGTCATAGAAGAATCGTTTCGTATTTTTGAAAAATATCTAAGACAATCTTCTTAATAAATCAGTTGAGTAGGAATTGGGCCAGCGTGAAGTGCTGGATCTCTTCTATTCTTCAAATCAAGCTTACTAGATCGCGCGCCATAAAAGAAGGGTATCTCAGAATCGCTGTTTCCGTGCGCAATGAGAGTCTCAACTCGCCCCACAAGCAAGCGACATCACTCTGTTTGTTTAAAAACGCAAATCACAATTCCACATGCTTATTTCTTTTCTTTTATGGCGCACCATGACGTGAACGACATGACGGACTGGTAGTACAAAACCTAAGCGTGATTTTTTTTACATAAAAAACATTTGATACCGTTGTTATTGCTCAATTGAAGAACTTTTGAAAAATTTAGAAGTTTATGGCTTTGCAGTGCCGCTCTGTTATAGAGTACAATGTCGAACGCACACCAAGTTTAAGCTCAAGGTAAACCAACGCAGCGACATGGTTTTATTCACCGGCTCTTATACTCAACTACAGTAATATAGCATTGACTTCTCTGATCCGGTTTCATCGTTATACTTTTAGGCAATAGCAGAAATTAAAAAAGTAAACGAATTTCTAAGAAGAAAGAAGATAAGCAGAGACTCGAACCCAGTCCCAAGGGAGGACTTAACTTTTATGCTACCACAACCTATAAATTTTCAATTCTCTCCCGTCCTTCATCGGTTTTAGTAAAGTAATGTAAGAAAGTTATCTTCTCTATTTTTCAACCGTTTAACGTGCCTAACAAATTGACTTTTATAAAGCTTTGTTTTATTACCTTTTTATTACTTTTTTATTACCACTGCTAATGACCAGGGTTTGTAAGCAATTTTAGAGGTAGGATTCGATAGCAAGGCGGTAGATCTTAGATCGTGTTAGCAGATGGCGTTTCTCAGGACATATCCATTTGGTGCACGGGCACCACCAAAGGCCCCTGAGGCCTACCATTTGCAAAAGCTGTTGTCTGATTTCAATACCAAACTTTTAAAGCGCTCAATTTTGAATTCCGAATTTATTTTCCAGAAGCATGGATTTTCTAATATTGGCTTGCCTAATCCTCTTTGCGAATACATTACATAAGTAGTTCCCTAAATTGGCACAGTGGCGCTGAAATCTCTAAAATGATTTTGTTTGTGTTTGTAGCTATCACAGCAAATTCCCATATTTATATGTCCAAAAATCACAAAAAATTACATATCAACTGATTTTTCCTCCCACATTTATTTCCTAAATCAACAAATCACAAAATTATCAAAAAAAATTTTTCGGTCGTTACACTCTACAAAAAATTTCCCGGTCACTTAAGCACAAATTTCGAACCGTGTCACCCCATTCGAAAAGTGCTTTTTACACAAAATTTATGCCTTTTCTGAAAAATGCCAGAATCCCATTTCACCTTGGAAACAACCTCTTCAAGTCCCTAATTTTATCTTTATGACAATCTCGACTTCATATCGAAAGGAATTTTCCGACCCCTCTGCGGGGGAGCATCTTCAGCACTCATCCCCCATCACCGACCCGACTTCCTAGCTCGGTTCCGACAAATCCCCCCAACAGATGAAATCCCCGCAATATAAACGCAACCGTGTAATGCGAGGAGCACTTGATACACTCTCAGGTACACCTCCGGCAACAAACACAGCAGATCCTTAATGAGGTAAAGTGTGAAAATACCGCCCCCAAACTCCCGTGTTATCATAACAGAAATATGCGACATCCGACCCTTGCGGCTTGCCACCGGCACCTTATAAGAAACCACAGAATACACGATTTTGCAGTGTCGTTTTCTTCCATACCGTATGGCAATCCGATGGAGGTCCTTTGGCTATGACAGTTCTCGTGAAACACCTCAATAACAGCTCTCTTGTCCGCCCCCATCCCGCCCACTTCCTCAAAAAAAAAAAAAATAAGTAAGAATAGCGGCCCGGCTCCTGTGTCCTGTGTCTATTTCGGCTTTCATTACAGGTCCTTAAGTTTCATTACGGTGGGGAAGATAAGTGATTTTATGATTAATGGCGCTCATTTTACCACCGCAGGATATAAACTTGTGCTGGAGACTTGAGACGACTTCTCTACTCGAGTTGCTCTCTGCTATTCGTGCTGCTGCCCGTCACAGAGGAATCTGTAGGACAAAATCTCGGCGACAACATCCTTGAGAAGAGAGGAGCTTCAATGCCGCCGCTGTGGAAGGATTTGTTAACATGGTGCTGCTGCTGTGTCCGTGGTGTTGAATTTTTCGGTTATAAATTTTGAAGCTTGTCATTTATGAATGGCGGTCATTCAGGATGAAGAGGTTCTTCGCAAATTTGTCTTTCTAATGTTTTTCAAGTGAATTAATGACTGAGTTTTTGGGGGTTTTTGTGGTATATTTGGGGATATTTATTAAATTTTTAAAGGTCGTTTGTTTTTTTTAGTGATGGTGAGTTGAGAAGTACACGGAGGAGATTTTAGACGCGTAAAACAGATGGCATTTTTAATGTTGTTTATAGATGTTGTTTCGGAAATCGCTCCATTTATCTTTGTGCCGCTATCTGTGTCACCAGGATCCTTCAGGCAGGAATGCGTTCATATACATTCAACCATTCTATGAAATTTATGAAGCCTAAAATGAACAAATGGTTTAATCAGGAATACATTGCAATAAAAACTGAAGAGGCCGTTTTCAGAGCTTACAAGAGTACCCTGAGTAAATTGCTTCGTCGAGAGTTCATTCACCTAAGAAATTCCTGCACCATCACGAAAGTTAAGTCGTCATTTTGTAGTAGGTTGAGAAGTAAACTTTCCAAGGTAACCGCTCATCATAAATAATTTTACTAGATCCACTACCCCTTCTATGTGAGGCCAAAAAATTCCGCTAGACCTAACAGTATACTCCTATTGTGTCCTAAAAATATCCGCTTTACCCTTAGCGTAATCCGAGCAAAAACTCTTTACTCTACTCTAAAAAACAAATTGAATCTTGTTGATCAATTCTGAACCGATTGCTTAGAGAGCTTCAGGATAAACTATGTTCAATGTTCTTCCATTTGGGGCTAGGATGTGAAGATTTTCAGATTTTCCAACTCTTGAACAACCTACATACAACTGACCGGAAAATGACACTCATTTGGCAAAATTCGTCCGCCATATTGGCCCCGCAAAAGTTATGATCATAGATTCGTTATTTGCTACCTTAAAAACCCCCATATACAAATTTTCATTTGAATCAGAATACAATTGGCAAACTTGTCGGCCATGTTGGTGCGGCCATTTTTAATTTATAACCTTTGATCATAAATTCGTTATTTGCGACCTTAAAAAGCCCTAGATACCCACTTTCATTGGAGTCGCAAAACAATTGGCAAATTTGTCGGCCATATTGGCGCAGCCATTTTAAATTTATAAGTTTTGACCACAAATTCGTTATTTACGAGCTTAAATACCCCTAGATACCCACTTTCATTAAAATCGGAGCACAATTGTCAAATTCAACCATATATGGGCGGCCATTTTGAATTTCGGTCATATTTCGGAGACCATTTTGAATTTCATTTTGAAAGTAAACAATAAAATTTTTTGATTTCTCAACTACGTCATGCCATATAGTTTTTGAGCTGCAACTCAAAACTGTATGACATAATTTCGTTATCATCGGCTTTTTGTCGTGGAAGCAAACTTACAGACGTATTCACGTTAAAAGATAGCTTTACCCCACCCGCTAATATCCAATAGGAATTCCATATACTTTTAAACCTTTTGACATCACCAATTTTGATCAATAGCACAGTCTCCTTCAGTTTAGTCATCTTCAGAATGGAAATACTTCGATTGTTGAAAAGAGCTAAATGCCTAAAGGCTTACTCGAACAAGTATTGAACACTCATGAATTAAGTTTTCTGAAGTTCCACAATGACAACGTCCCCGATGGCAAAAGGTGTTTGTCAACAAGACAATTTCATTATTTCTATGTCTGAGGAAAGTTTTGCTCTTAACAAAACAAGAAGTAATTTTTCCCTATGTTCCCTTTTTACAAACAATTCAATCCAAAATATATAATTTCCTTCAAGCATCAAGAAAATGTGGAAAGCTGAGGTAAATTTTCCTATTTTAATTCCAGAAATTGCTCGACTATTTTCCTGACCAAATGCAGTCTAGCTTGACGTGCCATTACTCACTTTTGTTTGGCCCCAAGTGGAAGTTTCTAATGCATTAACATTAATTAAAGTACGTTAGTTGTTTTCAGTTTCTATCAACACTTCATCATAAATACAACACCTTACACCACTTAGAAGGTGGAATCAGCTTTTCTGAAGCGTATTACTGTGAGAATGGAGTAAGGAAATAAAAGGAATAAAAGTACGAGTTCTTTTTCGGAGCAGGTTCTTGTAAACTTTCAGGCATTGGACTCGAGTCATCAAGTGCTAAAAAAACAGAATCCTTTTTGATTAGCACGAATTGATACACAGAAATTCATATGGAACCCAATCCTTGCCAATTGAGGGTTGTCATAATCTGCGTTCATCTTTCAAAAATTTAGTTGAACGAAATTTTGTAAATCATCTTTGGGGTGATAGAAATAAAAAATAATAACAGAACTAAGTTTATATTGTTCCTGCAGGCGATGTGTGGCTGTGGCACCACTTCTGCTTTGTTTTACCAGGGGAGTGACTTGCAACTCGTCATTGATGCATTCAAAGACCTACAGGCACAGCAGGACGAGATTGCCGAAGCAGGAAACCTGTTTCTCAAGGCTCTGAATTTGAAAGAACTAGCCTGAACGATTTGAGATATAGGCAATACGTATCTTCCACGTATAAAAATAGAACCAACATTGCCTCACTACCCCACCGTCCCCCAAACAGCCGAACATTCACTGAGAGCTCACGGTATACAGAAAGAACACGGTATACAGAAACAAGGTAATGTAATGGAGAAATGTCATTTGAGTGCTGACGTCACTTGGCACGCTATTCCCATATAAAATCGGAGTTGTGTTGTTGTTTCTACATTAGTGCTGACGTCACTCGGCACGGAATTTCTACGATATTCGAAGCTGTCAGTCTCTGTTACATTACCTTGTTTCTGTATACCGTGCAGAAAGAAGGTAATGTAAAAGAGACTGACAGCTTCGAATATCGTAGAAAAATGTGACGTCACCCAGTGACCTAATGCAGAAAAACAACAAACAACAATTTCGATTTTATATGGGAAAAGTTCACTGAGTGACGTCGCACTAAAACGATATTCCTTCTTTCTGTAGACCGTGCTGAGAGCTATTCTATCAAACTACACTTGACGAGCGAAGAAGACCGAAGACCCGAATGAGCCGTTGTAGAAAAAGACAAGGAGGGATCTCGTGCCAGTCCTGCACCAGGCTCGATATTCCGACACATTTATTAGTCCAATAAATAGGTAGAAACTTTTTTTTGCGAAAAATACCGCACGCGATTTTTTTTACCAAATGATTTTATATATTTTTATAAGCTTAAATTCAAAATGGCGTCATCTCCACCCTCTTGCTAAACTTACAGTGAAGGGGAACGCGTTTAATTCTATATCTCGGAAACTATGCATTTTACGGCAAAAATGTATATAATATTTTTTGTAGATAAATAAGTGATTTAACTTTTTTGTTTAGAACTTCTTTTATACAGTCAATATGTACGGAGAAATAGTGCTTCAAACTTCATATATCACTTTCTTTGCACGATATTTCGTTAATGGTTAATTTTACATGAAAAAATCCTTCATAAGACTTATAGAACATACGATTGTCTATAATTTTTGTTATTATCATTTTTTACGTAGGGCTAATATTGCACGAGTTATGGCGCTGTAAGTGTCGAAAAACGTAAATTCAAAAGTAGTTCTTTGCCAATATCTTTTTGATTACACGTTTTATAGCAAAACTGATTATATCGTTTTTTGTGCGCATTTCATTGCCCACATTTTTAATTTGTGCTCCTTTTGAATTTTAACTTTGCCACCTCGTATCAATTTTGCTACCCACGGTAGTTAAGAGTAAGAGAGTAAGCCAGAAACACATTGTGTATGTGTTAAGTTTTCACGCCGAAATTTTCTGGTGAACATGTTACTGCACTACCCTCTTGTCATTTCTATACCTCTCTCGTAAAAAACCGGTTCTGCCAATCCTGAAAGAAGGTGTAGATTGGGCCACTGTGTGATAACGTCGAGCTCCCGGAAGAGAGCATTGACATAGAAGAAGAAGACACCGAAAAAAGAGATCGGCTCTGGTCTACTTCTCCATAGAAATTCATAACAACCCCTGTTCCAAAAATATTGCTGGTTGCACCCGCGTCTCGGTTGCACCTTCAGATATCAAGATGTAAATTTTCATTTAAGGTTTTAAGAAGTTCCCGAAGATGAATTTCGAATTCACAAAAGTTATATGCAAATATCAAGAAATCTCATGGGTATACCAAGTTCGTGGTAATTTAATGAGTAAAGCATTTCACTCATGATAAAAGGTTCTAGGTTAAAACCCCTGGAGGATTTAGAAAGGATCACTTATAGTTATTAGTTGATTTTGTTAGGTTTGGACTTTGATTTATGTTTATGTTTTTACAGATTGTGGTTATATTGGTTATTAAATTATGCCAGATTCCTGCTGGAAGCATTTTCTGATCTTTCAACTATTGCACATAATTCAATTGGGATAGAGCACTATGGATTTTGGTGTGGTCTGTATTACGATGTAAGAAGTTTTGATAGTCCTTCCAAAAAAAATTTTAATTGGTAATATTCAGTGAGGCGGTAAAATACATTAACAATACATCCCTGCAACGTCTCGTCAAAATGGCTTGATAGTGCTCAAATATGCAAGTAACATTAGTGAATAGGCTTAAAAACTCCCAATACAGAAAGTAATCCTTGAGGCAACGAATGAAAAATTTCAACAGAGTCCCACAGCGGTCTCTTTAATAAAGTCCCAAAAGAAACCGCTGTCACTTTAGTAAAAAAAAAGAAACTTTTAAAATCCCTAAAAAAATTCATATCAAATCAAATTCCTTCTGCTGGAGGCACTTAATAACACTCTCCCGGTATCACCGTCAGTCTAAAGAGTCAGACCCACTTCAGCTAAGTGTCGGCGAACTATCAGTGTTCGGTTCTAATTAAGATTTCTCGAAGCTGATGTCTTTATCCTGGTATCCACATATGCTGCCTGCCAAGAAGAGACACCGTCCACCTACAAAAAAAAGATACAACATCCTCCCCTTTATATACATCTCCTGAGGCACGTCTGTCCATTCATCGTTTCTAGAAATTCACACTTCCTGATCTCAGCCGCAGAAACTCTCATCCATCGGAAGTTCTGTTCTGCTGATGCTGATGTTGCTGCAGGAGGAGGAAAATGCTTCTGGACGAGAATGGACAAAGATCGCACACAAAACTGCTGCAGTTGCAGAAGCCGGAATGCTGTCATCTTTCAATTAGTTTGTTGCAGCAATTAACAGTCACAACTCAAGCTTTCTATGTCACTTAATTAATTAACCCCCGGCAATGGCTAGTGTATTGTACAGCCGCCGTCGTCGGTCGTTGCTGTCGTTGTCATCGTTGTCGTCTTATCTGCATGAGATTTTGTGGATGCAGTAATTATTGTTAAGCCATCGCGCGACTGTCTACGCCGGAACTGGACGGGAAGGAAGTTGTCAAAAAAAGATGAATGCCTGAGGAATGTGTCTGTCTAGAAGTTGTGATTGATGTGGGCGCAATTTTATTCTGTATATCGCGGAAATGTTGAATTGTATTCGGCGACTACGGCTGGGAAGGTGATTGAAATGTCTCGTCTATCTTCTTTCTTTGATGAATCAATTTCGCTCCTTCAAATTGCCATTGTGCAAGCGCTCGTTACCCGTACACTTGCTAATTTGCTAAATTCGTTTGAAAATAAATTATACATGGACGTAAGGAGGCCAAAAGCCTGACTCACCTTAAGACCCCAAACAGAGCTCTCAGGTGAAGGTAAGCGGAGTGCAAGACAAACAGCACAACGACGTAACCCAATTTGCAAGTGAATACTAACGTCGCAAAAAAGACGCTAAATCTATTGTAGAATGTCTACATTTCAAAGCCTTTCTTCGGTAAACTAGCAGACAATTGATGAAACGTGTGTGTGTGTGCCCGCGCGATTCTTTTTTCGGTGGCACCAATTGTATTCTGTCCATTATTTGACGGATTTGTGAGTAGGTGGAGACGCTGATGCAGGGATGGAGGAGGTGTGTGTGTGATGAAACCGGGTCGTGGCAGCTCAATTTAAATTCACAGCCCCCCAAAACCACCGTAGCCCCAAGCACAGAGTGACACCGCCATATATACAATTCAACGCGGCTAAGTACTCATGCACCTGAGATTGGGTTTTCGTTTCCAATTTACAGTAATGCGTCAAGCTGACTCTAAAATCGTCGTCGTACTCCTACGGTCTGTGTCTTCTTTATGCGCTTCATTGACTGGGGAAGTAATTAGAGATGGAATCATTATTGGGTTTTCGACTGAGCTCGATCAAACGAGATTC
Source organism: Thereva nobilitata (assembly GCA_963855945.1). Taxonomy (NCBI): domain Eukaryota; kingdom Metazoa; phylum Arthropoda; class Insecta; order Diptera; family Therevidae; genus Thereva; species Thereva nobilitata. The sequence continues at coordinate 18,281,032 of OY979698.1, forward strand.
TTACGCGTTGCCATCTACCTGCTAATTACCTTCATTCTCCGCAATCCGTCCGCAACAAAAGGTGAACGCTAACCAATCAATAATAATAATATAACGTGAACCTCCGCGCGGTGAGCATTAATTTTCTCTATCTGTACCCACTCTCGATTGGAGCGCGGGGAGGGGGTGGTGTGTAATGGGTGAAATTAAATGCGAATTTCACGTTGAGCAGCAGAATTTATTGCGATTTTATAGTTCCGCGTCCACATATGGCAGAAAATTGAGCTCTTTAAATGCGCTATTAGCGAAGCTACCTTCTTCCATCGAATCTCGCATCTTCCTGCCGTACTTGGACGTAGCATTAACGGATTGCGACGTATTATAAAAAAAACATTTTTTTTTGTTAAATTTTTGTCTCATCTACATTTACTACCCAGAATCTGTGTGTGGCCGGTCTTCAGGGTCATGCAGGTCAAAGTCGTCCATTGAAGATGTTCCTGGGACTTGTATTCGATAAAAACTCCGAAATAAAAGAATTTAGTGTGTGTCCGCCACCTACGTGTTCTGGTCCTTAAATGGCCGAAACAGGAAGGGCACCCGACTGACGATTGGTTGTTCTGTTCTTTTTTACCAGGATGTATATGGCTGGAGATGGGGGTTCAAGTGGTGATGGCGGAATCTTAAAATTCCGTCGCTTGTCGCCGGAAGAGGTGACTTTTAAAGAGTGTAATGACCGTTAAATTGGAAAGCAAACCACTTTCCCCTAAAAAATGGAGGATTTCGTCAGGATCTTGACCTTTTCGGGAATTATTTTCGGAATCATTGTGGAAAATGTTCAATTATAATTGGAATTGACACTTTTGGGAGCTACGTTTTTGGGACAAAGGCAGAATGTTTTGTTGAATTTGTGAGTTTAAAAGAGTGCAGACGATTTTTTTATGTTTAAGAATGTTTGTTTGTAATATTAATTAAGTTTATGTCTGGTACATGTATTTAAGCCTAGAGAAGCATTTACAATGTCAGCTTGAATATCGTTGTATCATGACTTTCATACGCTTTTTCACTTTTGAATCTCTCATTCCCATTTCTACTACAATTGTTAAAATAAAACTCAGCTTAAAACTCATACCAATGTTGTATTCATACGTTTTTTAGAAGATATGTTATGCCAAACTATTTTTTTATGATTTCAATTCCACATCACGAATGCCCTTTTTTCTTCCTCTGTTACACTTTAATGTTTGACAGCTGCCAAAATATGTAGGTAGAATCCCAATAGGTAACGTACCGCTCTTTGAAGGATGATCGTAAAGTATATTCGTATATATGTATGTTTACGGAAAGGTCCTTGCGAACTAAAATATATAAACGCTCGTAAACATACACAGGTATCCAATGGGAACCAGAAGCTTAACAACATCGCAAATTAAGGGTTGACTGTTAGTTCTAGAATCCGGAACCATACTCAGCCAATGGTAAAGAGCTGGTAGAGCCTTTGCCATAAATGAAGGAAATGAGAGCGCATGTGCGCTTGTGAGACTCGTGCTTGACATTTGACAGTTGACACTATTCTTGTGGTTATCAGCTGTTTTGGTATTCTAAGCATCCAATCACAAGAAAAATCATAAAAAATTCACCTCTAATGGTGAATTGTATTGGTGTAATGAAATAAAGCAGGGTCCGAGTGTTCGAGCCTAAACCCTTAGAAAAAGGAATTAAACCAACAGTTTTTGAATATTAATAAATTAATAAATCCTGAAAGATAATCTAAAATTTAAATCTAAAGGCCTCCCGAGACGGTCATATGGTTTGAGTCAAACACGTAGATTTTGGTAGTTAAGGATCAAAATTCCCTTAGTTGGATTCGCTTTACTATAGTAGATTAAGTTGGTGATTTGGTTTCAATCAATTTCGGTAATTGTTTTCAAATCTGCCGGATAGATGTCGCTGTCCCTGTAAGTTGATTGATTACTTCAGTTTCGATAGATTTCCCAACTCCCGTCTTATTTTCAATTCATCTCCATAGATGGTGTGCTTGTTGCGCGTTGATTGCTGCTAATTCTGATGTCCTTTTGGGTACTGCTAAAACTTAAAGTTGATTAGCACGAAAGGTTAGATTGGAATGCTGTCTCAGTACAACAGCTGGCAATTTGAAGGCTCTATGCGCCGTTCAATTTACAATTTTGGGGAATTTGGCTCAATTCGCCTTGATTGGGGATTTTGGCTCAATTTGCCTTGATTAGGATGCTGGAATAGCTTAAGAAGTTGAAGGCTCAGTACACCGTTCAACTTTTGAGTTTTTTAGAGTTTGGCTCAATTCGCCTTGCTTGATTGAAACCACTTAGTTTCATCAGTTCGGCAGTTCTTTCGGACTGAATACGTCTTGAAAGATCAAAGTGATCTGAATTTTTCGGTCAACTGTTGCGATGTGCAATTTTGACATTGGGCAATTTTTGGAAGGGCGTTGTGGTGGGGCCAGGTGGGGCCATTGGAATTGGATCCATTTCGTTGTGTGCGTGCCCCTCCTTATCAGCTGTCTTGTTTTGACATTTTGGTGGCAGCAATTGTGGAAAAAAGGTAAGACGTTATTTTTATGTTTTTATTAATTTTATTTGTATTTTTAGGAGGGTTGGAGTAATTTGGAATATAGTTTAGCTTTGTATATTTTTGGAGTTGCCTGGAATAATTTCGTTTAGTTTGGGCCCGGAGTTAACAAATTGTTTTTTTTAATAGGTTAATTGTATAGCATAATTTTTAGGTGTTTAACGTTTATGATGTCTTCAGACCTCAAATATATCCGCTGTTGTGGTTTATTTTCCTTTGATGGTCAGGTATGATTTTATATTTATCGATTTTTTTCTTTGTGGTCTTATTTTCTTACATTTAGGGTGTCACCGCAACATCCCAGTGAGTTCTTAAGCACACCATTTTATGGAAGGCTAAAATTTTGTGTAATCGTTTGCGTAGATTGATAGTAAAGTAGAAATTAGCAGTGAACTCCTGCGCACACCGCTCATTGGCGGAAGGTTGGTATTTCTGAATGCAATTTATGTAGGGATTTAAAAACGTGGGTAACATTGCCAACATGAATTTCATAAGCGATGCCCCATTCATGAATAATGGCGAAAAATGCTGTTTGCTTTTGGAACTCGAATTGGGCAAGTTTTACTTGTCTGCTAGGAGCGAAACCAGAGAAGAAGAATAAGCAAAATTCTATGAATAATGAATGAAAAGAATTCTATTTTACACTACTAAGCTAAATATTATTGCTGCATTTAGTATTGCAAAAATTTATCTAAAATGATTTCTCCAACATTTAATCGTTTCAATTAAAATAATTATAAAAAACCACCCGAGTTCAGTTATTGTAATACGGAAATGTTTCCATTCATAATAATCACCACCAATGCAGACCCTTCACGAGCACGTACCACAAAACCACTCCACTCTATATACGGAGCGCACCTCAGTTCCGTTTCACATTTTTAATTCCGCTCCGGCGTCAATTAGATTGTCACATTTCCTCTGGCCGATTTCTAATTACATTTCACCGTTGTCGTTTCTTAATCTTAGAGCACACAAGATTTCGCCTTACAACTCTTAACAAGAAACACACAAAAAAATTACCTTCAAGAGTTGCTCTCGTAATTGAATGTCACTTCTAGCCGCCATTCACCTGTTCTACATTTTCGGACATTTAAGCAACCAGCAGCAGCCGAGTGAGATTTCTTTCCTAGTCGTCGTCGTTTTTTTCGTGTTTAATTTTTTCCCCTGCAGCAGCGCAACAGTGGATCCAAGCATTATAGAAATTCACGAGGGGGAAATGAAATGATAAGACGAGAAAATCGTTGGAGCACCTCTTGAAGCGATCTCGAGTGGATCATGATGAAACATCCGTAGCAGAAGCGAGCACTCAAACATTCATGGGGATCGCTTAATACATTTTGAGGAGACTCCGTTACCTAGGATGTTTGGTATCCGGAATATGCCCGGGATTGGTCCTGAAGGGAAATCACTTCTGGCGTAATAAATAATTCCTCCGTTGCCCATTTATGTTATGAATTAAATATCACAGGTCCGTCCTTCAAATGGCCACTTCATGTTTTTTATCTTGAAAATCCTGGCAGCAGGCCAATTGCCGGTAGTGCCTCGCTCGGTACCTGGGGGCATTCAGTCTTCGAATATTTAATCCTTTCTGAGCCCGGGGCATGCACCACGTAAGAAACTGTTGGGGGCAGTAATAACACACAAAACAAAAGGCAAAGAAAGAACGAAAAATGTGGTTCCCCACAAGACACACAACACACACACACAGGAGTCCACACCCTTGACCTTGTTTTTGTTTTGGTTAATACTCTGCGGAGAGAGTTGGGTGTCCCATCCCTGGGCCGTAATTAAAATTTATTTCCACATGGACCTAACAACAGCACACCACCAGCAGCAGCCAGCACAGGACGAACAACAGCAGGGACACATTAGGACCTTTGCTTCTTTCAAGAGTATATAATTGTATATGTCGGTCGCATATCCTTAGTAGGGCCACTCGTAACTATAAAAAAAGGCGACAAAGCGAATTGCTGTCAGATATAAATTTTTATTAAGGCAACAATTTCTGTGCGGAGACACCGAAAGGTTCGCGCTTTGGTTTATCTCGTTCGCTTCAGCAAAACGGGGAGCAAATGGCCGAACGAAAGAGAAGCTTCCATTTCGGTTTTTTGTTTTTACCAAGACGCACAGACAATGGCTACTTTATTTCTTTCTTTATGAGTCCTGCAGCAAGGACAATGTTCTTAAAATATGGAGGATTTTACTTATTGGTAGAAGAGGAGATGAAATGCGCTGCGAGTGCTTGAAAGAAAGAAAAAAAAAATTGAAAACAGATTGAAAAAAGGTGCAAAAAGTAATAATTGTTTAGAGTTCGTTGTTTATGTATGAGATCTCAATTCGTTTTTAGGTGCAACGACTTCGGCAACAAGTCAATGCTCAACAGTTTTATGACTATGTGAACGTAATATGACGATTTGTGTTGGATTCAAAGTAGAACTTTCTAAATTAAGAAAGAATTTGATTATAAAAATTCCACAAACATATTGGTGTGTAAGCACAATCGTTCTGAAAGTACATATCTGAGTTCGACAAAGATTTCTGTCGAAGACAAAGAAATGCATATTGAGAATTGATTAAGTGACCGTCTCAAAAGTTTTTGGGTGCCAAAGTAACCCAAATACCCAGTGTAATATATTTAAGAAACTATATAATATTGAATTGCAGAATTGTGTATAGTGAAGCTGAGGAGAGAACTGGATTACATAGAACAGATTTTTTGATAAACAAGGAAATAAAAGCGCCATCTGTTAGATTTAACTCCAGTCAATTAAAGGTTAATTTAACAATATCTCTTTTGTGTCAGTTTATGCACCTGCTGAGGAAACAGGGCCTGACACATAAAACGCACCCTATATAAGGCCTGGGAAAAGGTTCGTGCCGTTTCACCGATAGATGGCGTTATTTGCAAAAAATCACGAAACACTAATCGCAGCGACCCCACTGAACGTTCGTTTGAAAGATAACAATTTGAGTGTTTGAGTAAATAAATATCGAAATTGGTACATCGGTTGGAAAGTGGTTTGAGCTAGAAAATAGCGCACAATGCGCAAGGTTGTGAAAAAAGTTGTACTGTGAAGGCACATTATCAAAACCAGCTACGCAGAATTGGTTCCCTCGTTCTGGTCTCTAGTCGTCCAATCACTGAAAAAGCTGATGAAATTCTTGATAAAGTCCAACAAAATATGTATGCTAAAGTTGTCGATATTGGTATGGAACTAGGCATTGACAACAAAACTGTTTTAAAACATTTGAGGAGTGTCTTTTCAAAAGGGGATAATTACATTTGATTGCTTTTTTCAGAAAATGAAGAAAACTGATTGTGGGTCTTCCATAGGTCTGCAGAAAAGTAGAATGTCCGTGTAGGTACTATGCAATCACATTGTTATAACAGCATATTTAGATAAGATACCTGACCATGTAGTTTAGAGCTACTGAATGTTAAAAATATGAAATATACCCTTTTGATCAGGAATTTTATAATGCCCCCTTTTGTTCTGTATTACATGTAAATATCCCCTTTTGTATTGTACATCTCCACAGGTAAATATTAATTAAACTCTAGTATTATCGATATCATCCGTTAGACATCCACAATCATTTATGTTCGATTTATACGTCTTCTGAAGGGCCACAGTTTGGATGATCTATTTATAGGTCCGGTTACACGCAACGATCTGCTTGTGCCAATTGGCTTGCGCAAGTCATTTTGCACAAGTGAATCGTTGCGTGTAAACGCAAAATGTTGGCTTGCGCAAGCCAATATGTTTGCCTTGTGCAAAAAATGTGTTCTTAGAAAATCGACTTGAGGTTAGTGTTTTGGCATGAGCGTTTAAACGATGTTCAAGCCTCAGCATGTCCTTGGGTAAATAGTGAAATTTTATGACGCTCCTCCGACCTTGCGCCAGTGAATTTGTACAAATAAATCGATGCGTATAAACCGATTCATGTTCACTCAGTTTATTTCCCCCAATTGACATGCGCCAGTCAATTTGCACAAGCAGATCGTTGCGTGTAATCGGACCTTATAGCTCTTTGTACCATTTCAGTTCGTCTAAAGTAAACCACTCCTCACCAAACTGTTTTGTCAACAAGTTATTGATATCTTTCTTTTTTTTCATTTAGTGGACGTTGTGCCAATTCTAAATCATCCAAAGATATAGGATGTCTCTTGCCCCTTTTAAGCAGGGGATATATTTTTCTGTAGCCTTGTTAAATCTAATGTTTCTGGAACCTTTAAGTCGACAGTGCATGTTCTTCGGACCCGTTTCTTAAAAAAAATACACTTTTTAACGACTGAATACTTTCTAATATTTGGTAATAAGCTTTCAAGCTTTTTAAATATGTATTTGAGAAATCAGTATTTTCCTTGTATTTTTAAATAGTTACCAAATTCTTTGAAAATGTCATAGTATTCATCTTTGGTGGTTATAAAAACTTTTGTTTTCTAATTTCTTTCTCCAGCCGACCAAATACCCGGTCAGCTGGGAGAAAACTATGTCCTCTTACAGGGAAGAATAATGTAACATCTTTGAGGTGCGTTGGGGAGTCATTTAAAAGGTAGAATAGGTTCATGTGTATGATATGACTATTCTTGTTTTGGCTGCCAAACCCCTCACAGCATAGTATGTGTCAAATGTAAGTGGATTTCTAGAATCTAGTGAAACCACACATAAATTATATAAGCTGAGTTGCCTTGAGTAGAAAGCGTCCTGTATGGGTGGCCTTGGTAAGCTTTGGACTTGTTGCCAATCAAAGCACATAGATACTGTATGTGGATCAACCTGGAAATTTATAACTTTTTCTTTCAGATTAAGTTTACGAGATTGTGTATTTTAGCATAGAGAACAAGACCCCATACTTAGTTGAAAAAAAATAAAAATTGGAAATATCCCCTTTTGAAAAGACACTCCTCATTTACACAAAGCTGAATACAAAAATGTTAGGGTTCCTCATAAGTTGAGCGCGAAAAACATTATAGACTGAATTAAGGTCGATCCACACATATCCGTGACATCACGGCACCGATGCTTTCCGTGTCCGTGGCTTCCGTGATGAATTTTTCACTGACATTCACACAGCACCACCTTTTCCGTATCAGTGCTCAATGTTCAATGACACTGAATGATCGAATGATCATTCGATGAAGCCCGTGTATCAAGGGTATTACATCAAAGCAATCTTTACATGTCTTACTTTTTATACTATGGATTTTGTTGCGAAATATTATTAAATTCCGTATAAAAAACTCCCACGAAAAAGTCGCATAAAAAAATCTTACAAAAAATAATTGTATATTAAAGAACACAAGACAGTAACTTGTCGTCAATATAATATTAACGAAATAAAAATCTTTAATACACAATCTTTATTTTTTTAAAACCCGACTCCTCATTTTTACTTTAGCGATGCCTGTGCCATCTATGAACAAATTTAAACTAGTTGGGATGTGGCTTTTGACCCTTTCGGTCCACAAGATTAACTTCCCAGTATTCGTTCAAACTAAAAAACGACTCGAACGATTTTTATGAAAATCTTTTCAGATCATACTTGCTTTAACACGCTTTGAACGGCATCTTAACTAGTGTTGAGCCGGACTTACACGAGGCAGTACATTTGTCTCTTACATGATGTAAATTGTACTGAGGCCTCAGTTTTTTTAAATGTCCCGGTTAAAAAATAATGTCCTACTGGTATATGAGCGTGTATCAAGATAAATGAAGCGAGGTGTGATTGTAAATTACTTAGTGGAAAGACATTTCTTACTTCTTTTGCCACAGTAAAAGTTCCAATGTGAATCGCGGCGAGGTGAGATTGTAAACACGAACTGGAGAGACATTTCTCACTTCTTTTGCGGCAGTAAAATATCCACTTTAAGCTGAGCCGTGGTGAGATTGTAAATACGAATTGGATAGGGAGACATTTCTTACATTTTTCGAGGGAGTGAGGTTTTGTCCTAAAGAGACAATTCTTACATCGAGGGAGTGAGGTTTTGTCATGAAGAGACAATTCTTACATTTTTCGAGGGAGTGAGGTTTTGTCATGAAGAGACATTTCTTACATTTTTCGAGGGAATGAGGTTTTGTCATGAAGAGACATTTCTTACATTTTTCGAGGGAGTGAGGTTTTGTCATGAAGAGACAATTCTCACATTTTTCGAGGGAGTGAGGTTTTGTCATGAAGAGACATTTCTTACATTTTTTGAGGGAGTGAAATTTTGTGCTGGAGAGACATTTCTTACTTTTTTGCAGTAGCAGAATTTCCAACTTGAAATTAGGCGAGGTGGGATTGCAAAATATAAATATATGGCCACGGACAACTAATTAGAAACAGTTTCATAAAAATTGCATTTATACAGTTTTTATGTAGGAATCAAATTAAAGAATTCCCACCACCTCCTCTTAATTTTTTTAAATATATAATGATTGAAGGAAATCAATAACAATATCGTAATGAATTCCTAACAGGATTGCTACATAAAAAATAAAAAATGTATAAATGCAATTTTTATGAAACTGTTTCTAATTAGTTGTCCGTGGGTGTACATTGTGGAGGCATAGATTTCTTACTTACTCTAAGGCAGTTTAATGAATATTAGAATTAAGCTTGTAAAAAGGCACTTCATTGGTATTTATTTTCTTTCTTTTTTTTAATCTGCTTGTTTTTGTCATTTTGGCATTACAATAGAACCTCGCCTCATTTGAAGTATGACATTGTACTGGCTCAAAAGAAGAAAGGGGCACCTCTTACAAACTCATTTTATAATCGTGTCCTACCCGACACTAATCTTAACGAAGTCGAAATCTTTTTTGGTTCCTGCGAAATCGTGCTGGTACAAAAATCACTTACGTCGTTCAAACAAAAAAACGGTTCGACCGATTTTTATGAAAATCTTTTCAGATCATATGTCCTTGAACACGCTTCGAACGGCACCTGAACGAAGTCGATATCTTTTTCGGTTCGCGCGAAATCGTGCTGGTACAAAAATCACTTAAGTCGTTCAAACAAAAAAACGGCTCGACCGATTTTTATGAAAATCTTTTCAATTCATATGTCCTTTAATACGCTTCGAACGGCACCTTAACGAAGTCGATATCTTTTTTGGTTCGCGCGAAATCGTGCTGGTACAAAAATCACTTAAGTCGTTCAAACAAAAAAACGGCTCAACCAATTTTTATGAAAATCTTTTCAGATCATATTTCCTTGAACACGCTTCGATCGGCATCTGAACGAAGTCGATATCTTTTTCGGTTCGCGCGAAATCGTGCAGGAAAAAATGACCACATACGTACGCACACACACACACATACACACACATATTTCTTCTCAAATTTTTGCTTAAAATGCTATTGGGACCTTGAAACGTGTAAATACATTGAAAATTTCGAATCCGATTTTCGGACCGATTACAATAACTTCCTACTGGGAAGTTAATAAATTGTAAATATTTTCTGGCTGATTTGGTAGAATTTATTTATATGGCATCACTTAATTCGTATCATGGCTGTCGCTGTCAGCTGCTTTGTTGGAGAAGTGAGGAAAATTGGCAGCGATCTTCACGCTTAAGTTTTTAAAATCCAAAATGTTAAACGAAATAAAGTGAAATTAGTGTTACAAAACTTGCACATTAAAGTGACAGCTGTAAACGTGTAAGAAGGCAACTTCCGTTTCATACGGCTGTCCTTGTTTTCGAAGCCGATTCTGAATTATGACAACTGTAAATGAGTGAGAAGGAAACTTCCGTTTCATATAACTGTCCTTGTTTTTGTGGCCAATTCTGAATTCACTTGTACCTGCTCGCATCGGCAGAACAGGAGACTTCAAAATCCCCCGTTTCACTTCAAAAAAAAATATCGGTGGCAGCCTAATTTTGTGTTTTTCACGGACGCCTAAAAGGTACTGAGAACGTCGGCCGGCGCCCCACTGCTTCGGAGAAGTGGGAACATGTCGCGCCTTTTCCAATTTCTTTCGATGGAATTATATCGAACCCAAATTTTTTTTACTGATACTCCCGGTACTGCACTGAAGTCGTCGTCACGTCACGGATATGTGTGGATCGATCTTTAACATCTGCGAGCACTGCTGAAACGCAATGAAGTCGAGCAATTTTTGAAACGTTTCATAATCGATAATAAAAAATGAATCCTGTACCACAATCGGAAGCGTCAAAGGTCCTGTACAAGGGATTGTGAGCTGTGCCCAACTGTTCTGCCACTGTAGTATGTGACTTTCTAGTTTTTCGGTGGAGGATCAACAAATAGTAAGCAAATAACGAAATTGTGTTTAGTTTGATCGGATCGATACTGTCAAGGATAGTAGTTTGTTGACATAATGTTGAGAGAAGAATCTTTTTAATTTTATTACTTTGACGCCTGTTTTTGAACCTTAATTTTTTCATGTTCATCCAAGACCTACTTTTTATGTGTATTAAACCCCTAAATACTATAGAAACGATATTCCCAGAAAACCAACTCACTCAAAGCACTATCCTTGAAGGTTTCTTGACCATCATTTAACACAATCCAATCTTGCATAGAATTATCAGAATCAGACGTCGTCTTCCCATTATTATAGAAGTCACCGATGATATCCATCTCGTCTTATGAAAATTAATGCCGACTAGACAAGCAAGCGATGGATATCATTATCACGACACCGTAAAGGTCGATAGCCCTACTGTATGCAACCCCATCCCCCGCCCCACTCGTGTCATTATAGCTGTTGACTTGAACTTAATTCAAATGCGTTAATTTCCCCCTCGATTTTTTTGTTGCTTCTATAGAAAGAGATTTAACCCCATTCTTCGTTTCTCTAGCTCTACTCCTTCCAATTGTGTTAGACAACAACCCCACCCACCCACAAGTAGCGCAAAGCAAGTGTTCTCGGACTCGGACCAAGTAAAACTTGTATTCTATGAAAATTTCCGTTTCACCTTCGAGAGTAGTGCAGCAACAAATTAAGTACTGAACCGAATCCCCACCACTCTAACCCAAATGGATTGTCAAGAGCCCCTGCTGCCTAGATCATGCCCTCACCTATATCATCCCCAACCCCTTCAGAATTCCATAGAATCATCCTTGAGGTCAGTGTTTTCATTCAGTCTTCTTTTTTTGTTGTGATGGAAATTGACGATTTGTGCCCTTTTCGTGCTTGTGATTGTTCGTGAATAGCAAGCAGAAAAGCCTCTGTGCCTGCATCTGGATCCTGGCATTTTGCCGGTGTACTGCGCAAGGATTTTCCACAATAGGAGCACAACAACAACAACAAAAAAGGACATCCGAAGCGCCGAGGCTGAGGTAGTTCTCCGAGTTAAATGGACTGAAGTCTGTTGATTATTTAGGAATTTTCCGTGGGAAATTGTAATCCAGCAAAACCATGTGGACCCGGGATCCGACAATGATTCTTGGAAAATTAAGGAATCTCGGGATTCTTGGTGCAGGATGAGGCCAGAGGTGAGAGCGCTAAGAAATTCAGGATTCAGGATTAGATGTTCGCATCTTTTTTTTTTTGCTGCTAGTACATTTCTGGAGTTTTTGTGTCTGTGCTCGGGCATCATTACTCGTTCTTTTTCTTCTCGTTTTATTGCAAATGTATTCGGTTTTTGGCCAGTTTCTTTTCAACCCATATTTTTTGTTGTTGTTGTTGTGGGTGGCGGACAGAACGGACGGGTGAGATCTTCTGTAAGATGTATGAATACGAAAATTGGTTTTATTACGGTAGGTTTATTTTAAGGTAATTTAGCAAAAGTTTTTCGGATGTTATTTGCATTCATATTTGATACTGGGCAAAGTGTGAGAAGCATAAATTTACTACAAAATTGGTGCGGCACACAATAAAAAAAGGGAAGATTGGGGGAAACACTTGGATACACCTCTAGAAGTTAAAATATGGCAAGGAGAAGTTTGTTCTGTAGAAAGAAAATTATTTTAAAACAGACAAGAAAAGAGAGAGAAATTTAACACGTGCCTTTACTTACTTGAGAAGAGGAATAACATTTTTTGACAAGGATGTGGCTTTGATTAATAATTGGATTTGCGTATATTGTTGAGAATTTTTTGTTTTGTGATGTTGGTATACATGTATTTGACATCTGTCAAAGTTTATGTAGTATTGTTTTATGCAAAGTTTGTAATTGACATATTGCGTTGTGTTTTTTTTGGGCATTTAGAAAGTTTTTAATTATTTTAAAATGCATTGTGCAAGGTATAAAAATTATTGAAGGTGATAACCTATATAGCGAAAATAAGACAGGTTCTTCTTGCATCTGAAAATATGTACATAAGCAGTTAAATGACTTGTTTTTTTTTGCAACTGCACCAGTACACCTCTTTATTTTGTTTTAGGTCAATAGGCTCAAGCAACGTAAGTAAAAGACAAATGGGTTTGACTAGACTCTTATATGTATGTGAGAAATTACAATTATTTAAAACACGCGGTTTCAACTTATGCAAAAAAGCCAGGGAGTCGGTTAAGTGTGTTCGATGACTGCTTAAAAATTTCAGAGCAGGGCAGAGCAGCTCAATTGGAAGCACCTGTCAAATTGATGTCAGAGCAGAAAAAATCAGAAAGTAGCAACAATCTCAAAAAACAATTTTCTGCTCAACTTTGCTCTAAATTGCGTTTTTAGAGGTTAGATACGAATGAAAATTTTAGAAGAAGAAATATATGCCAATAAAAACAGCTGAGCAATAACGAAATGTTATTTTTATAAAAATTAATGTTTAATTTTTAACATTTCCAAGTATTTTCCGAATAAATCATTCATAAATCAATTTTCCGATTTTTCGTGTTTTCCATTTTACAATTGTCAAAAAAAAAGAAGAAGAAGAATTTTGCTGCTCTGCCTGCTCCTACAAATTTGGTGGAGTAGAAAAAGTGAGAATTCTCAACCAAGAGCAGGCTCAAAGAACATAGAGCAGAGCAATTGTGAGCAGAAAAGAACTGTCAGAAAGTCTCAATGAACGCAAATTGCTGATTTTTTCTGCTCCAGCTTGAGATGGAGCAGTCATCGAACACACCTGGTGTTATTATCTAAAAGTTTCTTCTCAACTGAACGCCAGGGGGCACTTCAACGTCAACCTGTCATGTTGTAGGGGGATTCTCGTGTACACTGCAAATCTCAGCTTTTGGAAGTGTGTTATTTTAACACGCTTAAAGTGTGTTATTGTAACGTCAAACATTTGATTAACATTGTAGTCACTTTTTACACACTTTAAAACGTGTAAAAATCAATCTAAATCAAATGGGTGACGTCACAATAAACACTTAATGCGTGTTAAAATAACACACTTCTAAAATCTGAGATTTGCAGTGTAGAGAGTAGTATGTGGGGTGCGTTCGCACTTTGGATCCCACATCTTCTTTATTTAAGTGAGATCAGAGTTCCACGTGATCTTGCTGGAGGGATTATACTCAAATAGTTTGTCTCATTTGAAATCTCTAAGGTTGCGCCGTTTGAATCAGGAGCTGATAGATTCAGCTCCCGGCTCCTTGTAAATAGTAAGGGTTTTTCCAATAGGCACATAAAAATTTTGTGTTATAATACGAACGTACCTACCCTTGAACGTTTTTCACGATCTGTCAACGTTAAAACGTCATTCATGGTTAACATTTTTATTATGGTGAAATTCACGAACGAGCAACGTTTGAAAATTATTAACAATTACCAACGCAATTTTCAGTCGATGGCCACAACTTTAAGAGCGAAAAATCATCTTCAGCGATGAAGCCTAATTTTGGCTTAATGGCTTTGACAATAAGCAAAATATGCGTTATTGGACAGCAACAAACCCGCACGTGCTTCCAGAGACTCCATTCCAACCACAAAAAGTGACCGTGTGGTGTGAGGTGTGATTGGACCATATTTTGTCGTCGATGAAAATGATCGCCAACTTACGTTCAATGGAGTTCGCTATCGTGGCATGTTGGAAGACTATTTTTTGCCAGAATTGGATGGACTTGACATCAGTGATATGTGGTTCCAACAAGAGGGTGTCACATCCCACACAGCTGGTCAAACAATTGATCTATTGACGGGAAAATTCGATTACTGTCTAATCTTGAGAAATCTCCACCTCGCTCATGCGATTTAACGCCGTTGGATTTCTTTTTATGGCGTTACGTTAAGTCGTTGGTTTATGCCAACAACGTCAGAGGAGCTCAGGGCCAATATGGAACGTGAAATTGCCAATGTTTCGGGCGATATATGTGAAGGAATAGGGAAAATTGGCTCCAAAGAGTCGGCCGCTGCAAACATGCTCGCGGTGGTCATATGAAACCGGATCGAACCTTTCGCGAATGGTTTCAACGCGACAAAAGTGGTGATTTTAAAGTGAAAGATGAAGAGCGGCCCGAACCGGTGAAAAAATTTGAAGAGGCAAAATAGGACGTATTACTGGATGAAGATCTATGTCAAATTCAACAAGAACTTGCAGATACATAAGGCTTGATCGTTGGGCCATTTTACATAGTTCGAGAGCCTTGGGAATGATCCAAAAGCAAGAAAATTAGATGCCATACGAGTTCAAGCCGAAAGATGTCGAACATATTTTATCTTACGTGCGAACAGCTGCCCCAACGGCAAAAAAGGAAGGTTTTTGCATCGTATTATGCCTAACGATGAAAAGTGGATCCGTTACGATAGAATCTTGCGGTGCCCCTTTTAGACCCCTCTGTGATGTGAAGCTTTCTGAGAGGCCTTACAACTCTGAATATCAATATCGATGTTGAATTCCCAAGATTTTGCCAAAATTGTTCTTAGTGGGGCAATGTAGTTTGTAGTGGAGCTTCCTGGGCGAAATCCATATTGATAGCTACATATTATGCCTTCTGCGATCGGTAGAAATTTCTTGCACAAAATAGTGGACAGAATATTTTATACGTTGAGTTGAGGAGGGTTATACCTTACATAGTTCTCACATACTAGTTGATCTCCTTTTTTGTGCTAGCACCCCACCTCACCTCACTTTCATTAGCAGTGCCAGATCACTTGCCGAGAAGTGCGTTTCCATTCGGTTGGTTCACGTTATTTCCATTTTCGGCGCCTCTATTTTGTGACTCATTAAAATCCGCCCCCCACCCCCACCCATCTTTCTAAGACTTCTCCTGTTTGGCTCAGGATATTACCGTTTTTGTCCTTACACATCGATACTATGTGTGATATCCGAATACCTATTGACATCTCAAGCTAACCTTCAATTGGGATAATAAATCAAACCCCAAACGATCGGTTACGTTCCGATGAGACGTTACAATGACTGAAGCAGTATATGGAAGCTGCGTTCCCAACGCTAACTGTAAGGTTGCGCCTGCGCATCGAACTTTAGACCAAAACTGTGAAACAAACACATGCATTCCACACGATCAAACGATCGCGGAAAAAATCCCAGGATCAACTCCGTCGAACCATTCGTCTAACTCCGCTCGTTACGCCATCGATCAAGTAAAATTTGTCTCGATAATTCAATAAATATAATAACTTGTTGTTCTTTATAAACATACATAGAAGAACAGTCCTTATAAGGCATATCGCCGACTTAACCGGTTAATAATAAGGTACCAAAGTTTCGCTTAGGTCGGATTCACCTAGCAAACGTTATACCTACTTGCTCACGTGGTTGTCTGGTGCTGCCGGTGTTACAGCCTCTGTCAGTTGGTTACCAAGATTCACTCGTTTCAGGAGGCTGTCTCCCGCAAACGCCAAAGGTTGCATCTCTGACTCAACCTTATGGTAAAAAAACGAGATTTACCGCTATCCTATCCTATCACGTGGTGGACTAGACAACACAATCTGTCTTTTAATCCACTTATATAAACCCAACAAAAAAAGGTTCTAGAATGAAACACATGAGGTGTCTGTTTTGCATAGATTTATTTAGTCGAAATTATACCTAAAAACTTTTAAATGGTTCAAATTTCTGGGTTGGACCCACCAAACTTGTCTTAAGAAATGCAAACCTCTAATAAACACCAGGAAATTAACAGAAATTAAAATAGTTTTCTCTGAAAAACCATATAATTTTCACTTACCAATTTTTCTTCGCGCGCGCCACAGCACGGGCGGTACCGTGTTACCTGGGGCAGCCAGCGTGACGGTCGTTAATCACAAACCTGAAACGAAAAAGACAAGAACAATATTATAAATCTACTAACCATACACAAATATGCACAAGAGATTCGGGTGAACAAAAAAAAACAACACAAGAGGTTACTTAATTCCAATCAGCAAAAAAGTAAATATAAATAAATAAATAAATACGAAAAAGCGCCGAAAAAAAAAACGTGTTCAAATATTTCATGATGAAATTCAAGACCCCCACAACAAAAAAAAATTCACAAAAATTTCCGATTAATATCTGCAGATTATATCAACACAAAATTCAAGAAAGAACCGACTTTTACCTGCTCCGCTCCCCAGCGCGGGTCCGTTAAGTGGCGCTTCTTGGTATTTCTTGAAGGTCTCTCTTCGCCCAGGAATGACACTCTTATTGCCAGATGAAAAAGCTTAGAGGTAATGGCAGAAAAAAGCAGTATGTATTTTTTTCGCCGTTCTAGTAAGAAAAAAAACCGCGCCGCTACGTTGCAGCCGTGGAAAAAACAGAACCGCGATAGCGCCAGCCTTTAGCGAAAAAAACCCCATCGTGTAGTGGCAAAACTGCGTTTCATCGTTTTCCCCATTCCCAGTATGTCTCAGACCCTGGAGCAGCACTCGTTTTTTTTTGGTTTGGACGTCGTCGTCTCCCCAACTTGTATATATTCCGCGCTCTGACATCGCTGACATCTGATCCGCGAGGCTGATTTATCATGACATTCGCCTCCATTTTTTGTTTTTGTTGTTGTAGTTGTTGTTGCTGGTGCTGCGCGCAGCGATTAGATCGGTTAAGCTCAATTTAATAACAATATAATAGCGTGTAAAAAAAGCTCGATTGTGGCGATGCATTGTTAGTAGAATGTGCCAGTCGAAAGGCGCCACCGCCGGCACATTGCGCAGTAGCCTCAGCCGCCGCCGCCGGGGACGCGATCGTGCAAAAGGTGGCGGGTGCGGCGGCATCTGACGTTGACAAACTGTGTGCGGCATGAATGACGGCTGAAAAAATAATAAACGATGATGCAGTGACAGAAACGTGGCGGGTCTAAAGTACTGCCAACTAAGCGAAATTTGACTACCAGCCAAGCCAATAAACATCAGGCCAGAAACGTGATATCAACACACGGGATCACTCACCCCTGCGACCGGGGGCCCATATACAAATCCTGCGATCAGTTCAGTTCTACTATCACAGAAACCCACAGAGAGAGAGGCCGACACGTTTAGTATCAATCATCGTGCCGAGTTAGCTGATTTTCTTTCTTATCTCCAACCTTATCTCCCAACTTTCATGATAACACAATCTTTTGGAGGTAATTGCAATAATTAAGCTCGATCTCGGTCCGACTGTTTTTGTTGATCCTAAATATATGGAAATGGATCCGCGACCTCCTTGCAGCCGGAGCGGTGCTCCGTCGTCGTCCGACATGAAGCGAAAATTGATTTTGCACAAACAATAGCAAGTGAGCGATTTATGGCGGAGACTCAATTACCTTCGTCGTCTGTAATCAGTGGCAATGATTTATCACCTGACGATAGCGGCTCGTTAATTTAGACAATAAATAGACATGACAATAATATCTAGCCGGGAGAGATCGCCAGCGCCAGATATCGTCGTATAGCGTAAAAGCAACGGCCGCGGCTTAATTACGTTTTACAACAATTTCACAAGCCATTCTTTTTTCTGCTGGATGAGAAGTTTGTTTTCCGTTTTGTTATGTGGAAATAATGCGACTTACACGTTTTTTTTTCTTTCAACTCGGCGCGACAACACAAAAAACTTTGTTGATAATGAATCTCTTGAATAAGAATTTTGTTGTGAGGAATTGGTTGTGTTTTTGTTGCGTCTATTAACTTTTGCTAGTTAGAGTCTAGCAGGCGCTTCCGTTCCAGATAAAGTTGTAGAAATGTGCAATTTACAAACTTAATTCATCTTTTTTGGAAAGGTTTTTTGTGAATTACGGAGATTTTTCTTTGCAGAAAGTGTGGCTTTAGGTCATATCTTTACGAAACAAACCAATTTAAGAGAAGGTTACTCTCTAACTGGTAATGAACTGAAGGTATTTTGTAAATTTCAGTTAAAATGTCAAGAAAACTGTTTTAGTGTAAGAAAACCAAGCTTAAAAACCACTCTTTGTACTACCAGTCTGTCGGCTCCTATTCCAGTAGTCACATCTTCTTCTTTCTTCTTTGACAGTTCTACAAACGGAATCCGGTCCTGGCCTCTCGCAAATATTCTCTCCACTGGTCCTTATACTGAGCCGATGTCATCCAGTTTGGAATCCCTAAATTCTGGGCGTCCTGGTCTACGCCATCCAGGGTTTAAATTGCTGCAGCAATTTTAATACTGCTGCTGTTGACTTTGCTTTGCTGCCAAGAAGACCACAGCAATTTACTTTGTTTTGCTTTACAGCAATCATATTTTCAAACTTTTTGCTGTAAGCTGTGAAAGCTTTTTGTTTCATATTGCTGCAAATGCTGTTGCTTACAAATGCTGAGGCATGCTGGTCCGGCTGTGAATGCTTCATATACACATAAAAAAAGTTTTCACCCCTCTAAACAAAGTACCATTTTACTATATAAAGTGAACCATTAAAAAAAAATGGTGAAGGAAAGCAAAGTACTTCATAGCATTTCAAAGCAAAGCTTTGAAAAACTGTAAGCAAACAGAAAGCATTTCACAGCAAAGTATTTTAAAGTCGAAACATTTGCAGCCGGACCAGTATGCTACTGAAAGCTTTTAAGTAATTTGAAAGCAACAGCATTCGCAGCAATATGAAACAAAAAGCTTTCACAGGCTAGAGCAAAGTTAGCTTAAAAATATATGTGCTTTGCTTTAAGTTTACCTTGCTTTCAAACCCTGACGCCATCCCTCCAGCGGAGTTTGGGTCTCGCTATCGCACCCCATAGATCTTACCGTACCTATCGGAAAATGTGACAGTCTGAAAAAGTGACACTGTGTGGCATTCTCGATCTCTCGACCTTTGCCTCAATTTTAGGTCCGATATTATTCAACCTCTACCTGAATGATTTTCCTCATCGAATCCCAAATCTTAATTCTAAAGCGGTTCTGTGCGTGAATCACACACAGTCGTCTATGTCTTATACCGAGTTTCGATGGGAGTCGAATTGAGTTGTGATTGAGTTGAAATGACACTTCCAGTTAACGACTTAACTCTATGCGTTTCCATTTCTGCCTTCCGTTTTCCTCCATCTTTTTCCATCAATTAGTTTTATTATAGATTTTTCTTTAAAAGTATTTATGAAATATAAAGTCTCTTCTGACGTCCAAGCGAGGCGCGACATTTTCACTTTTAGTACCGTTACCAGTGTGCCGTTTTTAGTTGTGTGCGTGAACTCACTTCAACCTACCTATTTTCGTTGAGTGGAGGAGAGTTGAAAATCTTTAACGAACACTCTTCACTGTGTCTGTTTCCATGACGTAGTATAACTCGGGTTCAACTCGAGTTGCACTTTCATGGAAACTCAGTATAAGACCCTGACACTCTGGTAAGTACTAAAAGGCTCTCTAGACATCTATCAATTTATCCATAATTATTACTAAAGCTAGGGTCTGACCGGCTATAGCTAAAGCCAGGCAACGCACACTAGGCAGTTACGTTCTGGAAGACTTAAAATAGATCTCCAGACTAGAGATCCGATTACTTCCTAAATTGCACAGGATGGCTTTAGGAACCCTTCACACTCGACCAAACAACCATTGAACCCAAGTACTCGAGTTGTGGCAACAAAATGGCGCTCCAAAGCCCTAATTGGACCTTCGGTCGCACTGGAGATAGCCCTACCGTCTTCAGTCAGTTTAGTGAGCAAAACTACCATGACAGTTTGACACAACTCACGCGTAATCTATATTATACATATATAGGAGAAAAACAATGAATTGGGCATCACGATATCTCCAGAACTGTTGGACCTACAGACTTGAAATTTGGCTAAGAAAGGGTTTTGCAAAAATCGACTCTTAAAGGCCCCCATTCACTTACTATCTTAAAATGCGCCCGCCAGAGGTATGCACGCTCCCGCTACAGGCATGAACATCTATAATTTCACCCGCATCGGGTCACCCAACTAAGTAATAACCACGTCCAGTGCTGCTTGACCTACACAATCGAACGAGAACCGGTCTATTGAGTATGCTAATAGCACCCTTTATGGTCATCAAGATAATTGCCCTTTTTCTTCGTCCTATTAAATTTTTTAAAACCCCAATTTTTCTCACTTCAGTCTAAAAAGTGTGAGCGTGTGCCGTGCTTCGTTTGGACTATTTGGTGCATCTTTTTTTATGCAGCATGCCTGTAGCGGGCTGCATTTGGAAAAGTAGAATTTTTACTTAGGCGTGAGTGAGAGAATGAGTATTTTTTTAGCAATTTAATTTGTAGAAATGAACTTCATTGTATTTTGAATAACTTCGAATTTGTTAAAAAATATAATGCATAATTCATTCATCCAAAACTTTCAAAGTATCTAAAAAATATCGAATGGAAAAACAAAGAATTTTACGAACCCAGTTTTAATCTACCATAAAATGAACTACTTTGTACTGGATCTATACCTTAAGAAATTACGACCACTTAGTACCATTCAACCTGTATTAGTCGACCAATGTCCATTTTTGAGCAAAAAAAAGGCACTAAGTGCGCAGTTTAAAAAATAAAAGAAAAATAATGAAAAATTAATTCAATGCACGTGAGAATAATGCAACAAAGTAGGTATTCACGAGGACGGAGTAGAATGAATGGCACTCTTCAAGTTTCCTTGCCTTATTCAATGAATAAAAGAGTGTCTGAAAAGACTCTTTTAAAAGTTTCACATATTCATTTAAAATTTATAAAAATTAATTACTTTTTTTCCACGAAACATAAAAACCACATAAAAAATGTATATTCTAAACGTATTTTTTTTTAAAAAAAAGCTCTTTTTTTACCCACGTAAATTCAATCTAAACAGGGAAAAACCTAATAAATTAACTCGCGATAAAACTGCCTTTCTACACGCTTATTACACACATAGCATATCTGTTGAGCTATATAATTGTTAATTGTACCAACACTAGCAACAAAATAATACGGGCAACAAATTGTTAGAAAAGTTATAATCAACACGTGATAATTAAATCAAGATAATTAGAAAATGCTTGAAGATAGATAATTGCTTAACAAGCTGCAAAAAAAAACGTACGACATTTGATCAGGAATTTTACGAATTGAATTGTTTAAGGCTAGTAATTTCCAGTTTGTAATGTTGTCACACCTGTCATTGACAGCTGTCTAAATTTTTAGCCATATTGGTTTTAATATTTTGTTTATATTTGACAGTTCGTATGTTTTTTGGAATATGCTTTTTAATACAATATTTTGTTTGTTTTTATACAATGTTTTCTTAGTTAAGTAGAACAGAATTTCTTATAATAGGTCATGGTCCTTATGGAGGTAGCAAAAATATATTACGTACATATATTTAAAGCAAAGAGAAAATTTTCAATAGTATTGTCAGTGTGGTGTGTATCACAGGTAATTAGTAGATATCGTCATCAACGGAGAAACAAAACGGTTTGGATCTTCGCTTGCGTCAGTTTCTGTCAATATTTATAGTTTTTTTTCGGGACTGCAAACTATCTTGTCGTAGTTTCTACGTCACCCGAATACGGTAATATTTATGCAAATTCCACTGTCGTGAAACGAAGAATTATCAAATCTTAGACAGCAAACCAGGTTTTAAATATTAGTACCAAACTTAAGACTGCAAACGGAATCCTTTAGAGCCGCAAAAATATCATGGGAAGATACAGGATCATGGCATGATAAAACTATCATGACAGGAAACTTACCGTGCCGACACAACGGAAGAAGTGCGTTGGGCTGTGAACAGTTTCTCCGCATATAGCTCATTTGGCATGGACAACATAATAGGAATATGGTCCTGAAGACGTAAGCCATAGTTTATGTAAACCTTTAAGAAATGCCTACAAAACCACAGCTATACGTGTTCCAGTACTGGAGAAGGGTCAAAGTGATCTTCACTCCGAAGGTAGACAGACACGGGCACGAAAAGGCAAAGAATTGTAGGCCAATAAGCTTTTCATTCTTTGACCTAAACATCCTAGAACACATACTTTATAAAAGAGGTCCCTATGTCTACATCCTATGCCTACTAGAATGCATATTGCAAATAATCAACACTCAGTTCGTCCAGGAGACCCCAGCGCAATTCGGGATCCATAAACGGGATTAGTCAATAGATCCTACACGTGCTGAAAACTAGAATCATCCCAAATTAGCTTAGGAAAAAGCAGAGCGAGCAAAAGCCGTGGCGCAACTCAGAATGGACTGACAGGATAAAGGCAGTCACCTATACGGACCACCTGGTGATCCTAGTATCCAAGAAATTTCAATTTGGTCATTCTAGCGCCCGTTCCAAGCATTTCTTATTCATTTTTCTGTTTATTGACTCATAGCTAAAATGGTACTGAATGACGTTTCAGAATCGTGTAAATTTGTCGAAATCGGCTAAAAAAGGTCAGAGTTATTCAATGTTGAAATACCGAAGGTCTAGTTGGCGCACCCTGTATATCCTACATTACCATTTTCGGAGGATTCTAAGGACTAACAAGCTTTACTTCGAAGAGGATAAGGCTGTCCTTCATGCCGTCTGTCTGCACAATAGTCTCCAATGGTTCCTTGCAGCTACGGCATGATGTGTTGAATGGGATGCTTATATATATCTATGTACACATGAGACTAAAAAGCCTCCTCGACGTGGTCCTCCCCCGCGGGACTGGCTAATAAGCATTACATCATGGGGGTCGTTCAACTTTATTTAGCTGCTACTGCTTGTGGCATTTCTTCGCCTTTCACTATTTCTCACGGCTTCTTCTAGCCTTAACTTTCTGTGGATGGTCTTCAGCGCTGTTTCCTCTTTCCTCCACATTTCCTCGGACTTCATCATGTGGCCTAGGATGTTTTCCGGCGTTAGTGGCGCCTCGGCTATTTCTTCTAATTCCGCCCTTTCATCAACGAAACGACAAGCCTTACGTTTGAACTTTTGGGAGTTGTATGAGTTCGGGAAAACTGATTGCGGGAGATTATCCCACAGCCAAATTTTTCTGTATGTCTATCGTGTTGTTAATCCTTTTCAATCCGAATTGGCCAATGATAGGAAGTATAGGTAACTATGTCTTTTAACCGTATTGATAGAGAGGTCTACTTCTTCTTCTTCCATGTCTGACTCCTGTCTTGCTAATTCGTCAGGTCTCTTCTTCTCTTGTACATATATTCCTATGGCCTGGAATGCATAGTGAATGACGTTTACATTTCTGCTTATGCGTTCAAGCTCATCTAAACATTTCCTTACTTAAAGGATTCTATAAGCTAACCTTCTGTCTATGAATATATGGTATATATGGTCTATTTAATTACAGTCAATCTCTGGCCAAAATACCCACATGTATATTTATCAATAAAAACATCTTAATGTCATTAAAAGAAACCGTATCGTAAGACTGCTCAAGGTTATAACAAAAAGTATCTTGTTTATATCTTCACATAAATTTCACAAAACAAAAACATTACTATTCACTTTATTTTATGTGACAACTGAAGAATAAATTTTAAAAATAGAGTATTATACCCGTTTTACACAAAATTAAATATAATAGTCTCCAATATTTCATTTTAAAACTAATAAAACATCACTTAAACCCACTAAATAAATACAAAACTAAAATTGCTGTCACATGCATAAAAGTTCCGCATCAAAAATGGCTATAAATTTTGACATATGTCACAACCAGTGGTACCAACATAAAACTAAACAAATTTAAATTTAAATTGAATTTTGACAGTCTCTAAATAAGATTATTCAAATTAAAAACGCGTAAAAGATTAAAATAATAATAAAAAAAAACTTACATTTCCGATCCACTAAATAAAATACAGCAATCTCCAGGACCGCAATAAAATTATAAATTAAATAATCCTTAATCAATTTGAATTAAAAAAAACAATTCTCGAATATTGTTTAAATTTATTTTCTTTTTTTTTAGATAAAATTTTCAAACATTTTTTTATTTTATAAAAAAAAGGAAAATGAACAAAAATTCTTTTAAATTTTTCTTTTTTTTAGTTAAGAAAAATTGTGAAATATTGTAACAAATATATATAAAACACAGGGGCCCGCGCACTAATACACACAGGGGCACACACTAAACACAGTCTTTGTAATAAATATAAATTAATGAACACTTTTTTTTAATATTTTTTTTTTATTTTTTTTTATTTATTTTTCACACTATTTACTTTTTTTTGAATGACGGTTTTATTTTTACACTCTATTTCATCGAATTATGTCCGATTTTCTTCTGTTTTTTAAAAAAACCAGACAAAATAAAAATAAATTTTAAGAAATAAAAAAAGGAAAAATAAATTCGAATATATAAAAAGGAGATAGATAGATACTATGTATTTTTTTTCCTTTTTTGTTTTGTTTCTTTTTTTTTTGCTTTGACAAAGTATCAAAGTGATTAATTCAGGTCAAATGAACCAGAAAAAAATATAGGTATAAAAAAAATTGACAACACCCGGCATAAACGGAAATCGAACTGAAGCTAGAAAAGCTTTTTTTATGTATAATACAAAAATAACATGAAAAAAAAAAATAATCCTGAAAAACACACGTTGATAAGGCTTGGTGATAACAACACACGAACGAACGAGTGAACGAATGAACTACAAACGAATAAAAAAAAAATCGTTAATAAAAAATCTTAAGTAAAAACGAATCGGGGAAAACACAAGCGCGCAAATTTATTTATTTTTTTATTTATTTTTTTTATCATCACTACTAAAAAATTCTAGGCTAAGCTACTTTAGGAGGAGTCAGTATATTTCATGTTTGATTTTTTGGGATGATTTCAATGCGTTTTTGCTTCTCTACTAAACTTCAATCGAGGTTATTACTATATAATAAAAAAATATATAAAAATTCGCATTGAAACAAACTACAGCAGCTGCTATTACACAATCAACAAAACCAGAATGAAAAATATAAAAAAACAAAATTACGAAATAAAAAACAAATTTAATTCATTGCCGATATGTCAATATTCCACTCTAATTTGCATACGGTTTAAACTGCAGCAGTGTCAACAAAGCAAAAAGGCAGACGACAGCGACGACGAGTTTTCCTTAACTCTTTTATTTTTTTTTTATTTTTTTTTCTTTCTTGCTATGTTTGTTATTTTTATTCTTTTCACTTTTTTCCAACACTTTTTTTTTATATTTATTATACTAGTACAAAATTTCTAACTGATCTAGTCAGACAAGATCGATATACAATACATACATAAGTACCGAATAAAAACACACAATGATAAAATCTAGTACGTCGATCAGTTGTAAGATCTACAAATGTAGTAGTTGCAGTATATTGTATGTAACACGTTCATCCCTCTCCCAATATGTATATATACCCGTTTTACGGTCGAACGGACGGAATTTCTTAAGGAATTTCGCACTTATCTATTTATGAAATATCGGTCACGATCGGTAAAAACCGTTAAGCACAAGCTTTAATCCTTAAATAAAATCCAAATTCATATACAAACTTGAATTTTTCTTATATTTCATTTATTTCACAAGAAATTTCAAACACAATATTCAACTCTCAACACAACCTTGAGGTTCCTCTGTGCACTTCACAAAAGTCTTTTGTGTATATTTTATATATTTTTCTTGTTGTCTTTTTTATCTCTTATTAAATTGAAATTCTACCAACGAAAAAAAAACACCACTCGTGGAGGGAAAATATATGATCATCAGATCCAAAAAAAATTCGAAAAAATCAATCGCGTACCGCGCCTGCCCGTCCGCAACTCGGCCCTAATTGAAAGACTGTCAAAATCAAACTGATTCCCCTACTACTCTGCTGCGATGATCACCACTCTAACACCACAGGAACGAACACGTTCAGTCATCATCGATCATGTACAAGAATCCGTGTTTAACAATCAGAAAAACCTATGTCCACACACGTACCGTTCAGTTTTTTATATGACAGTATGCATGTGGCAGCTGGGTAGGTCTTACCTTATACTCAAGAGGTGGAGGGACAACAGGCACCCCAGACAACAACACATGAGCAGAAACAAGATCGACGTGCGATGATGACTGATCACTATAAGATCGCTGATCTAGAACACTCAAAACGGGCATGAAGATCTGTCATGGAACTCCGCTAGAAACAATTGTCAGATGGAGCTGGGGTGAAGAGATCACGAGCGTCATATTGCTGAAGCGCAAAAAACGTAGCGCACAGGAAACAGATATTGGATTAGCGCAAGATCAGCTGGGATTTACCTGAAGGTGTAGAGGTGATTCTTTTTTAAAAATTTTTCCACTGCACAAACACATTGAATTTCGAGCGCTTTTAGACGTAACTGTGATGTCGCGAGATACGAGCCTTTTAGACGAGAATGAATGAATTTTTTTTAGTTGGTTTTTTATGTGGTGCAGAAGATTGTTGGTATTTATATTTCCCCTCATTTTAGAATGTGTTCGTTTTCCATGGATAATGTGAACGGCTTGGCGTAGATCAGTGACGGCAGTGCAGTGACAGATTTTTAATTTCAACAAAATTGCTTGCGTTTCACATTTTGTTAACGTATGTACTGTGTACAAAGTACCCGGAATTTATCATTTGAATGACGTTCGTTTAACTAGATATTGCTAATTTTTTCTCTTAGATGATGACGCTGTACCGAGTTATCTGTCACACAGTGTATTAACAGCAGTCGTTTATATTAATCATTGCTGAAAATATGTGTATGACGAAAACGCAGGAATATGAATGATATAAAGTATGAAAAGTCTACGGATAACGCAAACATCAAAATCATTGTATGAGTGACCGAAAATTGGCCCAAGAAGAGGACGAAGACGA
Organism: Thereva nobilitata; assembly: GCA_963855945.1. Classification (NCBI taxonomy): domain Eukaryota; kingdom Metazoa; phylum Arthropoda; class Insecta; order Diptera; family Therevidae; genus Thereva; species Thereva nobilitata. The sequence continues at coordinate 18,308,657 of OY979698.1, forward strand.
TCTTTTAATTTAATTTTAATTCGCGAAGTATATAAGTTGTAACAAACCGCGATTCATTACTAATAATCCCTCTCCCAAAAAACTTTAGAAAAATAATGCTGTAAACATGCTAAGGGCGACGGCGAAACTATTTTCCTCGGCCACGGCGAATAGCCCGACGAAATTTGTTGTATGCACATACTAAGAGCGACGGCGACACAAAATAAAAAACATATACCGGAATAACCATGTTGAACAGCCGAATAAGCTACACACGTACACAGGAACACACGAGAATTGCAACACGAACCCATGCCAGAGCCCCCATGCAGCTTTGACAGGCGACGGCTACAAAATAGAAATTAGATTGATTCGGTAGCCACGCTCGGCGACGTCGCCGTCGCAATCGTCTGCAGAATGTGCGCCTTCATATATAAACCGTGTATTCTATTCATTTTTGACAGTCGCTGCGTACTGCGATTCGTCGGTCGCTCTTAGCATGTTTACAGCATAAATATTCAATCACCAGACCAAAGAGATTTGATTCTCTCTTTGAAAGCTTCACTTCGAAGCTTTAAAGCTTCCTACCACGACGAGCTTTCCAGCTATAAAAGAAACCGCTTCACCAGGCCAAATTGAGTCGTTCACCAGACTCGTTAAGAGGAGGTCATCTTCTCCGGTCTTAGACCGTGTCGAAGTGTACGATCCGGCACGGTCAGACCACACCCAGAACACATACCGACCACTACCTAATACCTGTGGAATGTTGTCCAGGCCTTGTCGAGGTGCACGATCTGACAATGTCATATTACACTTCGCCGAGAGGTGTTTTTTCTGAAAATCAAGAAAAGTGCCTGTTTTCAAACGCGTTTATGAGGTATTAAATCAAACCTCACCAACTTTTCATGAAAATGGGTTGGTAGAGCAACTCTTCGAGAATAAATAAGGCTTTTCAAAATAACTCTAGCATCACTGTGGGCCGTGTTCAAACTTTTTCCTGAAACGGCTGTTTTTACATTTTTGATATTTACGCGAAAAGTTATAATTATTTTTGCATGGAATTTTTTTTGTAGGTAGGCACTAACAGAAGCCACAATTTAAATCCTGAAACAAGGTTCTACGATAATTACAGTCCCTGTAATTAAATGTCAAAAAATGGCCATATATAGCGGTTTTTTTTTGCAAAAACCTGTTGACCGATTTCAATTGTCCAAAACTCATAATTTTCGTCTTTTTAAGCGTTATTACGTACTATTTTTTGTTTTCCAAAAACAAAATTTTTTTTGCTCCTAAAACGTTGAAAAACGTGTTTTCGCTACCATTATTAACTTTTTTCCACCCGTTCTCCTGGAATGATTTTATCCAAAACATATTCATTGAATTCCTACGATTTTTCTCTTAATTATAGCGTCCCAAAAACGCAGGGTAAATTTATTTCAACTTTTGAATACTTTTCCGCTATCTCTCCTGGACTACTATAGATTTCATAAAAGACATATGTATTATGAAAATATTCACCATTCAATCCATGAACGCTGGTTATAGTCGTATAAATCCCTGTGGAAAAAACTTCGAGCTCCAATAAATATCGATTTTCAATGCACATAAATATAATGGAACGGGGACAGAAGACATCATCCCCTACAGCTGTTTCTCATAAAAGTAATGGTGCAACACTATAAGAAAATCTAAAACGCTTAAGGAACATATGTGATAGAAAATCATGATTTAATGAGCAACTCAATATTTATGAAAAATGTCGAAACTTCACTTCGCTCTCGTTGGATGAAACAGCGTATTTATATTTGCCAATTCCATTAATACTGGCAAGCATATTTCAACGTTGTATCGGTACCGAAACGAAATTGCTTTAATATATGTTTATTAGATCCAATCAAAAAATGAGACTTCATACCTTTCGAAATCTTGTTCATTGAGGCTTTCAAAATTTTTTGTAGAAGACTGTGTAACTTCAATACCGTATAATTGAACAGTGTCTACATCTGGTACACAAACCAAAAACTCCATTCAATTACGATATAGTTGAAAAGCTCCAAAGGGAAAACTTAACGAAAGCTTTAAACCTCGAAAAAAAAACTTTTGTCTTATCACTTTCACTTAATGCGAAACAGGTCGCCCTTCACGAGTAAAAAGCCACCACCACCCCCCAAAAAAATACATGAAACTTACCCAAATTTTACAATTACCTGAAATAACACGACACGAAGGGAATAATCAGTTTTCAATAACCGGATTGTGACAATCCCCTAAACACATGCCCCCAACAAAATAACACGCCGAGGAAATTGAAAACCGCAGAACTCACCACCTCCACCGGCCGACAACAGGTGGGGAACAAACAGTCTTCTTTTAATGTGGTTTTTCCCGCCGAGTGGGGAGCACGCCGCCCTCCGCTGTGGTTTTTCCGCGGATATTTACATGGAAATATTCAAATTCTGTCGGGGGCTTCATTAAGGTCCTCCATTGGCTTTTATACTGTGCCGCTGCTGTCTCTGGTGGCTGTGATATTTGCCCTTCGGATGCGGCAATCTGTGCGAGAATTTCGTGGGGCCAAATGGAACGGGGCTCCCCGGTGGCGAAGGATAATATTCTGAGTGCTTCCTGTGTCGGTGGCCCATGTACTTTCCAATCCCTAGTCAATATACGGGGTTCGGGAGATGTGCAGATGGTTAGAAAATTGCTGTTTACTTATGGGGAAATTTTATTTGATACATTTTTTTTTGTTTGGATATTTATGGTTGAGGAAATTCAAAAATTGGCTCGTTTCCGTGATTTTTTAATATTTTTTGTCTCTTAATAAGTTTTTTTTTGTTTAAATTTGCTTTGCGTTATGGAGATTTTTTACTGAGTGGACTGAGGGCAAGACTCTGTCAGCATGATTCGTTCGTTTGGGAGGCAATATTTTATATTATTTGACAAGGATTTTGTTTACTGCATAAACAGAAATTGAATATTATCGAAATTCGTCCTTCTTAATTTATTATTTATGATCCGAGGGCATTTTTAATAGAAAACATAAAAATCATTTTGTTTGAGCGCCATAGACAAATTAATAGCCAAGTTCCAAACCTATGATGATTTTCTTTTGCGTGTGGGGCACTGAGCTTTTGAAGAAAATGTGACGTTTTTCGCACGAATGCCCCCCATTTTGTAATTACTTATTTTTATTGGTTTTGTTTTACGAACTTATCATATTGTACATTTGTTTTACGAACTTATCATATTGTTCATTTCATTAAGAAGGCAGAAGCATCTATTCTCGATAATGAACAAAGGAAAAAGTGTGCATGTTCAGGCCCCGTACACGGTCAAATTGAATTTACATGCTGTACACGCATTTTCATCAAACCGATGCGCGCAATCGATAGTTTTGGTTGTAACATCCGCACTTCGGTGTACATCCAATTTGACCGTGAATGGAGGCCTTTATAAGCATTTTGAATTAACGCAAGTTTAATTTGGCCATAACACAGTCGCGGCAGGTTGAGACTTGTCGGTGCCGGCTGTCGGAGCTGATGAATTTCTTGCCGGTTGCTGGAAATGGATACTGAAAGTATAAGAATCTGTCGTTGTGGTGTCTTAATTTTTTGAATTAATGATGATATTCCCCATGAACTCTTCTCTCCCGATTCAGAGGATGTATACCCATTTTATTTGGTTTTATTGTACCAAGTACACAATCTAGAGCAATCAAATCATCATCGGATGAAGGCGACATCATGCAATAGTTCCAACGCTACGACACAACTGATGAGTGATCTTCTGCTGGCACCGGATATGTTTTAGGTCGCCACTGTGTACGACCAAGGCGCGAGTTCGGCAAGCAGGAAACCGGCTACCACTATGTTTTTACCCTTATGCCTGACACTTTGCATTACCATTTCTTTCCTTAGCTATCGGTTCCCATTGCTTCCAATTCCTATAAAGAAACACTGCACTCTGATTTCGTGAATTCGTAAATTGCCAACTGGGAAATTGCCTACTGCAAGACCGTCTCAAGTACACCCCTGGAAGTTGCCGAGCTTACTAACACTAACGGAGCTGGTGGTAGGCCCCATTATCTGTCAGATCAAGAAGAAATTATATGGAGCGATGTAAAAGTTTGTTAATTGTGGAGGTGACCAATTTTAGGTCTGTTCCAATAGAAAACCTGTTCTGTCGTAGCCTGCGAAAAGTTACTTGATTGGTGGGGGAAAATTTAGTCAAAATCCCGAAAAGTGAAGGAACGCTTTCTGGGATGTTTCGTGCAAATCAAGAAGACCATAACCTAAAAATCACTTGTGTCTTCAAAATAATGACATAAAACTATTGAAATTAATAAATTATTTATGAAATTATTCAAAATCTTGTACTAAGGCACCAATCGAAGAAATTATTTTCAGCACATCGTAATCATTTTGGTTTGACATGACAAGTAACAGCTGTTTTGACATGTTGAAAACGTCCTAAGATTTCACTCCACCTAAAAATCTCCTGCGGTTTCTTGGTCGAGGGGAAGTAAAAATTTCCCCGCTTTTCCGAGCATGAGATTCTATAGGAACAGGAATTGGGTGATTTGTTGGTCCCGCGGGATCCCGCATTCTCTATTGGAACAGACCTTTTGTTTGCATTCGCGGTGGTTTTTTCGTGTTTATTTAAAGGAAAAATGTTGAATTTGTGTAGTAATATAATAAAAAGTGCTTTTTAAGTGATTAGAGATTATTATGGAATAGTTATTAAAAACATAAGTGCAGAAAATGTGAACGAAAAGTGAAAAGGTTATTGTTATGCATGTTGTGCGATGGTACTTGCACTTAATGTGTTTACTAACTATTCTATAATAATAGCTTCCTGCCCAGAAGAGCTTTCCGGCTATAAAATAAGTCGATCGACCAGTCTAAATTCAGTTTTTTCGCAGACTCATTCCGGAGAATTCATTTTCTCCGGTCATAGAGCTAATAAATAGGTAGTTGCATAGAATTAAGAAAAGATAAATGATAGTGAATAAGATACTAAATAAAAAAAAGGAATATTATTTTGTAAAAAGGTGTTTGTTCTCAACGACCCTAGACAACTCTAAAGCTCCCTCCCGGCAACCCTCCCTTAAAAAAGGAGAATTAAGAGAACCACCGACCGAAGCACCGTTACAATAGTTACACCTCCGCTTGAAAGACGGTAGTAAGAAGACCTAAGTACTCTACTAAATTTAGGGCTTTCACTAAATTCCGGGACCCATGCCTGTCTCTGACACCGATTTGATTCAAATTAAGTAGAGTATCCAGCGCTGCCGTCAACGATGTTATTATTTTGCAGCAGAACTCCAGAGTCAATCCATTCGAAACAATAGCCGATTAGACCTAGTCTTTTTAGAGCAATTCCCGTATAATTTTAAAATATATGTTATCGAAGGCCCCTCAAAATCGAGAAAAACGACAGTGAAATGCCTTTGTTCAACCAGCACTGATCCTTCCAGAATGGGGACCAGATCGTCAAGGGCTGTTTCTGTGGAATTTACCTCATATAGTACACGTGCTGTCTAGCATCAGATAAATACCTCTTATCGTCTCCTTGTCCACAATTTTTTCCAATTTACTAAAAACCTTCTACCCGTCTTGGTCATACTTCAGCACATAAATACTATGAATAAATAAAAAAAAAATACCCATGATAAAATCCAGTGAATAAGCTCACAAACTGAATATATTTCAACATTTTAAACATGAAACGACAAAAAAACGTCACTGCAGAATCAATATTACATCGAATATCACAAGCGCTTCCTTTTTGGTTGAAAAAAGGATACGTTTTTCATATCAGCACAGAAATGAATTCTTAGCATTTTATAGAGAGAATATTTTCTAAAAAGCGAACATATCCCACACAATCTCCGATGGCCATCATAAAAATATCCTCGGAGAATATGATTTCTTGGGGATTTTCTTAAGAAATTTATCTTTAAATTTCCTGCGAAGAAAAACTTTTTATATGCGTTGAAGTTACAAGGAAGCATCTCCTCACATTTAGCATTTCGCAATGTGATTTCCTTCCAAAACAGAGTAACAGATCGAGGAGGAAAAGTGGATAGTATCAGGGCAGTTACTTCTGGGTCATTTACCAATTTGTGTTAAGCTTGAATTTATGTAGCTTAAAAAAAATAATGGGATTTAAACAAACGCAATAAATCGCAGGAAAAAGTGAGAGGCGCTGCGAGTCTTTAAGGACTATGCAAATATCTCAGCAATAAACACGCCATGAATTCGCCACACATATTTTTGCGCCGTTAATGTCAGAATTTCGAATACATTCACAAATAAATATTAAAATTCGATTATTATATCCTTCACCACCCACAACTGTCTGCTGGATCCACTTCGGCACGAGGTCCCTCCCCCCGTCTCCGTATTCACAATTCACACAAAACGGGGACAATTTAAAATTCATGAACCTTTTGCGCTTTAACATCAAAAAGGATATGTTTTTATTGCTGCCTTCCGTTTACATTATAATTTTTTTGAGGCCAGACAAATACTTATTTGAGGAGTTGACCTGCCCGAACATAAATCACGCAGCAACCACCCCCGCTGGAGCACCTTATCCAGGATGATTTATCTTGATGGCTCTTACGAAAGTTGGATAAAAAATTACTTTGCAATAGGCTGCCGCCGTCGGGCCTCGTATGAATTTCTATTTGGCTGCAAAACTGTGGTTAACCTTCGGAAATATCCTTGATGCCATCCTTCCAGGATCTAGCCACACTAATGGAGGCTTGGTTTTGTTCTCGTTTTCACTTAATCAGGGATGTGAACGCATATTTCACCGGCGGCATTCGTTGCAAAATATGCCAAAGAGTTCTTATCATTTTTTTATGAAACATGGGAAGGAGGGAGAGGGACTAAGCGAGGATTATTTTTTTTTTTCAAGAAAATGCATTCAGTTTGCGGGGGTGGGGGTGAAATTTAAGATAAAATGGCGATGATGACTGACGTCGAGATTTTATTTCTGCATTTCAAGTGGACAAACAGACACCCACTTAATGTCGTGATTGATTCACAGTTTGCTGAAGTGACGATGATGGCGTATTGTGCATCCGTTTTCAGATTTACGTTATGATTTATGGCTTTAGATATTTAAATTTAATGAAAATTTACTATGCTGTTGTGACACTTACTTTTTTCAGCATTTACTTTTTAAGTATGAAAAGACAAGGACATGTTGGTATGAATAAGATGGCGGCTTTGCATTTTCGTGCAGTTTCAATTTTGAACATATTAAATTTGCACTCATATGTAATAAATGCTTTTTCATAGTTAGCAATAACATAATATTATCATATTCACCGCACTTACTTACAAGTTTTCTTTTCAATTTCACTTAATAAACACGAACTTTTCATTTTGTCAAAAAAAAAGTCTGAAATGTCAAAAATTAAGAAGAAGATCCCGAAAAAGTATTAAAAAAGTTCATACTTTTTTGTCTCTTTCTAAACTTACTAAAAAGTGTAAGATTCGTCTGAAAAAAAGTAAGTGTCATAACAGCAATAAACAAAATTGACAGCTAAAACTTAATAGTAGAGGGAAATTGTCATATGGTAGTGATATAGTTGGGAAGTTGATTTTTTTTGTTTTTTTTCCTTTACATATGTTTATCTAAACGAAAAAAAAATTTCTGCAAAATTGGTCCTGTGTCGCACGAGAAAATTGCATAAATGTCCATTTTTAATGCCAACTATGAAAAGTTACTTGCCAACTATGAAAAAAAAGGCAAAAAATTGAAAAATTTTAATTTTTTAGTTTTTTCAAAGTCTTAAAATGGGCAAATGGTATGCTCACAAGAAAGAACATAAAAAAACCTACAATTTAAATACAAATTTTTACCGTACGATGATTTGGCATAAATGGCGGCAAATTTTAAAATTTTTCGAAAACTGCCAATTGTTGCCGTAAAAATCGAAATTTTTTTTTTAAATTTCAACCACGTATTTATAGAGTCATCTGATCATTTCATTTTTGGCAACACACCAGATGTGCATGGCATAAGTTTTTCTCCTCAGAACCATATAAAAAGAGAGAGCGACAGGCTTGGGGCTTCCTGGTTCTTAACATCCATCTTGAATTTGGTATATTGCGAAGGAATTGGCGAAAGTGGACCTCCAGTAAGTCCCGTAGAACTCCTTGATTCCTTTTCGGCTTTTCTTGCCTTGACACTTCTCCTTTTGACACTTCTGCTTTCTTCTGCACGATCATTCTATTGACCTGATTTACACGACACGTTTTTTGCTCTGCCTTGTCAAGAATTCTCTTTTGTGGTACGTGCGTGCCCACCGCTGTGGGTTTATATGATGAAGTTTTTAACGTGCGTCAAAAATGACAAATTATTGTGTTTTTACAGCGTGATGTTTGTGTGCCTGTGTGTTTGTTTGTTTGTATGACGAAAAAGGGAGAAAAGAAAATCAAGAAAATGTCTGCTGTGAGTGGTCTACCCGTGATGGCAGTACCTCTCGGTCCCTCAGCTTCCCTCTTCCAAAAACTCGTGCTTTATGCAGCAAAAAACGTGTCGTGTAGATCAGGTCATTGAAAGACTGCGATTCTTCTAGGCATAAAAAATTCGATTGTTTTGTAAACATTCCGTCGCAACTAACAAGAGGTACTAAAACTACCCTAATTTGGTATTTTGCTTGCTTGTTAATTTCCATTCCCGCCATAAAATGTGTAATTCCGATGTCCTTGTCTTCCCATACCTAATAAATAATAATAAAAAAAAGATCCTTTAACAAAATTCTCACAGCAATCACATCAAGAACAAAAACCAGACTGACGCCATAATAACAAGGATAAGAAAATTATCCCTTGATTCCTTGATATCCTTGATTTCATATAAAAACTTTCGACTGTGCACAGGGTCTTAACTCAACAGCATCTTACCCGACGACAACAACAACAATAAAAATAGCAACCAGCAAGAAGCTCACCAGACAATGGAACAAGTTAAACCGTTGTTGGCGGAAAACTACGTAATTATAGACCCTTTTAGAGAAAGGATTCAAGGGAAAACGCTCTAATTTCTATCTGGAGAAAGTAGCTAGAGCTCTGTGTTCACGTGTACAACAAACATCCATCCATATACGTATGGAGATAGTAAGTAGGACTCCCCGTGAGCAGTGTTGCCTCTTCGCTGCAGCAACAGGATACCTTCAGGAAGTGATCAAAAGGGAAGTATAGTTGGTGGTGGCGTCGAGCCCTTCGTGCAGAATCGCTCCAATTAGAAAATTACACAACGCAAATAATTCAAATTGTTTCCAAGTTGATGGTTTCCGCTCGTGTTGGCTTCTAATTATGAATTTAATTAACGCTACGCTTTCTGACGACTGATAGAAAGGAAAAAGGATACACGGAGACATAATTGTTACTTGCAAGAATATTTCTCTGGGCTTTATGTCCTTTTTTTTGATGTTTACTTTATTTATTATTTATCTTCGCCGAGTGGTGGTGGATGAAGATGTCGTGTTTTTGATGTTTTTGAAATTTGACAGGGTTTTCGTCCTTGTTTTTCATATTTAATTGTGGCTGTTAAAAGTTTTGGTGTTAATAATAATTATTGCGAAATAAGTTTGTATTATGTTAAGTAGTTAGCGTCTTTCGTGACTGAATTTATGAGTATTTATTGCGTAGTTGTTTACTATGATGATTTTGCACGTTTTATCTAAGTTATTTCTTTGTTTTGTGTTGAAAAACAAAAACGCAGAATTATTTGAATTAATACCTACCACTTAACACCCTCGACACACTATACGTTCATTATAATGGTAATGACGGGGTGACACATTACAGTTTACTTTCATTTGCATCTGACATGTCAAGTGAAGATAAAATATTTACGTTTTTTGGCTTTATTTTTAAGTGGTTTTAATTTGTAATAATTTAAAAAAATGTTATTTAAAGTATTCAAGAGAACATCCTTACAAATTGTTGCATTAACTAAAGTCAAATAAAATTATTTTATTTTAAAATGAATTTTCCAGCAGATGGCACTTAACCGTAATTACAGTCAAAATGAAGGTAAAATGCATGAGAACTTTTTTGTAGGCCAATAACGTTTCGTATTGACTGATAAAAAAAAAATTTCGGAAAAACCAGTTTTTGAGTTATTTTTTGGCCAAAAAGTGATTTTTGATAACTTTGACCTTGTATAACTTGAAAAGCGTTAATCGGGTCAACATATTTGTATCATACACCAAAATCGGAAAAAACGTGATAGCTCCGGCGGCCATGTTTTTTTTTTGTGATTCCGAAATTGTTTTCTTAAAAAGTTCCAAGGAAACTGTGGAGCAATTTTCATCCATTTTTGAATTTTGTCTCCTTTCGTGCGTTTTTTTTTTGCTAGTTTACCCGGACTATCAGCACACTTAAACTATTCCAATTGGCTTAGAATTATAGATATCGCCTATTTAATTCACATTATTTTTGTTATATGATAATTAAATTGCTTACACAACTCGAAGGTCCTATACCAGTCAAGTATATAAAAACTTGTCGAAAATTACAATCCCTAGACAAAATGCAACAAAATCTTTTAAATTTTCTTATCCATTAACCTTGGTAAAAACATGTTCAACCATTTAAAACTAACCACATTAAAATCTGTCCATCTGCCTTTTAGCATATCCAGATCACCACTAAAAGGGTTGCAAATTTGAAATGGCACATACAGAACGACATTAACAGCTTTCACAGACCCTCTTCTCTGCAATTTAGATAAAGAAAACTACTCTCAGAACATCATCCCTTTTCCCTAACACATTTAACCAGCTAGAATTAACTTCAAAGCAATCTGCATCAGGGACCCTTTTCTGAATTTTTAATGACAATTAAATTTAATTGGCCCTATTTTAATTTAATTCCTCGCACAAAATTAGGGCCATCCAGGTCATTACCTTGCACTTGCTGGATTTATTCAAAGCTCTCCATCTCGTCTGTCATGTTATCAAAAGTTCATTAAAAGTTCTCAGTCTGCGTTGCCAAAATTCTGTTGATCCTGGATTTAATAATGCGTTTCCCCAGCGCTGCCCCATTCTACAACGGTTTTGAATGGCTCTCACACAGCAGATACCGACTACGAGCAGATGACGGCGGCAACTTCTTCAGTATGTCCTTGGTAGGTATGCCCAGGACAATAACTGACACCCTTCTAATTAATGATGATGGCATCATCCCTTCTTCTCTCGGTAATGAATAAGCAAGAGCCGTGGAATCTATAGCCGCCGGGGGCGCCAACTTAAATATAAAATAGCAGCACGACCGCCCACATACCGACCGATTCAGGCAAACAAATCACACACAGGAACAAAACTTAAGGATATTTTTCCAGCATGCGAACTAATATTGATAAATCGTTCCAGTGATTGTGCCTCGTCAATTAAATAGCAATATTTAAGGGTCTCCAATTTTTCGTGAACAATTTTAACTGCCATAACCAAGTTTTTACGCGTTTGTTTACTTTAATAAGAGCCGCGGCGCCATCGGCAATTATTTCTCATCCTCCATCAGGGATTTGCTATTCAATCCTTTATAGCTCTTAAATCAACCGATTTCTAAGGACCAAAAAAGAGGCATAGACATTAAATGGAAACTTCTGAGAAGCATTTGATTATTATTCTTGCGGTCGAAATACGGCGTAAAGGACTCAAAGGTTCATTGTCTAAGTTAAGTAGATTGGTAAACAACAAAATCCTAGCTCGTGGCAATTCATTCAGGACTATAATATTTATCTCGCCGGACGAGGAAGGGTTCCCATCGCTTTCTTGCGAAATCTGTTTGTGGCTCATGAATAATTGAAACAAGTCGAGGGGGTGGATGGTGGCGAAGCACTGAAGACACTCTTCTCTCCTTCGCCGACGACTACTCGAAAATAATTTTTACCTAGAAATAGATATGAAAAAAAAAGAATTTTCTTTTCCACAGTCATAATTAAAACAAACTGCGGCATTGCGATTGGATGTTAGATGCACAACAAGACGACGTCCGACTGTAATGAACGTGGCAAGTCCTTTTTAAAATTCATAATGCAAAACCGAGACCATTTTTAAAATGCAAACTTCTTTTCACTTTTTTTGTTGTTGCTTCTTTTTCCATTTCCTTATTAGATTCCTCTGAGATGCACACACACGTAATATGTGGGGGTGTTTATTATTCTGTTGCTTAGAAAAGGATTGAGGGCGAGTGTAGCAATCCTTTTTGCTGATTTTAAGATCAAGATCTTCAAAATTTTTTGAAGGATGATTCAAAATTTAGCATATGTTACTTGTTAGCAAATATCCAAACCATATCGGTGAATTGTGTTGATTGTGCATAGAAATGCTTAACGAATTTTGGATGCTTGACATTGAGGAGTGGGATTCAAGTGGAGACGGCAAATGAATTTTATGACATCGTTTTATATTTCAATTCGAAAAATGCATAGATTAAATAATTTTTTTTGTCAAATTTACGTGCTCAAAGCTTGCGCCAATATCTGTCGATCGATGAAATTTTCACGGTCTCAAGAGGCATAACACTCTGACGAAGGCAAATTTTATTGACTCCGATGATTGCGGCGATTGGTTTTCCCGAGAAAAATTGGAGAAATATGGCAATTGAAACCTCGCAACTGAAATCCACTATTACAACAATTTTTGTGTTGATTTTTGTAACATTCTTGAACTTCGTGTTAATTTTTCTTTTATGCAGTGGCACTTATCAAAAATGTAATCTACATTAACTTGTGGATTAACCCATTAAAATCCCTGATGTTGCGGAAGTCCGTTCTTTTCGTCCGTCGAAGTTGATGGACCTTTTGGCAACTCAGATCAGCTGTGTTTTTTTAATGAACTATGTATAGTTCTTCCCCATACAAATCTGAAAACCGAGGTTTTATCGGGGTCTCTTTCGAGGTTTTTTAAAATTTTAAAATTTCCCTTCTTTTCCGAATGTAACAAACTCCACGCCAGTCGGAGAAACGTCATTTGGATTTTAAAAACAGCAAGTATGGCGGAAAAAAGATGGTTTTATAAAATCTGGGCTTAAAAAGTAGTATTAATGTGAAAAGTGTTTGAGGAAAAAAAATCAACGTGCGCAATTAATTTTAGTTGAAATCTCGTTTAGTTTTCGAGATATCTAAATTTGAAGTTGGGTTCTAAACATTTACCAATACGTTAACTCTATCCGTATCGCCAGGGTCATACAGACAGGAATGGATTCTACCAAATCTGTAAAGCCTAGGCGGAACAGATGGTTTAATCTGGAGTGCATGAGGACAATCAAAACTAAAGAATCCGCCTTCAAGCGTACAAGAGAACTCCGAATGAATTGCTTCGTCGAGAGTATATAAAAGTTAGAAATTCCTGAAAACCCACCATTAAGAAAGTCAAAATCTCATTTTACAACAACACATACACTACTTGAAGTAATATTCAAAATTCTTGACCAATTCCTTTCATTTTTCAAAATTTTTTTATTTCGTCTTAAAAATAACTTCAACTCACAGAACGCATTCCCAGAACACCTACACAATACAATATATCCAATCGAAAACCAACTGCACTTTTTTAATCAACAACGCAATAACCCACACAGTACACCCGCGCATATTGTTCCATTAATTTCAGAATTTGTAAATATTTGTATCAACTTTTCTTTAAAACAATATTTAATAATGGTTGTCTGTGGAAAATTGTTTCAGAAGTTCACAAGCGCCTGCAAGAGAGCACACGAATGTCAATATTTAACCGACATAAGCTGGCAATGTGAAAGCACTTCAATCTTGGGACTGACTCACTACTCCCAAAGCTTATCACTAGCTCATCTCGATCATCCCAACTCGATAAGAGAGAAATGCGAATTTTCTTATTATCTTGTTGTTTTTTTGTCATTTGTTGGGGGGTGAATTGTAGAACAAGGCGATATTTTTTTTGTCTTTATTTAATTAGATTATTGCGAAAATTTCCATTAATAAAACAAAGCCATATTTTTTGTCACAATGTTTATAAGATTGTTACGAAATTCTTCGTTGTTCAATGTCAAAGTATGGAAACAGATGTTTTGTTTCACTGTTGTTAATGCGAAATTAACAAAAAGTTTCTATTAATTGTTTAAAACATAAGGCACCATCCATACTCCTCACTACTATCATCATCCCCAATGTACCTGGATTGCTAAAGGCTCAACTTAATTAGTAATTATCGGATTTCTCGGAAATTAATTAAAAGTAGTCAACTCTGTGTGTAGATGCACCAATCCATTATCGGATTAGCCAATCTCTTACCAGCAGTGCGCTACTGTTTCTAGGGGAGATTTATCGCAATCGAGATTATCCTTTCATCAAAGGTGAAAAGTTGGCCAAGGATAATCAAGAAAAATTTCATAATGATGGAATGAGAAGATTTTTTTATGTCTTCTTAGAGGACAAACGAGAAGACTGAGAAGTCATTATCGTTTCACAAGAAAAATTTCACGGGGAATAGTTCCAGGAATAGGAAATGCCATAATGGATGGAAATTATGATTGAATACGTCCAATATGACCACATTGCACCAGGGGAGGTAATGTTCAGCGTAGGCGATGGTATTTTTTTATTCAACATTTTTTCACAGTGTGTTTTTTTTTATTTTCTTATAAAGTAATTAAAATTGTTATCTATTTTATTAGTCGATAGGTGTCCTGGCAGACAAAGTCAAGTGGGATGATGTTCATATAGATTAAACTTGCAAACTTTACTTAGGCTCCCTCTGGGCCTTATCGTTGTTGGCGAGTGGAAAAAATGACAGCGCCGTTTGTCGTTGTCATTTTTCGTATCATAGTTGGCGAATGCAGCGACATGACAGTTTTCGACAAAACCTTATCATGGTTTTCGCTTGAAATTTTTTGAACATTTCTTATAATTAAAAATATTTAAAATTTCCTTATTTATTCAATCTATTAAAAAAATATTTATATATATCAATATATAAAAAAAATAAAACACCTTTTCTCAGACGGCATTTTTGTCACGTACCAATACCAAGCGCCTGAAATTCTCACATCACGCCAACTCTGATACGCCTGAATGCGTTTTTCCTGACAAATGGCAGTTTTTTCGAGAACTATGATTCCGTTTTACAGCCGGCGATCCATTTCTCACTTCAAGCGCCAACCATGATCAGGCCCATAAATCGACGCTATATTGTATTGGTGTGACGTACAGGTAATCGCAAACAAAATAAGTTATTGGAGGCAGAAACAGGCTCAAGTTGTAACACTTTCATGTAAGCGATTCCCAAAACGCTATCGCATCAACTAACAAAAGTTGTCCTGAATGCACACCAGATCATTAAGGCTCAGATCGAAATGAACAGACGTATCGCCTGGCCAAAAAAAGGAAATGTCAAGTCAGTTCAAGTGCATTTCGAGTAGTTTTCAAGTTAAGTAAGTGAAATTTTTAAGACCGGTTCTACACATTCAATATTTCATTCAATTTTCTGAGGTTCAAGTTTTCTTTCTCTTTCACTCCAATGCAAAGTTTGAAATCGACTCGACTTGAAAAAAGAAGAGAATGGAAGGCAGCTCAGAATTCAAAGGAAATTTGTCTTCATTTTTGCGTTTTCATTCCATTTTTTTATAAGTGTGCGTAGATGTATGACTATGAGTGTACACGGATAGCAGGATGAGCTAATGTTTTGCCTGTACCATAACCTTCTATATTTAGAAGCCATGAACAAGAATCAATATAGAGAGAATTTCCACTGACTCGGACTACCAAATCTCCAAATTACACTAACAACATAACGTGACTTAACCGAGTTGTGGTCCGATTGAGGGGAAATTCGCTCTCAATATTTTTCTTGTTCTTGGCTTGTAAATATAGAAGGTTATGTCGATACTTAAAATTTGAAAGATAAAAATTTAATATGTGTGTAGACACGAGTTTCGTTCAAGCCAAGAAATATGCTGTGTTCGATGACTGCAGAAAAAGAAAAAATTAGCAATTTGCGTTCATTGAGAATTTTTGACAGTTCTTTTCTGTTCACAATTGCTCTGCTCTGTGTTCTTTGACCCTGCTCTGGGTTGAGAATTCTCGCTTTTGCTGCTCCACCAATTTTGTAGAGCAGCAAAATTCTTCTTCTTCTTTGTCTTTTGACAGTTGTCATATCGAAAACAGGAAAATCGGAAAATTGATTTATGAATGATTTATTCGGAAAATACATATTAAATATTAAAATAGCATTTTCACAAAAAAAAAATATTCAGATACGAAGCCTACGCAGATGACATCGTCATAATTGAACTTTGCTCACTGCGTCCTAACCAGTTATTTGTCTTTAATGTTCGAAATGAATTTTCTATACAAAAGATACGCAAATTTTTTTATATTCATTGTTCAATTTATTGTCAGTCACCTTTAATTACGAAAATGAATTGATAACACCACGACTTCGTAGACCGTCTGAACTTTTTACTGCATAAAGATACTTAACCAAAAGTCAACAAATAGTTAAATGCTAAATTGGAGTGAATCATTGTAGGAACTTCATCTGCATCATATGAAATGTTTGTTAAATTTATCAATAAAATTTACAATGGCATTGCGAGATTATGAATCATTTTGATAAATGTTTAAATTGTTTGAATTATTTTTGCGAAATGCTCTTAATATTTGTAGTGACTTGTAAGATCCGTAAGTTTGATTTTTCCTCTGTTTCATTTTAATTTTAAGTAACGACGAAAAATTCTACAATTCAAGTTATCAAGAATAAAGGAAATTGTATAGAGATAGATTATTAAAATAATTTATAACTTGTCAAAAAAAATTTACTTTTGTTTTCAAAAAAGATACTTTTATATATTCCCTATTCGTATATGTCTTACTTCTATAAATATTAACTGAACATCATTTCTTAATACCCAACAACAAGCACAAATCCATGCAATTTAGAAACTCAATCGAACATGAAAACCCTCCGAAAATTTTCAATTAAATTTTATAAATCTGTGAATCGCAACCCCAAAACATTTATGGTCATACACGCTAAATTTGCGGTATTCATTAGGTTTAAATACTATAAAGCAACCGAAACCGATAAAAGTCCTCAATAAGCGCCCACTGAATTGTTAATGGCACGTGGCCAGCCTTCATGTAATACATTATAATATTGATTGATAGTAAAGTGGATGGGAAGCGATCATTTGGATGCCTCATGTCTCCTTCACTGAGCAAACACATTTTACGATAGGGATTAAAAAGTTCGCTCTGCTGTGGACTGAATTTCACGTGATTAGTTGAAAGTTTTCGTAAGTACATTGTACTATTAATAACTTCTTATTTAATGAAAATTAGAACGAAATTGTTAATTGTGAAAAACATTTACAATGATTGCTACAAAACATCGCATAAAATTACAATTACTCTAAAAAACGCATTTTTCTTCCCATTTAATCTTCTGATGATAAAATCAAATTTTTTTCACTTCCGGTTATTTACCGAGGAACATTTAAAATGATTTATTTCCTGGAATGAGGAGGATATTATGAGCGGGGCCCAAGGAATGGATAATTCGTTATCGCTTATCTGTTTGTTTAGGAGCTAAGAGGAATCCTATCTTGTGTACATAATAATAATGCTGGATTTTATAATGGTATCGGATTGGAATTTACTTTATTTTATTTGCGTAAAATTTCCTCCTTTGGAATACTAATAAGAGCAGACCCATAACAAATCATTTTTCTTCCCTAGACAATTATTTTGTTGGTGGATTTTGCAGTGAAAATTTTCATATTTAAAGCGACCCTTCCTTAATTTTGGAATTACTTCCACCACTCTGTATATTGCGATATATAGTAATAAGCTTCGTATAAGCTATCTCTTGCAACATACCTAAAATTATAAGCTTACTACTAGAGAATGCGCCATTGCTTATAACATGACGTTTGGTAGCACAAAGGACGAAGTTTGAGTTTAGACTTCCACATTAAAAATAACACGAACGCTTAGTAGGAAGCACAACTCATAGCGCAACGTTTTAAGTGGTTGCTTTAAAGTTAAACATTGGATGGAACAAGTTTAGGGTAAAATAATAGATATTGCATATAATCATAAATATTTGTTAATAAATTAAGATTACTGAAGCAACAAAGTTGATTAAGAATTTCATATAGAAGTTTGAGGAAGTTACACAAAAGAGTTCTGGAGCGTTTTCTTAAAAGATAACAACTCTTCATCAGAATGACAGTTCAACGAGTGCGAAGAAAGAGAGCCGCCATGTTCTATTTGCCTTGTTCGCCATGTGCAAATTTAATCGATTTAAGAATTCTTTCAGGAATTCTTTTGCTGTTAATACTCACCATTTCATCCCGGAATGATGTGAGAGCATAAATGTTAATAGATCCATGAAACTCCTACTCAAAAATTTCTAACAACATTTAAACTTTAAATCTACACGAAAACAAGCATAAAAGCTTTAGACATTAACATTAATCCAATTTAAAATTAAAACCAAAATGCAAAACACATAACAACTAAAAACCGCTATAAACTGCTGCTGTTCCACATTCATAAAAGTCATCCGACAACATCACAAACGATTAAGTTTGAAAGTTTAAAACCGCTTTTCACTAAATAGGAAACCACTATGATGTCCTGCCGCAAGAATGGAGATTCAATCTACAAGAAAGTCGCAAACCAAAATTGTCTCCCAATCTTATTAAGCGACGGATGGTGGATGGTACACCGTGCGGCTACGTCCCGAGGAAATAATATTAAAAAAAAGCGCTACAAACTCGAAAGTGGAGCAAAGGAAAAGGATAATATTTCCTTCAGAACATTTTCGAAACTTTTGAATCCTTTCCTGAATCTTCTGGAAATTAAGGTTGCCACCACCCTCTCCCACAACCAGCCCCGATGCCTTTTTACTCTGGTTCCACAAATGAATCACTCCAGGTTCACTGCTCAGCACTCACTTTGTTCATGGCTGCCCTGAAGCTCCTTCGATGAATTTTTATTCGTCCGTGAACAATTCTTAATAAGAGTTAATTATAAAATAGGAGAAATGAGTTCTAAGGATCAGCAAGGATTTGAGGAATTTTCTTTAAGAGCGGAAACAGCAGGCGAATTGAGCATTTTAATTAAGCCAAAGCCGAAGGAATTATAACATTTTCTAGGAATTTACGCGCAACATTTTTTTTTATTACTTCAAGGAAAATAGTGGGGAGGAATTTCCCCCCGCCACCGATGTTGACTACAAAATATATTTTGGATTTAGGCGAATAGATCCGATGATAGATTAATATTTATGGGGCCTTGGGTGTTAATTAATTAGCATTGTAATTAGGAGTTGTAAAATGAATGGATTTCTATGAAATTCTTGTAATAATGAAAATTCAAAGTTATTATCATGGATTTCTGCTTGGAGGATTTGCAGAGACTTAGTTGCTTGTTTCTTGTTATGAATATTACAAGTTTTGTGTCGGATAAAAGTTGTTTGTCGGTTTGAGGAGAATTCATTCATAAAATATGTAACAATAATTATAATCTACATCCTTTTTGTGGTGGGAATGTAATTTGTTGAAAATGTAATTTTATTCTGGAAAATCTTGTTATCTCTTTCAAAGAAATATTTTAAGTAAGATTGTTGTCTCTGCGGAGACGGTGTACCTTGAGTCGATAATCTCCGAAGAGGATAAAAGTAGGTTGGGTTACGGGCTACCCATGATGAAATTAAAAATCACATCAACGAGTTAAGTTTTGTGCTACACACGGACTTGGTGCTGACAGATACACGCGGGCTTGCGATGCGGCAATGGCAGAGAGAATAGAAGTACATATGTGTATTTAAATGCGAACTAACAGAATATTGCTTGAACGCGTTGAGCATGGAGACTATACAAGGAGCATAAACTCTGTGTTGTCAATTTTCGTTTGATTAATGAGGGCGCTGCAGTCAAATGCACCCCAAAAAACATGGCCGATTGTGTTCATCCGGTTTATGGCCAAGTTCGTTAATTACTAAGATATTTTATGTTTAGGCCTAATTTGAAAAACCAGCTTCAAAATTCGATTTATATCAATGCGATTATTTATATTTAATCAATTTTTGGATTTTCCAATGAATTTTTATTAATTTCCAATGAATTTCCATAATTTAATTTTGAATGAATCGTCGAAATGGGTCAAATTCAACTAACTTCATGTTGGACAAAGGTGACATCTGTGGCCAAAAATGAACTACCTAGTAGTTTAGTTTCCTCTGCTCATCCATTTCCCTTTCATTTTCCCCATAAGAGTTCTGGAGACCCTTTCTGCCCAGCACATGTAAAGAGGTCACTTCTATCGGTCAGTTCTGCGATTCCAACCTGCTTTTTTAATTAAAATTAGGTTAGGTTAGGTATCATCCTTTTTAGTGCAAGTCTGACACGTTATTCACTGGTATTAAGCTAAGCCCGAAAGAGAAGAAAATATAAATGAGTTAGATGAAGTCTCGTGGTTACTGCAAAAGGTGGCGATCAGCTTTGAGTGTGAACTTTTCGATATTGCACAAGTTCGGAAATACTAACTGCGGAAAGATGCTCCATAGTCGAGTTGTTCTATTCATGTACGAATTTTTATGCCGGGTTTTCACTAGTAGAATTAGTGGTAGAGTAACTGGCCTACTTTTAAGCGGTAGAGTAACTTTACCACGGTGCTATCCCACTCTACTCTACTATAACCGAGTTTTCATTAAGTGAGCTCCCAGAATAGTTAGTACTCTACCAGTATACTCTACCACTAATTCTACTAGTGAAAACCCGGCATTAAACTGAAGTATGCGCGAAAAGGGCGGCAGTAGGCTATAGAAGTGAGCCGAGTGGGTTACTCTAGTTACTCTAGGAATAATTTTTCCGTGAAGACAGGAGGTTTATTAACAATCGCGTTATATAAGTGATAGAATTGAGTCAAGGCGGCTACATTCCTGGATTGGCTCGATGAGTTAAAGAAGAAGCAAGCGGTATTATCACCGATGAATTTAATGGCGTAGTTTTTGACTTTTTTCGAGCCACAACAAGGAGCTTTTAGGGTCTTCCGTCGAACGTACACTTTTAGTATTAATCCTGGCTACTACTGGCAGAAAGAGGAATGTGCATCTCTTAAGAAAACCTAGGCACAGGGATGCCTGGTTGTAGAATGGAATGGACTACGTGAGCATTCCAACGTAGATCTTCACCCGAATAAAGGCTTATACGCGGTTTATATATTTTTAGAAACATATATTCGCCAGTAACTAGCACTCATAGCGAACAAATGCACCAGGTACTATTATCACACGTTCCCCCCACGAGTACAAAAATTGAAAAATACGCCTGCCACACAGACATGCAGGCTCCCACTACAGGCACAAAAATCTATAAATGCTTCCGCTATAGAGGTATGCACCCCTCGGTTACAGATATGAATGTATATGTAATTGATCATTCCAAACGCGAATGTCGTTTTAACAGGCGGTCCCCCAACTAAGTACTAACACAGTTCAATGCTGCTTGACCTACGCAATCGAACGAGAACCGGTCTACTGAGTATGCTAATGGCACCCTTTATGGTAACCAAGATGATTGCTCGTTTTTTTCATCCTAAACAATTTATTCTAGCTCCAATTTTGCTCCCTTTAGCCTAGAAAAAGTGTGAGCGTACTGTGCATCGTTTCGACTATTCGGTGCTTTTTTTATTAATACTAAATAATTGGTACTCAGATGTACCGTGCCTCATTTGGGTGCTATATAGGCGTTTTGACGCTGTGCGTGCCTGTTTCAGGCTAAGAACGGGCGAGACTTATTTTTACTCGGGCAGTTAATGTTAACTAAGGATACTTAGAGAGGTGGAATTGTCCACTTAAAGGGATATTGGTGCAAGCTTTATTAGAAACAAGACAGTACTGCAAAAAACTTTCTGTGGTTTTCTATTTTCTAACGTCGTTGGAAAGCCAGAAGCTGATTTTCGGCAGAGTTTACCAACCATTGTGTGGTATGTTCATTGCCGCAGACGAGCTGGTGATTGAAGCCTTTGACTTACATATGTACTTACAACGGCATAAAGCATCACGCCAACTATTAAATCTGAAAATATTTTCTATGACCCAAATCCCATTAAAAAAAAGTTTACAAATCATTATACTTTCAGTAAAAGTAGCCACACACACGAAAACACAAAAAGGAAATGTGTAAAACGAAAATTACCATTGAAACAATGGCGCAATTATTTTTATTGATCAGCTCCAATATGGTACCGATAGCAAATTTCAACAGCCATAAAATTCTGCGATGCATTTTCGCGGGTTGTAATTTTTGTTTTGTTGTTTTCTTTTAGTGTTTTTTTTCTGTGTAAGTTGAAAAAAACAATATACCGTTGTTCATTAGTCGTCTTATCAGTAATCAGTGAAGCTAAAAACTTAAAATTCATCACACTAAATGTCTACCTTTATTCTTTATGCATTGCCATAATAAAATTTTAATGAACGACGACGTACAAAAAATAAAGGTTGTAAAAAAAATTTTGTGGTTTCAAAATGTGTCGAAATATTGACAGATGTTTGAATACACCTGTGGGGGGCAGATACTAAACGCGTTGTTTAATTTAATTTTATATTTTAGTAGATTTTATGTTTATTTTGGTGCTTCGTATCTAGATAGTAAAGTTTGTGCAGTTAATTTTGTTTAATTGGCATGTTTATCGCAATTAAATTAATCAAATTATTTTTACAGGGCAAGTGAAAATATTTCCATCAATTTCTCACGGGTTTTAATAGCAGAAAAACACAAGCAGCATATACACATAAATTTTGCCAAATAGTTGGAGGGAGGATGATGTCCTTGAACATATGGTCTAGAGAGTTTGTTTCCCTTTTTCATGCAATTTGACCAAATGGCATCCATTAGTCACAGGCTGTCTACCGTCGAAAAATCTCCTTCGCACACATTATTAGATATGCCATTGCCAATTTGACTTTCTGGCATTTTTGTATAGCGTTTTCTCAGATTGTGTCCAGAATGTTTCGACTATATACAGCAAACGGTAGCGTATCAACAGCAGCAGCACCACCATCACAAACACCACCGGCGGCTACTGGAATCACAGTACGTGCCGGAATTGCCGAATAAAAATGAGCTACAAAAAAGTTGACCACGTAGGAATTCCAGTACACATGCGACTCCTCAATTGGTCGACAGAGACTTTCTGCGCTCTTGCAGCCGTAAATGACCAATCGATGACGGTCATTGGCATTGACGTACTTCCTTAAGATCCCCCATAAGGCTTCCATTGTTATGTCTCAATTTTTTTTGCGTTTCTGCCTCCATTTCACTTGTTGTTCTTCTTATTGCTATTTGTCCAGATTGGCATTTTGTGCTAATCCTAAAGCGAAATTTATGCGACCCGTGAGGGTGATCATTCTTTATTGTGGATGTTACCTGTACGAATTGTGTAATCTATACTTTTTTTGTTTGTTTTTTTTTGTGTTATTTGCTAAGGCAATACGCCAAAACGTTTCAATGCACTTGAGTGCATCAGATTTCAGATTTCTGTTAACCTAGTAGTTCAATTTGCAACTGACGTAAGTCGATGGAAAATGCTTAGAATTCAATAATGGACTGTTTTTTTTTGGAACTTTGCCACACAACAATAATTGACCGATAATGTTGGAGAAATTTGATATCGAAAACAGCATGATAGTCGACGACAATTTGTAGTATAGATAAATTTCCCTGGGTTGAATTCTTGGACTAATTTAGTTGTTTTTGGGCGGGTGGGCCAAGAATGAGTGCGAATCAATTTAGGCTAATTGGCAGGGGGTATAGGTGATAGAATACCTGTTGATAGTTATATAATGATTTTAAGGTGTGAATTGGTCAACGTTTATTTTGTTGTTGCTTAGGTGATTAAGAATGACTTAAATTTCAATTATGGTTATAAATGACTATCATTGCAAAATTATGTTATTGTGGGTGGCAAAGGGTGCTGAGGGCTGACGAGGGGGTTGAATTCACTTTTGGTAGTCTTCTTTGTTTCCAGCAGCCTAGAAAACATAGGAATACACACCCTACTCGACTTTCTATGAGAAATGACACTTCAACCCCCATAAAGGGGTGTATGAGGGTGGTAAAGTGACTCTAGGGGCAAACGAGGGGTCTAATTCATTTTTGGTAGTCTTCTTCGTTCTTAGAGGCCCAGAAAACATAGGAATACACACCCCACTCTACTTTTTGTATGAAAAGGGGCTGGGGGTAACGAAGTCTTCTTCGTTCTTAGAGACCCAGAAAACATAGGAATACATACCCTACTCGACTCTGTATGAACATTTACATTTCAACTCCTAGAGGGGGTATATGGCGGTGGTAAAGTGACGCTAGGGGCAAACGACGGGGTCTTATTCATTTTTGGTAATCTTCTTCGTTCTTAGAAGGCCAGAAAACATAGTAATACATACCCTACTCGACTTTGTATCAGAATTGAGATTTCAACTCCCAGAAGGGGGTGTATGGGGGTGGTTACGGGGATATGGCTAGTTAAAATTTTTTTTATGGTCATATTCGGTTTCAGCGACCCCAAAAACGGCGGAGTAGGGTCTTGACATTTTTTTGTTTTTGTGCGCCTGTGTAATTAATGTAGAAGAGCAAGTATTTGAATAGGTGCGTTTCATTTTCATTGGAGTACGTACGCACGCCAGCGTAGTTGAGCGCGCATCGGAGTAGATGCTGCTCCACCACAGACAGTATGGGCTGCGGTAGCTGCAACTAAGCCGCTGTGCTACTACGATGTGCAACTACTCCGGAGTACGTACTCCAATGAAAATGAAACACTTACAACTGACAACTTACAACTATATCAAACTAGAAAAAGTCGTAAAAAACCAACAATGCTACCCGATTTCAAGTGAAAAAGAGGCTGAAAATTTTCAGTATGTGTGTAGTAACTACGTGGATATATGAGTAACAACTGCGGCGGCGTCGAAAGCTTCATATTAGTGTTGTTTTACGAAGCGGTACCCCAACTGAGTACTAATCACGTTCAATGCTGCTTGACCTCCGTAATCGAACGAGAATCGGTCTATTGAGTACGCTAAATGACGCGCTTCACGGTCAGCAACATAATAGCCTGAAATATGAAGCAAGGCAACAAGAAAAACTCAAGCTTTGTATGAGTTAATCTAAAACTTTAGGGTATTACTTTAAAGTTTTTTAAAAAGCTTCCCGAATACGTAAGGCAGATGTTTGGATTGTCCCATTTCATTTGTAATGAGGTTTGCTCATAGGGCCCCATCTGCACCCTTTCAAAATGGGTATAGTTTATCAAGGATCTTCAAACCCTATCATCTACTTACGTCATGCAAATTGCTGCTCTATAAGACGACCTTCTTACCAATACTAACTGTATGGGTCCCAAAACTCGGCTGGTTCAACAATCTAAAAACAAACTAGTTCGGATAATGATTGATCACGTGATTCTGGAAATCTAAAGTGCTGTCAACACATAGAGGTCGGAAACTAACATTCGACAGGCTGTGGTAGACAGGACATGGGACCCGTATGAGCTAGGGATGTTACGATTGTGATATTTTTCACACAATGTTGGGAATGCAAATTTGCGAATGCGAATACGAATGTTTAGGAATAGCATTAAAAAAATTTAATTAAATTAAGGCCTAATTTTTTTTTTACTTACCGCGCGAGTAAGTTTTTTTACTTACTGAGGCGATTTCTAAAGGCCCCACTCCTATACCGGCCGCCGGCAGGCCATTGCCTGAAGGATTCTCGCCTTGAGGCCAAGTATAACCACACACTCACTCACCCATACCGCCAACTGGATGGGCCTGCAGTCGAAGAAAACAGACAAAAAATTTTAGGTGTATGGGTATTTATCGTCAGTCCGTGCCTGAAGATCTGAACTTCTATTCAGTCTAAAAAGGAAAGTCGAATAAAGGCCGATTCGCACTATACGGTACGTCAACGTCACATCAAGGAACGGCAACAGCACGTAAAAATATTGTTCTATGAGTTTTACACTACGCGTTCACATATATAGGCAACGTCACGGACCGTCAACGTCGCGGCACGTCAAGATTAGTTTGAAACTATATTTTGACGTGACGTGCCTTGACGTGACTGATCTATTCTGTTGAATGTGAACGTAGTTACGGCAGCATTTCGAATTTTTCAAGTATTTATCTGTTTTTGTTCAAACTAATTTTAGTCGAGTCAATGAAGGTTTTTACTTCTTAGTCCTCAGGGATAACTCCAATTTTGATAATTTTTATTTTAAATGTGTGTTTTTCTATATTATTTGAAATCAGAAACATTTCAATGTGCGCAATTAAATATGTATTTATATTTATTTAATTTATACATAAATTAATTTTTTTAAATAGTATCTAAAGGGTTAAAAAATGTTGACAGGATTTGGATAAACGCACAAAAAATAATATTTCCTTAGCAGTCATAGCGTCTCGAAGAATTGTGTTTTTTTTTTGAATTTTATGTTCAGTTTTTTTAAAAGTATGTGAAACTGATATTTCGACATTCTCAAATATTTATAAAAATTAATTTCATCGTCATCCAATTACTTATACAGAGTGTGGTATTCTCCTTTTTGTTTTCTTTTTGGAAATATCTTTTGTACCCATTTTTTCTGTTTTGTTGCTAAATTTAAATTTTCTTCTTCCTCATCCAAAATGAATGCAATCATTGCTAACTTTTTATTATTAAATTTTGGCATTCCAAATAACAATTTAAATTAGCAATACGGAATACGACAATACTCTATCTAATTTTTTTTAGACTGAACGGCAAAATTCACGTAACGTTGACGGTTAAGTGCGAATCGACAGCAAAATTGACGTGCCGTTGCCGTTCCTTGACGTGACGTTGACGTTCCGTATAGTGCGAATCGACCTTAAATAGTATATATTGTTCCTTGGAAGGAAGAAAACATTTGTGGAGTAAGTTGATTACCCAGCATTTGATTTTTTTAAATGCAATGTAAGATCGACGATGTTGGGAGGTTCAAGCTACCAACATTGCTACAAATGACAAGCTTATTTTTTCGCAAGTGTAAAAAAACAAATATTTACTATCTTTTAACAACGAAGCAATTCTTAGTTACATTTTTTAGTTCTAGAAAAGAATTAAACATATCAGTACCATCATGATAATGAGGTTTTCGTAAGTGGTCACCCATCCAATTACTGCATTGGCAAATCCCGCTTGACTTCAGTGATCCTGTTTTGCTTTAAATTTATGCAGACAGTAAAGCTAAAAAATATCGGCCTTTTTTAAATTTCTTAAATTATTCTATTAGGGGGCGTCCATAAATTACGTGAGGAGCCGAATCTCACCAAATCTCACGTGGGGGAGGGAGGGGGTCTCGACAAATATCACGTAATTTTTTCCCGCAAGAAACAGTGTAAAATTGCGAGAAAACTGAGTTAAATTAATAGAACAGGTAAATTAAGCCGAAAAAAGCGATATAGCGGAAATAATTAGGTACAGGCTGAAAATTGACAGATAGCTTACTTTTAAGATTCTTAATAAGGGGTTATAAAGTCTACCGATTTTCTACCCCGGGAAGCCCACTTTTTAGGGGATTTTAGCCCTCATAATGGGTATTTTCGATTTTTCTGCAATTTTTTTTGCAATATTTCTTAATATCATGTTGTTTTCTTCAATTTTAAGTGCAACATCTGTAAATGAGAAAATCTTTAAAATCGTCTTTTTGGAACCGCACTTAGCTATCATTCACGAAAATCTTGGTGTGGTCTCAGATGAACATGGTGAAAGGTTTAATCAATACATATTGCACATAGAGAAGGATTCATTAATCCATTACATAAAAAGTATACGTGATACTATTACTATATTTCGACTCAATAGCAATTGGGTGTAAAAATTTAACCACTCTTGTTCACTGTTTCAAATACCATCCAACTCGAACATCCAAAAAAAGTAATGAAAATATTTTAAATATCTGGGAATGAAGAGAGTAAGGCGTGATGAAAGTTCTTATTATTTTATTCAATGGCCTGGGAAAAACTGGGAATGAAACGTATGCATTGACTTATACGACCATTTTTAGACAGCGAACCTACGCTGAACTACAAAAAAAGGCCCAGAAGCCCAATTGAAAAACCTGGAACCTAATGCCCTCCTAAGTATGTCAAGTGCATAATGTATCATAATGTAATCCTACTGCAATAATAGAGATTATATTAGGAATCCGCTCTTTTCACATCAGTCAGAACACATGCTATCTGCGGTGCATTTTCACTATACAAAAAACAGACATTTACACCAGGGGATATGAGCATCTTACAGGTTTCGAATTTTGAATCGACGAATCTGCTCCGACATACTAGAGGCCAAGATAGATTTTGAAAACCTTGTGTTGTGAATATTGAGAGCTGTGAAGAATGGAAGTCTTAACAGATCCGCACTTCTTGAATCTATATCCTGGTGTACAGGCGGCACAAACGCCAATTTGATAAGCTGTCTGTGACTTCAGACTTTGCCTTTCTAAGGCCTGGGTCATTCAGTCACAGGATTTTTACACTAAGATTAAATCTATAGAAGAATGCTCCGAAGTTTGTATATCTCCATCTTTACAGTAATATTGTGAATGACTATGCATGCCATAATTGTAAGTTTTGCCAAAGTCAACCTTCGTATGCCAATATAATGTAAAATTCTAATTTTTTTTTAAATTCCCTATGCTTGTTCTACAAATACACGAGTTGACCTCAAACTGGAATTGAATGTTTTCTGTTCTCTTGTTAATAAACCATTATCCCTGAGATTGATTTCCAAAGAATAGGCAGAATCACCTGCTAAATGGTAATCCACAGGTATTGTAGTTTATATTGAGTTCACGCCGAGCTGTTGCTGGGATGATTTTGTAGTATTGTTCTTCAACACAAATTATGTTTTTTTAAAAGCAATCAAGCACAGATTAACGTATTTACACTACAAATACGCATAATAGTGTAAATCCTAGAAATTTTTTAAAATTTGAAAAATCTCACGTGAGATTAAGGGGGGGGGGGGGGGGTTCGAGCCAAATCTCACGACATCTCACCAAGGGGGAGGGGGGTCGAAAAATCGCCAAAAACGCCTCACGTAATTTATGGATGTCCCCTACCTTTAATTTGAATTTAAGGGGTCTTTCTGGTTACATTTTCAAAAAAAAAATTTTTTTAAACATTTTTTTTTTCATAGAAAGAAGAGAGATATCGTTTTGAAAATTTGTAGGTATGTTTATTGACAAAACAGTATTACAAAAAAGGTTTTTTTGATTTTAAAAATTTTTTTTGTTGACATACGAATTTTTTTAAAAAAAACATCAAAAAATGACGGCGGGCATGATTTTGGGCGAATGGATGATCTGAAAAAAACAAAAAAAAGGCAAATTATTCCTTGTTGAAGTGGCTATGGCATGAACCAGAATAATTTGTTTTTGTGAAAAAATAAAAAAATGGCGGCCATTTTTCGAAAAAACCAATTTTTTAGGGTGGAAAATCGGCTGAAAATCGGACAATTTTTTACCAATTAAAACGATTCTGGTTCATGCGATAGCCATAAATGTGTACAATAACATATTCAAAAATCAGAACAATTAGTCAAGTAGTTTTTCTTAAATCGTGCCCGCCACCTTAAAAAACATAGTTTCTAGATAATCGCGTTTGAAGTTTTGTTAAAAAAAATTTTAAGGAAAAACTATATACCTTTTTAATCTGCCATGCCCGGGCCGTAAATAAGTCCTTCCTCCTGCTCATACTTCTCTTGCAGCATAAATCGAAACGTTTGCAGGGTATAATATAATACTTCATAGTATAGAGTGAATCAGATCGAAGCAGATGTTAAAAAGGGGGGGAGTCGAGATTATTGAAACACAGCCGAGCGTCGAAAATTCTTTCTCACAGCGTCTCACTGTATACGTTCAAAAATAATTTTAGAATTACGATATCGCTCTAAAACCTTTTGTATCATGTTTTTGAATATATTTATTGGCAAAATGCGTAAAAAAAATTTTTTCAATTTTTTGAAAATTTGTAACCAGAAAGACCCCTTAAATGTTTATTTTAAGGATCACTACCACTCCTTATTTTTGGCAGTAACGAAGTTACAACAGAAAAGACACATTTTTGACCTTAGAAATATAATTTAATAAAGAATTAATTTAGGATTTGTTTTTTGGTCATAGCTTATGTGACTGTCGGAAAAGACCCTTAAATTTTAATAAGGTTCAAATTTAATTATCCATGACTGACAGTTCCAAGAAGAGTTCTTATTTTGGCAATTAAATAAAACGAATATTCTTAATAAAATGTGGGCGCAGAAAACATCTCGTAGAAAATGCTTGAAGCTATTCTAAAATATACTTAAATTTAGAGTTTTGTTTTTCTTAGAAAGAACTGCGGTATTTGAAAATAAATATGTATATTAATCAGCAAATTAATCTAAAGCTTCAGAATAGGTAATCAACGATATCTACCGACTTTAATGCATTCGTTCAAAATAAAACTAAACACAAACTATTTTTATAAGAAATTTAATAAATACATTAATAAGTGCATTGCGTGCAGTGTTGAACTTAAACAACCTTTTTAAAGAGTCCATTCTGACCATTAGAGAGATTCGGATCATTACCAAACAAAGAAAGATTCAAGACGAGGAAGGAGCCAAATGGCTGTAAAGTCAGCTCGAGTACGAGTATTTAAGCTTATAAAATCTCTCAAATCGATTTTAACGATGTTGAAGGAATTCGACTAGCATACTGAAGAGGCGGATTTCAACAAAGAAAGGAGCTTATCAGAATTTTTTTTTCAATAGCATAAACTGCTTACAAACTTTAGTATTATATGAAAAGAGTTGTTCAAGAGGAGTTCACAATGCAGATAAAGTTATTACACATTTATTAGGAAAATTTAGAGACTAAAAATCTTTAATAATTTATCTTTTTTTATGAATATTGCAATCAATTTGTTGCTTAGGCAAGAATAGCTTGGTTAAAATATTTGCAACTTTTATTTGCTGAAAAGTGATTCAAAGCCAATAGCATGAAATTTCACATATAAGCAAAAACGGTTTAATTTTTAAAAACGTTTTATTAATTTCAGTTTTAAATAAAAGAAGCAATTAGGTAACAACGGTGTTCATGGTGACCCGGGCTATTAGACCATAAAAAATGAGAAAAGCCATTTGGAATAACATCATAACTATTCTACACTGAGGCAGAACTCTTGATTTCAGTAAAGCTCGACACAGAGACATACGTGCGTGCGCTGCGTGCAGTGATAGATATTATAGAAGTGCATGCTTTCAAATACGACCTGCCATACATTTGTACATATAATGAAGAACCCGAACATTTTTTTTGAATTGATTAACGCCGTGTTTTGAAGAGACTAATATCTATACACTTCAGGATTAAGTGGCTAGAAAACATAAAACGTGAAGAACTTCGCTGAAGTAGAGCATGAGGAAATGCTTACAAATTGACTACCTCAGCCTTTGCGTATAGATGGAAAAGTGGCCAAAAATGTTACCGCGTTAATGTATCCAGGCAGTATAATTTGTGCTTCAGTGGGAGCAGACGCCACTCCAAGCAATAAGCTTCTCAAAGCTAAGCAGACACTTAGATATTTATTTAGACGTGTAAACATCATCAATTATGCAACCCGTACAACAAAATTAACAATGTTAAGAGGCTGTGTCAAGTCAGCCCTTCTATGCGGATGCGAATCATGGAAAGTCACGAAGGCCATCATGAAAAAAAGATTCAGGTATTCGTTAACAAGTTCTTTTTTTATGTGAAAGTATAAGCGACATATCTGCAAAATATTCTGAAATCGTAGTGTTGCTAAGCCTTTATAGTGAGAAGACCGTAGTAAAAGACACCCAAAGGCGTAGGTGGGGATATATCAGTCACATTCTACAATGAGCTGGGAACAAGATCACAAACAAACACTGGAACCCTTAAGGACCGAGAAGAAAAGTTCGGTCAAGAATGACATGAAGGAAAGCTATAGAAGCAGAACTAAAAGAAATCAGTAAGTCAGGTTGATCGTTATGGTCAATTTATTTGGATGTATATTACCGGAAATTTTGACAGTTTGAAGGAATCCATCACCCACAAACGTCCAAAGTTTGTTAATCGTAAAAGAGTTGTAGGACTATGCACAAGATTGATCACCCGACAAAAAATATTGGACCTTGGATGGAATGTATTGCCACAATCGCGTGATCTTAAGCAAACCCGACTTAAACCTATTTCTTGCTCTTGAGAACTTATTACATGGTAACCTTCATTTCCGAGATGGTCGTAAATCAGCACCTTGTTCAGTTGTTGGTTCGTGAAGACAGGCCCTTTCAGAATTCCAAAAGTTACCAGACAATTCGTATTTTAATAATAAAAAATTCTACATACTTTCGACTCCATTTAAAAAAAATTATATAAAAAAGGATTCTTTGGTTATTGCTTTTACACAAGTATTAAAAAAAATTAAAACACATTTCTAAGGTATTCTCCTCATCACATCCTTCCTTATAACGAGAACATTTCTCTCATCATCCCCCAAAAAAAAAACCATTACATCGAAAGAAAAGATTAAGGACAGCTCGTTAATATCTACGGAAATAAATAGGTTAGAAACATTCGTTCCACACGAAGAGTCCTGTACTGAGGTGATGGATGGCATTGCTAGAAAGGAAAAGAAAAATTAATGTGGATAAAGCCTTATGCTGTTCCGAGTGTTGAATGAATTTCCTGAAAGTTTTTATGGCTTTCTTCTATATATACAACATATGTCTTAAAAATTTATATTAATGTTTAGCTTTAATTTTATTAAATGCATTTGGCTCTTTAAGGGTCGTTATTTGATTTTGATATCGCTAATTTTCTTTATACATACATGTTTTTTTTTATTAAACGTGTCATTTCAAGCTGAAAAATTGGAAGTCGGTAAAACTTTATATTTTGAGAGGGGATTTTAATAAATACATATATGCAAACATCACGCGACAAATTCAATAATCTATTGGTAAAAAGAGCTCAAAACCACCTAAACCAATATTTAATAACAAACTAATAGTGCGAATAACATATTTGTATCATCAACCAATCACCTATAACATATGTATTTGCTGCGTAAACACAACAGCTTTTCTTAATTAGAAACATAATAAATCATACTAAGTTGACTTTATTCTAATAAAACGATTAGAAAAGCACGAGTTGTAGTCATGATTTTCCCAAATACATATCTGCGACTCATAAAAAATAACCATAAAACACTTTTGGCGCCATTAATTAATAAAGCATCAATCAAACCAAAAACGCAGCAAAAACTATCAAGCACTCTTGCATTATAAATAACGCAAAACCGATCCCAACGAAAATTGGCCACCAGCTGTGAGAGTTTTCAGTACGAAATTTGAAGAGTGCGGTAATCAAAACTTTTTTTTTTAAACCAAACCGAAAAAAACAAAAACATAATCAACAACAACAAACAATTTATCAACAAGCTTTGATTAAACTCGATGGTATCCAGCGGCTGTAATCTTATTATATTATACTTTGGCCTCGCAACTCGTCAGCGAAATTCTCTGCCGTGGAGCCCGGGCCGGAGAGGGTGGAGCTTTGATGTGGCAAATATCATAATATAACCTCAAGTTCAACTGTCATCAACTATATTATTTATTAGAAGCTTGTCTAATGCTATTAAATAAACTAAGGCAGACATCTGTACTTTGAAACACCTCTAATGGTGTAAGGTGTAGGTTCATAGGATACGTACTGCTATAGAATGAATTTATACGACCAGTGTGGGGAGGAACCATTGTCAACACAATCAACACGCAATTTCTGCGGAAGATATTAAAAATAATTTTATCGCCATTTAATGATAAGAAATTGTTAGTTGTAAAGTTTTTGTTTTTTAAAAAGGATAAAAAAAGTCCACCTAGAAATCATCTTTGCTAAGACTTTCATTTTGTATGAAAACCACATAGTCACATGCATTGTCTTTGGTAGCAATTTAATCTCAAAACATTGATATATTTCAGCCAAGTGAACAAGTCATATATCAAACTATTAGAAACTGATACAAAAGCAGACTAGGCTTGTTTTTGCACTTTACATATACTGGTCGAATTGTTTCTTATTCTTAAATGGCGCTACAGTCTTTGTAGGGCCTCTTGAAGTCTCTTTTTTCCAGTGCTCTATACGTTTAACTAGTTCTCTCCAGTTACTTTTCGTATAGGTTCTAGTACGTCATCAATCCACCTATATATTTCTTGGTCTACCTACCCTTCTTTTTCCGGATGGCCCACCATTGAAATTCCGGGCTTGAATTCTTTCCTCGAATATCGTACAATGTGTCCGAGCCATCGTAGTCTACTCAATTTTATGCATATAACTATATTTATTTCGTCATACGTTTCTTCAAGCTCTTCGTTAGTTCTAATACGACATTCTTTTTGGTTAACCCTAACAGGGTCAAATATTCTTTTAAGGATGTTTCTTTGGAAGATTTTGGGATAATGTTCTGTTTGTTTGGTCAATGCTCGAGCCTCAGATCGGTAACGTAGAACTGAATAGATTAATGTTTTATATATTTCTTGGTTCTTTAGATTCAGGACTAGTGCGAAATAGGTTTTATTTTCGGCTACGAAAGAACGGATCAGAGCGGAACAGAATCGGATTGATCTGTCAAAATGCTTTTCCCACCATATATTTTCCACCTGAACGTTTACAAGCACATTTGATCTGCGCGGATTCGTTTTCGTTTGTTTAGAAATTGCCGGATTGGACGGTCAAAAATTTAGTGTACATAACCTCTTTGAGTATTTTTGTTTCAATTTTGCTTCTAAGTATTAATGATTGTAAATGTTTTCTGATTAGCAATAAATCATAGAAATAAGTTCTTCTTCTTTCTTCTTTAAGCTCCTTTAATCCATAGTGGGACATATAATAGGGCGGAAACAGTTGCCCTCAAGCGGATTTTGTTTTGCGCGACAGCTCTCAGCTCTGAACAGGATCTCCCAGTTGTTGCGGCCTCTGCTAATAGGGTTCTCCTCCATGTTTTTCTAGATCTAGAAGCAAGTTAAGGAGTATGAATTATAATATAATAAATCGAAAAGTTTTAATCCGAATAGATTGTAACCAGTGCAATCCTTTGACATTTCAATCCGTGTAAATCCGTTAATTGTAATTGGGTTTTTATGATTTTTGAGCTTCTTACCATAGTGCAGGTGGGTTTATATCCTTTCTTTATCATGTTTATTTCTTTGTACAAATTCCGAGCATCTTTATTACTGTAGCTTAGTTTAATTGCACTAATTCTATTTCTGAAGTAATCCCATTTTTCTGCCTTAATAACTTTTTCATGTCCTTTAAGACTGCTACGGTTTTTTTTTGTGTTCTCCTCTTGTCATTCTTGTTAACAACATACATATATTTCCTACCTAAATTAATGAGATATATTGTCTTATTTAAGAAAAACCGTTTAATTTTGAGCATATT
Source organism: Thereva nobilitata (assembly GCA_963855945.1). Classification (NCBI taxonomy): domain Eukaryota; kingdom Metazoa; phylum Arthropoda; class Insecta; order Diptera; family Therevidae; genus Thereva; species Thereva nobilitata. The sequence continues at coordinate 18,344,174 of OY979698.1, forward strand.
AATTTCATTATTACCAGAAACCAGAAATGGCTAATTAATTTTGCAGAGTTCTTGATAAACACAGACGGCTTATTTTTCAAAATATCTTCGCCAAATTTAATAAGTTCTCAAGTACATAATGATATAATTGCGTTTTTTTTTGCTTAAACCACAAATTTCTAATAACAAATCTCAAGAATTTAATCTCTTAGTTGAAATCCGATCTTTTATTCTCGCCAAAGGATTAAAAAATTACAAGAAAACACACAAAAAAAGCTTCCACATTTCAGTTAAGCTCTCGTGTTTTATCAAGAATGGCGCGTATAAAACAAAACATAAAACCTTAACCCAAATACGCCAAACAACAAACCAACAACAACCCAGAAGAAAATCTTAACATAATATAAGATCCTCAAGTAATTAATTCACTCTTCATTTTGTAAAGTCAACTCTCAAGATTGTCCATTTTTAGAACTCAGTTTTTTTTCCACTGCTGCCCAAATACGCTATATACTAAATAAAAAAAACACAGAAAAAAAAATTATTCTCTCGACAAACTCTCATTTACCCCCTATTTCCTTTTTTTATCTGTATAGGACCCTTGAAAAAAAAGGCAGCTAAGAAATAAAGGAAGATCTTCTTGATTGTATAGTCAAGCAAATCTCTTCCAAGATTAACCCCTCTCTACTTACAGTGCCACCAAAAAACCACCCCCCCCGTCAATTGAATTAAATCTCAAAGAAACACGCTCGCTTCCCTTTGTAAAAAGTAAGCAGCATCAAACCTGTAACATCGTGACACTAGAATTGACTCAAATCAAATGAAGATTTATATCTTTCTTAATAATATATAAATATAAGAATACTACAAAATTGATACGAAATCAATACAATACCAATCTTCATAAGAACACGATTAATGCTTTAAAAAAAATTTATTTATTTTTTTTTTACTTGAATGGCAGTAATTGAATATCGAATTTTATAAATATACAAAAAAAATTGACGAGAACCCTCAAAAATTGGCATAAATAACGGCATTTTGTCAATAAAAGGAAAAGTCGTACAAAAAGTAAACATTCTTTTTTGTATGATGCTGAAGAGATCGAAACACGATATAGTATATAAACCCCCGAGGGGTCCTTTAAATTCAATAATATGAGCATGATATCAAAACAGATGGTCCCCCCTCATCCAAAAGTTCGTTTTTTATTTTTTTTAAGGAAAATCCTGTTGAACCCTTATACAAACAGGATATGCCTAAAGATAGAAATAAAAAGCGGTTTTCTTTTCGCACTCATAAAGATTGACAGGATAATAAATTCCGCCCCTCTTGAAATGGATCCTTTTATAAGTTAAAGAATTGATTATGATTGCAAGCGAAAAAAAACAAGATTTATAACAGATTATTCCGACTAGAGAAATGTGTATTGATGTTGGACCGACAGACGCCACCTGTTGATTTCGATAAAGGTGAGTAAACAAACTCCAAAAAAAAACATAAAAGAAAATAAAACAAACCCCCAACCCCCGCCAAAAAAAAAATAAATAAATACATTCTTGACACAGAAAGAAACTTGAAAACCACTTACAGAAACGGGTACGGATATATAACAGCTTTTATGACGTCTTCAGGTAAAAACTTTGCTCTTCTTGCTGGGGGCTGAGGTTAATGTCCTTTTGTAATAATTCCCGGGAGGATCCAGAATGGAATTCCCTTCAGTAGTCCAAACACCTGAGAACACAATAAACAACTTCCCTTCCGATTAGGATTTACTATACTTGGAACGATATTGCTCACAGCTAAACTTAAATCACTTTTCAAACACTCAAACCAATGAACAACACCTCCTTCGTTTCGTTTTCGTCACCTTTTGTGGTCAAACTCCGATTACACAACGTTTTTCCTCCACAGAAAAGCTTCTCCGATGTCTAGTAGCGAGCACATGACATTCGAGCCAGCGCTTGAAGTAAACTGAACAGAAATTGAGCCAAGACTATACAGTATACACCACCAAGTGGGAATGAGGAAAATATTGAAAAGCTTTTACTATCTTGCACGTCGTCGTCTATACATCGACCTACACCGCTTTGGTTCACTTCCGTCTATTGAACAACGGATCCGCAGGTTTCCATGGTTAGTGGGGGATGAAAAGCTTTTTCCCACCCCCAACATTACCAATCTTTGATATCTGTTAAGAAGATTGCGGCTGGCTGCTGCTGGAAGAATTTATTATCCTTGTACCATCTAGCTGGCATTGGGGATTCGTAACTGCATTGTCTTCTATAACACAGGACAATAGCGGTGGAGTGTGTTGAAGGTACATAGATCATAAATGTGGCGTCCTTTAGCCAACCAAATTGTGGTAACGTTGTGAATTGCTGAGGGTAAGATACCTGAAGGATAATAAAACTGCAGCGGTGCAACAATCACTTTATTGGAGTATTAATGTAGAGAAGACTTAAGTCAGAAAATCAGAATTAAAAGATTTATTTACAATAAAATTTTGGTTGCAGCTTTTAAGTTCTATGCGTGGTTGAAACACTCATTTTTATTACGTATAAAAATTTAAGTATGTAATAAAATGTAAAAAATGACACGTGTCCCTGAATTAAATTAAAGTAACAGCTTAAGAAACTCCGCCAGGATATAATGCATGCCCCAAGCCCGTACAGAGAAGGAAGGCTAAGGGTAGTGCTGGGCAATAGTCGACTTTTCCAGAAAACCAGCAAAGTTTTTATATACATACATACATCTCTCACACTAGAATTCAAACCTTTTCCTATACCTCTCAAGCAGGATACAAGGGCTCTGGAACTACCAGGAGCTCGTGTGCTCCCAAGAGCTGCTATTGCCCAGCGCTGGCTTACGGCAACGATTAATATAGCAATCAAATGTAAAATATCTAAATCACTCAAGCCCCAAGGGAACATACAAATTCGGGTATCAATCCTCCTGATACAAGATTGGAGGAAAGGTCGACAACCTTACCTCAGTAACTAATGATTTCAAAAGCTACAATATAAAATTCATCACATGTAGTGTCAGGACAGGTCTATAAACAGACCTGAATCAATGGCAGAAATGATAGATGAAGTTAGAAGATATAGAATATACGACGCCGGACTAGAAGAACTAAGATAGATTGGTAAAGAAGTCGTAGAATAAAGAGAGGCTACGATGTTCTATACCAGCAATAACGATATCCACTTCATCCCCATTAGTCATCGGACCGCCACTTTAAGAATTAAATCCAGATTCCATAATATAAATTTCATCGCTATGCATGCGAATACAGTAGGAAAATCGGGAAAGGTGTCTCTTATGCAACACTTGATAGTTATAGGGTATAGGTATAGGTAGCAAAACCGTAGACATGTTGAAGGGACACCGTTCTATCACCGCACTCGTGAAAATTCCTTACGTTAGTATACGGGAGTGTACTTGGAATGTTTTTAGATACAGCCCGGATTATTTAAGTAAAGGGTCATATCTCCTTTTCTAACCTTCGCAGCCTCTCCCAAAACATGTAAGAAAAAGCTTCCAATTGCCACTCTGTCTGATTGTAGCCAGAACCAGACAACTACAGAGGAGGTGTTCGGTTGTTTTTCTGGCTTGTTTCTTTCCACAACTGCGAGAATGAGTATTGTTCGTCAATCTGGCCCCATGTACACAATTGGCCAATAACCTGTGATGATCGGTATAATTTTGACAATGGTGTCCTTCCGCGTCACCACCAAGAGGTTGCATGATCTCTGTTTACTGAAGTCACGCCAAATCTTTCTAGTGTTGGCATATGATGTTAAAAACTTCTATCTGGAGCTAGCATGCTTTTGAAAGGGAGCGCATTGTGATATCTCTTTTTACATCCTACAGTAGTCTGTATACGAGATTTCCCCCGAGTCTGGCCAACTCATCTGATTTCCCGTTGCCCTCGATGTTGCTGCTCCCCGATCCAGTGAAAAGTGGTCCCGTACCTCCTAACCCAGGAAAGAAATCGTTTGGACAAGGAGGTTGGATCGCCCAGCTTTTATAACGGTCAAACTTGCATGGAGGGCTCTCGGGAGCCATTGTTACGTGAGCGTTTGGCACACGAGGGCCTCGGCGCGGTACATAGTGAAACAGGTTTTTTGTGTTAACAGTGATCTGGAATCGTTTGAAATGGCTTCTGCTAACGTAAGTACTTTTAAACGTTATTTCATATTGACTATAAATTTTCTTAGTCATTTTAGTAATGTACCATTCAAAACAAGTTTTTTTATAACTTCCCGTTGTAAACATCAATGTTTAAAATTACATTACTCAAAAGTCCCACGGCATCCCATTCTCTAACAAGTTTTGCCGCATTCTTGAGATCTTTCTCTATAATTTGGAAGTTTCGAAAGTTGCCCCAGTTTGCCCCGATTTGTTTAATTTAAATAAAATTTCATAAAATTCTGGCCACTTTATAAGAACTTTGTCCGCCATATTGGATCTGGAAATTTTGTCCGCCATATGGGATCCGCCATTTTGTTTTTTTTATTTTGAGTGAAGATTCGTAATCAGCGACCTTAAAATACGTTATTTCATACAATTTGAATGACGTCTACATATTTTGGCCACCCGTTCGGCATTTGGAAACACTGTGCGTCGGGATTAGCAGGATACAGCCTCATCGGAGTGTTATGCCTCCTGAAACAAGTAAATCCTGCTAAACGCTATTATTAACCGGTGAAGCCTGCAAGATACCTTATTAGGCCTACGCTTCTGCTCACCTTATTGGAAAAGTGGTAGGTACGGTACAGTGGAATAATCCAAAGAATCATAAATAAAAAACCAAATAATTTTTTAATTTTACTTAAGCTAATTATAATTTACTTAAGCTAATTATAATTTAGAATGATAATTACATAAATTTACCAAATTCATTAAACCACCTGCTACAATATTTATACCCTAACTGCAATTTTAATTGGAAGAAATAATAGTAACGGACATTACCTGCGAACTTCCATCTTCTTCCAAAACATCTAAAGGAATTTGAATTATTTCCTGATGGTCCTGCATAGTTTGTGGTACTGGATGATGAGTTCTCATATGAACATGTAAAGTATTTTTCTGTCTAAACGGTCGTTGGCAAACTTCACAAACATGAGGCAGTTCCCCAGTATGTGTCATTCTATGCTGCTTAAGAACTTTATTATGCGCAAACTTCTGTGGACATAAGTCGCAGGCATACGGTCGTTCACCTGTATGCATCCTCATATGAACCGCTAAATGGCTTTTTGTTTTATATCGTTTCTCACACAAGCTACAGCCGAATGGTTTAACCCCAGAATGCACCCTCTCATGAGTTACAAGCTCAGCGGATGTTGTAAAAGTTTTACCACAATCAGAGCAAATAAATTTTTTAATACCTTCATGGCGAATTTGATGATTTCGTAGCATTGCTTTACTTTTAAATTTCTTACCACAAATATCACAAGAAAATGGTGTTTCTGATGAGTGAGTTAGTAGATGACTCTGTAATCCATGGGCACGGTAAAAGGATTTTCCACATAAATCGCATACAAATCTAGGCAAACTTTGATGGGATTTCCTGTGCAAACGTAGGGAGTTTGCATATTTATAGACTTTATCGCAATCATTGCATTTGTACTTCTTTGATTGTTCATGCTTGGTACGATGGCGACGCAATGCACGAGGATTATCAAATTCTTTGTTACATATTTTACAAACTTCTGGCTTTAATCCGGAATGCCATCGCATATGTGCTATGCGGCGATCTTCTCCGTAACAGAATTGACCACATAAATCACAAATATATCGTTTCTTTGTTTGGGACTTTGGTTTAATTCTTTCGGTGGTATTCTCGAGTGTAGACATTTCTTCATCTGCTAAGGTGTCATCCTCTAAAAAGTCACAGTCCTCTTCATCTGAATTATGCTCCGACTTTTCATGTTCAATCGGTGTAATCTCCTCATCCTCATGGGTTCCACCCAATTTGATATGGGGTATTTGGGATGAATTAATTTTTGTATGAAGAAGTTCTTTCAGAATAGTCTCCGTTTCTTCACATTGCTGCTTAAAAGTGTACCAAGAATGGCACTGTTGTATGCAGGTTTTGCAGATTTTAACAGGTAAACCATCCGCCGAATCTATCTACAAAAGATATCAGTAAGATTTCATGTAATGAATCGGAATAATAATCACTTTCAAGCTGGTGCACATTGTAAATATTAAGCCACACTCCTCCTCCAGTAAGGACTGAACATCGTTTTCATCGTTAGACATACAACCCCGGCAAAGATTCGCTAAATCATTCGGAATATTTGAATCCATGTTGAAATAAACAAAAATCTATTTTTGACAGTTCCGTGTTTTCTTGTTTTCTTTATCTATTTTCTTTTACGCTCTTCGTGAGCTTTGATTATAAAAGTTAGGCGAAGGTTCGATTTGTTTTCAGGTGAGGGTTAAATTTTAACTCTAATAATTCCAATATTTTCTTTTATTCTGTAATTCTTTTAAAGTTCAAATTACTAATGTTCTTAATTATTTGTTCATAATTGTAGCCTAGTACTAAGTTCACGTGAAATAGAATTTAAATGGGCTACTTCATAGTGGTTGGAACGTGACACGCTTGCAGAGATCAGCAGTCTGCCTAGCGGCTTGTCACAGACTGCTGTTCGAGATAGTGCTCGCCATAGCAGGAACAGTGGGGCTCGCAGATCAACGACCTACCGTCTCAGCTTTCTTTGCATGAAGGGTGACTTCAACGAAGCTCGCTAGCCAATTCAATGGCCACATGAAGGGCCGTAGGCACGTCGGAAGATGAACACCATGGTATCCTACATAGTTATGGCACGGCCGCTGGATGTCGCTTTAGAAAGTTTTCAATTTAGTTTCACTGGAATTTTTTTTAAATGAAAATACATAAAGCAATCACAGTTATCGCAAAAGAAGTTTACGTTTAATTTCCAATTAGGTTGCTATTCCCAGAGTTATTTCTATAAATGGATATTTTAAATATATCACAAGGAGAAAAAACTCTAGATACCGTTCTGTACTTTTGCTTTAACCTGTCAAAATATTTGACAACCGGCAGATTGTCAAGTGAGAATCGGTGCATTTTATCACTTAAGATTGAATTCTAAAATAATAATTTTTTGGGATTCCTTTCTTAACAAAAGAAAAACAAAGGCAATCTAAAAACAACTCAGTTAAATTAAACTTAATTCGGTTAAAGATAACCTCTAAATGTCGGTTCCGTGTATTACAAGGATGATCTCATGCAGGTCAACAATTCTGCAAAGAACTCGCAGGCTGCCCAGCCTACTAACCATAAGAAATCAATCAAAGGAATCCACTAAATCAAGAGGACCAGTTACTTGGAAAAGTCTTGCTGTAATTGGTGTCGGAGGAGCTGCAGCACTTGGATTTCTTGGCTATGTCCGCAACGAAAAGGAAGAGGCTTTGCTGCGAGAACGGAAACGAATGTTAGGAAAAGCTGCTATTGGTGGAAAATGGGAATTGATTGATTCAAACGGAGATGTAAAAAAGTCCGAGGATTTTCTTGGAAAATGGCTATTGATTTATTTTGGATTCACTCATTGTCCAGATATTTGCCCGGATGAGCTGGAGAAAATGGCAGAAGTTGTCGATATTATTGGTAATATTGTACGTATTTTCTTATAAATAATTTCTAATCGTAAATATCTTAGAAAAATCACCACAAAATCCACCAGTACAGCCGATATTCATCACAGTTGACCCTGTCCGAGACAGTAAGGAAACTGTTGGAAAATATGTAAAAGAATTTTCACCAAAAATAATAGGATTAACAGGGACTGTTGAACAAATTAAAAAAGTTTGTAAGGCATTTAGGGTATACTTTAGTGCTGGACCTAAAGATGTCGATGATGACTATATTGTAAGAATAACAGTCTTTTTCTAAACTAGAAATATTTACTCATAATTCCTTTTTTTGCTAGGTCGATCACACCATAATTATGTATTTAGTTGATCCAGATGGTGAATTTGTAGACTATTACGGACAAAATCGTGACAAGGATCAAGTTGTTAGCTCGATACTTATAAATATGGCTAAATGGAGCAAGCTGAACAAGAAATCATGGTTTAGCTAGGATCCATTCTTATTGACAGTATTTTTTTTGTAAAGTGCACTTTAATGTTTCTTTTTTTTTATTTGTATATTTAAATAAGAATTGAATAAATTTCTCTTCATATAAAAACTAATATTATTTTATTTTGTCTTGTAATTGTATTTATATAGAAATTATGGTAAATTAGAGATTAGTATATGAAATGTTTCTAGATTTAGAAGTTAGAGAAACTAATAAAACTTGTTACTAGAACTACTTTAAAAATGTATGTTTAGCTTAATTCCTTTGTAAAATATCGTTATTGTCACTTAAGCATTCTATTTTCGCGTTTATAGATTTAATATTATTAATTTGGTAATTAATATTTCTTTCAACCGCTTCCGATAGATAACTAATATTATCGCGCAAGACTTGTTCCTACTTTTTAAGATCATAGTTTTACATTTAATAGAGTAAAAATTCACTATGTATGTCGTTTCCGATTTTTCCAAAATAGGAAAGAGTAGATTTGTATAGGCGAGATTTTTCTAAAATACATATTGTTAATAAAAGTAGGTAAAAAAAATGTTATTAAATAAAATTAAATTTCATGTGCTGCACTTTGATATAAAAATCAAGTTAATGACTTGTTCTAAAGTTGTGTAAGCCAAAAAAAAAATTAAGAACATTTTATATTCGGTACTTTAAATTTTCTTTTTTATGTACAGAGCAAAAAATACAATAAAAGTAAAAATAAACCTTGTTTGAAAATATCTGGCTTCATTTACTGACTAGCCAAAACTATTTTCATTGTTAACTTACACTCTTTGGTAGCGCATAATCTTAACATCATAAATAATAACATCAACCATTGATGCACATTTACTTTAGGCCAGTCAAATTATCGAAAAAACCTCGTTTTTTGCCAACCGAGCCATCCGAAAAGTAAAATATGAAAAATTCCGTAGGATTCGATGAACTACTTTTGGCATTCGTAGGCCAATGGCGTCAAAAGAGGGCCAAAAACAGATTTTCGCGTTTTTAAAAAAAACTACACATTGTACAAAAAAAAGGTTTAAATAAAGTTTGTAGATCTTCTTCATACTAATAAAATGACACCAGTTTGATGTCAATACATAAACAAATAAAGGAGTAATTGCAAAAAACCGCTAAAAATCACGTTTTTTTTAAATGCTCATATCTTTTACCAAAAAACAATTTTGTAATGAAACTCATGGAAAGTGTAGGCCTTAGGGAGTGCAATAAAAACGTTTTTGTAAATTTGCAAAATAATAAATGATTTTTTGCAAAATACGGCCTTTTCGAAAAAAAGACCTTTGTTGTCGAATTCGATTAGCTCATAGCCATCAACACCTACAGAAATATTTTTGGGCTCAAGATGTTCTGGAAGAGTTATGCTAATAGCTGTATTTTGTGCGCACGTTGCTACTTCATTGGAAACATGCGAAAAGATGGCCCGAAAAATGAAAAAAACTATTTTGCTCACGAAATTCTATTAATTGCCTATTGATAGGAGTTAATTTTCTATGATGGTCGTAAAATATATATTTTTTTTGCCTATCGATAGGCAATTAATCGAATTTCGTGAGCAAATAATCGAATTTTGTGAGCAAGATTGTTTTTTTCGTTTTTCCGGCCATCTTTTCATCATCTTTTTTTCGAAAAAGCCGTATATTGGCAAAATTATTTATTATTTTGCAAATTTACAAAAACGTTTTATTGCACTCCCCAAGGGCTACACTTTCCAGGAGTTTCATTACAAAATCGTTTTTTTGGTAAAAGATATGAGCATTTAAAAAAAACGTGATTTTTAGCGGTTTTTTTGCAATTACTCCTTTATTTGTTTATGTATTGACATCAAACTGGTGTCATTTTATTAGTATGAAGAAGATCTACAAACTTTATTTAAACCTTTTTTTTGTACAATGTGGTTTTTTTTTAAAAACGCGAAAATCTGTTTTTGGCCCTCTTTTGACGCCATTTTGGAAACTTTCCCAAAGGCCTACGAGTGCCAAAAGTAGTTCATCGAATTCTACGGAATTTTTCATATTTTACCCATATTTTACTTTTCGGATGGCTCGGTTGGCACGAAAAAATCTAATTTGACTGGCCTACTTGCCATTCATCAGCCAATGAACGAATATAACGTCAGCGACCTCGCTGCGCTTAAGGAGAGAGCTTAAGTTGAGCAATTTAAGTCTGTTCTCATGGCATTCTGCCCAACGTGTTGAAATCTTAGCCCTACACTATTTTTGCTGGAGTTCTGAGGACTTAACTCCATCACGCAATATTTTTCAAATCTTTATAAATGGCCTTCACTTGATTCCGATTCTGCAAATAATGAATGCTCATATGTACTACGAGAAACCGACGCTAAAGATGTAAAGATAGAAAATATTAACAATAATATCTAAAAAACTAATAAAGACATTAATACTATTTATATTTCCATGTTTTACAGTTAAAACTATTCGTACAATATAACAAAAGAATAAACAAACTATTATTAAGAATTTACTTGTTATCAGATTTCATGGTTGTTCTTGATGGTGGCATATCATCATCGCTGCTACTACTGCTACTACTACTTGTAGTTGTATCAATTTGAACAGTTTTTTCCGGAATCTTATATGGGAACTTTTCACCTTTAGCTTCCAAGCCAGTCTTTACCTTAACTAAAGCAGTTCTATTGAAATTTTCTAGGCATACATCTTTAATTCCAGCCTCCAGAACATCTAAGGCTTCCTTATATTTTTCTTGAGATGATAGTACATCTAGCCAACAACTATAGGCTGTACCAATTGCACCTTCTGATATTTTAGCAGACTTAAGATGAGCAATTAATTTCTTGATTAAGTTTTCATCTTTTCGTTCCCGGGCAGTTTGTAAAATTTTCTGAAACATAAGTCGTGGAGATTTTGATAAATGTTGGTCCCAAATTGTTTTGCTTGCTTCTTCATTGCCATTATTGAAATGATAAACCCAGAGGACATTAATGGGTCCTAGAATACCTTTGGCAACGTATTTCTCAGCAATTTCCTCAACTAAAATATGATTCAAGTTTTATTTAGTGGAATTTTAGGTATAAAATGAAATTAATAATAGTTTATAAAAAATATTATACTTACATTTGCCCAGAAGCTCTGGATGGCTGTCTAAGATACCTACAGCACCACCACGTGGGAATTTCTCTTCAACCGCACTAATTTCTTCCTTAGTGTTTGCCTTTTCAATATCATATTTTAACTTATTTAAATAATTCTCAATTTTTCCGGCAGCTATATAAGCACTACAAAGGCGATTATCAAATGAAACTAGTTTCTTTTCGTTGGCATTAACCACTTTAGAAAAGTTTTCCATTGTATTAACATCACCAGTCATAGCTAACTTGTTGAGATAGAATTTAAATACTCGTGGAATTGGGTATAGGTTTTCTTGGAACATATCTTCAACATTTTTCGTGGCTTCAGTTATACGTCCAGCTTTTACAAGAGCTTCGATAAGAGCAGAGCGATCTTGAATGTTTAACTTATCTTTTCCCAAGCTTTGTACAGCAGATAGAGCTGCATCAACATCTCCTGCACGAATAGCTCTTCGGAATATTTGTTTTGGTTCTGAAATGTCTTGTTTTGGTTTTATTGATTTTCCTTTTACTTGAAGGTCAACATTAATAGCTTTATCGGCGGAAGTCGGAGGTGCCGTAGATTTATCAGGTTTAGCTACTACATTTGGCATTACAAACGGCACTTCAAGGTTTTTACTTTTAAGATATTCTCCTAGCTTAAGTAAAAATTGATCGGAAGAGGAAATATCTTCTTCTTGCATCTTTGTCCATAATCCAAGGGCTTTTTCTGGCTGGTCCTCTTTGCAGTAAGTTAAAAGTAAGTTATAGTAAATATCACTGCGATCAATGTGATTAAGATCTTTGGTAGCTTCAACCAATCCTTCTAAAGGCTGAACCATACCTTCTTGCCTGTATCTTTCACATGCAGAATTTATTCTCTGGGGTTTACTTCTTAAACCAGGAGTTTCCAGTATTTTACGAGCTTGACGAATTCTACCACATTCAACAAATGAAAAGACTAAATCATATAAGCTATTTACTTCACCATGAATATTTGTGCTAAGATCGGTTAATCTTTGTAAATTAGCTGCGTCTTCCGCCTGAATAAGTCTGCAGGCCAAATCATTCTTCCATGGTGTAGCTTGATACTTATTGCAAATCTCTTCAAATGTATCAACAGCTTTCTGAAGGTCGTTATTCACAATATGTACCTTCACCAATGGCCCCAGCAAAACGTTATTAATTTCAACGTAATTATTCGTAATAAGGCTATCAAATATTTTACTAAGATTATCTGCATTTCCAGTTTCTGCTATAGTATTAAGCAATCGCCAACAAGTTGTGTTATAATTGAATGAACCATCAGTTTTTATTTCGTCTTTTTTATTTTTGTTTAAAAATTCTAAGGCTTCATCAAATCGATTTTCCTTTAGTAATAAATCAACCATTTTTATTGTTTTTAAATTATCTAAAACAAAATCCGGTTCTTTTGATCTTATTTTTTCGTATAAACTAAGAGCCGAGTCGAGTTTATTTTGAATACAGTACAGATCGATTACTTGCGCAAGCGTTCCTGTTGGTATAATAAAATCTTCTTTTTCTAAATTAGTCATAACTTCCTCGGTTTTCTCAACATTTTTGTTCTTAATACATGCAATTAGAAGATTGCGCTTCAGTCCTTTTGGATTGTCATTTTTAGCTTCAGCAGATGCAATAAGTTTTTCAATATCCTCAATAGGCATACCATCGTAATTTCTTCGTAGTCTATCAGTTTTTTCAAATACAGTCGGCTCTAAATCACCAGTAGTTAATTTTCCTAGAAGTTCAGATAATGCTGGTGTCATTTCGGATGCTAAACGCTCTTGTATTTTATTTGCTTGGGCATTACTAATGCTTAAACCTTGTCCTACTAAGCCCTTCAATATTTTTTCTAATATTACAGCCCGATCTCTTTTAAAGTAGATAACAGCATCCATAACAATTTGACCAAGAATATCAGCCTGGTTAAATGCCGGTATTTCAGGTGTGATAGATTCAACAACATCATCTTCCACTTCAGCTTGATTGGATATCATACTAGGAGGACCTCTTGGAAGATACTCATAAAGACATCGAGTAAATTTGATATATGCATCGAAATCGTTAGTTTTTGATAGTGCTATTACAAGAGGTTTTCGGAAAAGTCCAGGCGAGTAGTAAGCTTGATAGCTTGCAGCAATATCGGCAGCTTCCTTTAACTTGTTAGATTGCAAAGCAGCATACGCTGCTGCTGCGCATGCATTAGCTACAGAAACTCCAGCGCCACGTAATACAGTAACAATTTTATCTAAATTTTTTTCTTTTAAATTCGGTATTACATAGTCTCGTAAAGTTTCTCCTGATGGTGAAACATTAAATTCATCCTGCATTTTCCTTAAAACATCAACAATTTGATTCGGTTCGACTGAACATATTAAAGGCCAAAAATAATGTTGTCGAATTGGTGTACCGGTGTTTTTTAATTCATTTAAAAGTGGAAGAGCACAGCTTGTAACTCCATTTGACAGGCTCGATTCTGCAGCTACCAACAAAGCCTTACTGTTCAATCCTTCGTCTTGCATTTCTTTGCAAAATTTCAAAATATTGTCAATTGGTCGATTTGCTTTAACAAGCTGCCGAATAAAGAAATTCCCAGTATCTGTTAATGTTCCATCAGCTCTGGTGCTTCTTGGCATTGTTTTTAATATTTTATAGGCAATATCTTCGTATCCTTTATTGATTAATCGGAGAATAAGATTAACAGCGTCTTGATTGTAGCCAGCTGATTTTCGTATTCTTTCTATTAAAGGATCAACTTTGTCTGAATTTCCATGAATAGCTAATGCATAGATAACATCGAGGATATCTTTATCTAAGAGATAAATTTCATTTTTATCGCATTCATCTAAAACACGCATTATTTGTTCCAAATCTCCGTGGCGGGCATAGCAGCATAAAAGGGTTGTGTATGTGTCAGCACTTGGCTCTAGTCCGGCTTGTTTCATTACGGCGAGTATGCCAGAAGCTGATACCATATCGTTGGCCTTAATACAAAAATATGGTAATTAATTGCAAAGAATATTAAGTTAAAAAAAAATAAAAATTAATTTAACCCACAACCCTATAACCGACGTTCTGATTCCCCAGGGACGAAAAGTATTGAAAGATTAAATTTCTCAGGAACCATTGAACATAAGAGACTTCTAATATGATCAGGAAAGATCGTATAGTTAGGCTGGTGCACAAAAACTATCGACACAGTTGTCGCATGACGTAAGTAAATAACTACATACCCTCAAAATTTGTAAAGACTTTCATCAGAAACCTCGGAGTAAGTCACTCTATTAGTAAGCGAATGGTTTGCTCACGGAGAAGAGCAAATTTAATGTTTAAACGAAAATGAACAACTGTAAACTTTTTAAGTACTGAAGACAAATAAAAAAAACCAAATTCTCGAACATCCTTGGAGAAATAACTTACATTCCCTTGGGACTTTCAAAAAGTAATCAATCGAAGCACACTGCAACGATTGTTAAAAAATATGTCGTACAAAGTTGCATTCACTGTCCCAGCCGCAAGACTTAAGCCCCCCAAAGCAGTTGTAAGTTCATCTATCAGAGATCATTGCTTGAAGTAGAATCGGGTAGGATATGATTACATGGATTTGTAAGAGGCGTCTCATTTCTTTTGAGCCAGTACAATGCCCCACTTCAAATGAGGCGAGGCATTAGTCTGAACCAAATATGACATGCCGTACCGTAACCATATGTACCGAAACGAAGGAACATATGCAAATTCATTAAGTCAATTTAGGTCGGTGCCTTATGACGTCATATTTGGTTCAGGCTATTACTGTAGCTTATACTGGACGGTTCAAATTCGAGAGGCATATTACCATACGAGTGATCTGACTGAAGTAATGCCTTTCAATATGAGGTATATGTATGTAGGCACGAATCATTGACCGTCATTTCATACTCATAATTTTTTTACACCCACTCAAATATAACATTCTAAAGTTTAGAATCTAAACTAACAAAATAATGATACATACCTGAGAATGTCCCACAATCAATGCATTAAAAACATTTTCATTTACTGGCAATTCTTTTTCCCTCATATATTCCAAAATTCGTGTAGCTCCTTCAATATCTCCCAATTGACAATATCGTGCTATAAGACGTTGATAAGTCACACGATTCGGTTCTACACCCTTTGCTTCTAGTTCAGAAAGAAATTCAGTTGGTGAAAATGCATGTTCATTCTCTAGATACACTCTCAAAAGGGCATTATAATGAGAAATGTCCATGGGTACATTTAATGCATTTAGTGTTTTCCATATTTCTTGTACTAATGCTGTTCTAACTTCAGGAAGTTCTTCGGGTACAAGGCTGCCACAGCATCGTATGACCAGCAATGATTGTGAACTGGTAGCAGATCTTTGTAGTCGTATTTCCTCCAAAACTTCCTCAATATCACGCCTAGATATTCGTCCGGTACGTCGTACATCTTGATCAAGTCGCTTTAAAGATCTTTCTAGATTATGATCGGGCTTGACTGCCGCAGTTGCAAAACCTCTGTAAGTGTGAAAGGAAAAAAAGTGTTATTGTTGTTTTATTGGCTGTATAAAATACAAATATATATTTTCTTATGCTCTATCTGTGCATTATATGTATTTAAGTCTAAAGAGAAGATGTTTTATGACTCCTTAGAGAGAGTATACAGAAACTGCCTTCGTCATGACATAAAAGGGAGTCATTGGAGATGCTCATGCAAATATGGAAGGGAACAGCATCGCAGTGGAAAGTTTACTTTGCGAGAACAGCCCAATGATAATGTGTTAAGACTGATTAACTTCGCCATGGCGTATTTTGCGCCATTTCCAGCGCCAAATTCGAGCATAACAATATTCAAAGGGCCACCCTAACGTTGCCAGGTGGCCAATTGACCATTTCAACGCCATTAAGGCTGCTCGCACACTGCATCAGAACCAAATATGACATGCCGTACCGTAACCGTACGTATCCCAACGTACGAACATGAGTGTTTATAAGGCACCGACCTAAATTGACTTAATGAATTTGCATATTCCAGGATAGGGCGGACTAGAGAACAGAAGAGTGTTTTTGTGACACATACATTACCGAATTCTTTAGCTTCCCTCTTGATGAAACCAAGAAGCTTGTTGGCTCTGGCTGATAATATTACTCGTAGTGCAGGTTGAAATTGAGTTTTTAGTCTAGGACCACGCCTAGATCTACGATATGATATGATCAACCTGTTTCAACATCACGCCGTTGAGATAATAGTACTGCTTCTGTGTTTTTTCTAGGGGAGAAGGAAATTGCATGACATTTGCTGGTGTTAAGTTGCAATTTGTTCTTGGAGCACCAGTCTTGTAAGGCATTGAGTTTCGTCTGCATGAAGGAAACATCAGTTTGGGTCTTGTCGACACTATAAATTTTGAGGTCGTGGTCGAGGTCGCGTAGAAGAGATGTGGAATATTTACTAATTTT
Organism: Thereva nobilitata; assembly: GCA_963855945.1. Lineage (NCBI taxonomy): Eukaryota > Metazoa > Arthropoda > Insecta > Diptera > Therevidae > Thereva > Thereva nobilitata. Next base: position 18,360,853 of record OY979698.1, read on the forward strand.
TCTGATAGATCGCAGATAAAAATATTAAAGAGAAGAGGACCAAGATGACTATCCTGAGGAACGCCCGAGGTTACTTTGATTTCATTAGATAGAAATCCGATCAAAGGCATTGCTGAAATCAGTGTGCCCAGCAACCAGTTGATGGCCGCTCTCCATGCCGCATAGCAATTCGGAGATAAGAACCATAAGGTTAGAAGTTGTTGAACGACCTTTCCGAAAACCGTCTTGTTGTTCGTTTACATGTGGGTCGATAAGAGGGGCAATGCTGTCATAAACAAGTTTTCAAAAAGCTTAGGAATTGATGATAAAATGGCAAGCTCCCTATAGTTGTCCACCGAGTGTTTATCACCGGATTTATAGATTGGCGTTAGGTAGGATTTCTTCCATATCATAGGGAACTTACCTAACGATAAAGATTTGTTGAAGATAATGTGAAGAGGAATTACGATATGTTTGGTCATGTCGAACAAGGTACCGAACTGAACCCGCAAGTCCTGGATAAAGTAAACCCAGGAAAACGGAGAGCAGAACGAGATAATATAAGATGCATAGACGACGTCGAGAAAAACATAAGACAATTAGAAATAAAAAAACTGGAAAAGACGGGCCAGGGATTCACATTCATGGATGCGAACCCTGGAGGAAGGCAAGCCAACAATAGGCTGTGGAGCTCGTGATGAATGTTGATTTGTCTATTCTCTGAGTTATTGAACTCAATGCTTTGCTTGATAACTTTGCACAATATTGTCAATAGGTAATTTCATAGAGCATAAGTGTTAAATACTTGGGGTTTCGTATGAGCATCGATACCGATGACAACAGTTCGGTGATGTCTCACGCAAAGTTTTCCTAGAATAACACATCTTTCACAAATAAACCAGCATTCGATCATATCTATAAAACAAGCCAGTTTTATTATTATCTTTAAGGAGATTAAAACATTATTGCAAAACACCAATAACTCATATTCACCAAAGAAACACATTTTTATATTACATCCAAGAATATTTCATTGCGTAAGAGCCGGTGAAGTAGATGTCCAAAAATGAACCTCCAATTTAATAACCATACTTACTTTGATAAATTACTACATAAGCACTGCGAATTTTGTAGAAAACTCCCTTCTGTTTCACGTACTGAACTAAACACAAAACTGCGAGTGAAAGATGCAAAATAACGCACAAACTTTCCTGAACGTAGAATCGATGCCATGATGAGAATGAAGCTGAAAAATCTGGAATCTGACTTTTTGACATGCGTTTCTTGTGGAATGTGGATTTTATGTAGAAAAAACCTTTAAAAAGGGGAATACGGAATTTGGAATTGAAACAAATTTTTTTTTTGAACAGCTGTGTGGATAGTGGAACATGTTTTGACAATTTGAATTTATTCCAATTTAACACGTGCGTGTGCCCGGAGTGTTTTCATAAAATTTTATTAAAGTGATTTATTATAAAAGTAGTTTATTTTAACAAAAATGGATCATCCACGACTGTATTTAGATGAGCATAAAGTTAGACAAGATCCTCATGATTGTGGATTAGCTGATGATTATTGGGATTTTCAAACATTTAAAGATAAATTTAAAATCGTCATCATAAGGTAAATATCTCGAGTTAGTTGCATTATTTTTATTAAAAACATTAAAATTTGCATAGATATGAAGGAAGTGAAATGGAATTTGATATTCTTGGAGTACATCCAAGCATTGCTAATGCATTCCGCAGATTAATGCTTAGCGAAGTTCCGAGTATGGCGATAGAAAAGGTTTACATTTACAACAACACATCCATAATACAAGATGAAGTCTTAGCTCACAGGCTAGGATTAATACCACTAAAGGCAGATCCTAGACTTTTTGAGTATAAAAGTGAAGATAATGAAGAAGGTACTGAACAAGATACTTTAGAATTTGAGCTAAAAGTTAAATGCACTCGAAGGAAGGATGTTAAAGATTCGGCAAATTTCGACAGCATCTACAAGTTTCATAAAGTATTTTCTAGTCATATTAAGTGGTTACCAAAAGGAAAACAAAGTAGCCTATTTAGTGAACCATCACTAGTGTCGCCAATTCATGATGATATCTTAATTACTCAAATGCGACCAGGACATGAGCTTGACTTAAAGCTACTAGCTGTTAAAGGTATCGGGAAAGATCACGCTAAGTTTTCTCCTGTCGCCACAGCGTTTTATCGACTTCTTCCAGAAATAAAATTGAATAGAACTGTATCTGGTAAGGAAGCTTATCTTCTACAAAAATGCTTTTCTCCAGGTGTAATCGGAATTGATGATAATGATTGCGCTTATGTTAAAGATGCACGCTATGATACATGCAGCAGAAATGTCTATCGTTATCCGCAGTTAAGTGATGCTATTACATTGTCTCGAATTCGAGATCATTTTATATTCACAATTGAATCTGTTGGCGCTTTACCTCCAGATGTTATTTTTATTGAAGCTATTAAAATTTTAAAGAAGAAATGTAGAAAATTTCTGGATGAAATGCAAAATTGATTCAATAAAGATATAGAAAGTAACATTAGTATTCTTATTAATTATGGGTAAGCTTCCATCTCGCGTTTGTTTAATGTAAATAAAAGTGTCTTTCCGTCATCCTCTAACTTTTATTGATAATCATTTTAAAATAAATTCTCGTTTTTTTTTGTTTAATATATACAAGAACACAAAAATATTATTTTTTTGTTTAATAAATTCAATATAATTATTTCGTCTGAATTACTTTTATTATATAAAAAAAAGCATATGTATTTTGGAAATGGATTAAACAAAGGCCTTTAAATAAATGTAATAAAATAATAAACGGAGAATACATTAATAAAAAATGCTTTAAGCTACAAATATTACAAAAAATATGAAAAAGAATATTAGGACGCCAAATATTTTAATCATTAACCATCGATTTTTGGTAACAGATTGAAAATATTTAAGAATTTCGCTATGAGCTGCCTCAATATTTAATTCAGCATCTTGTATATTAGTATCAATCCTTTCAACTATCTCCTCCTGCTCCTTAACCATATGTGCTAGCTGCTGAAATATGCCACCTAATTCAACAATAGTACTTTCGATATTTTGCATAGTTTCTGCCCGTTGCTGAACATAATTATCGGACTCATCATACATAAGCATCTGTTGTGTTTGGGTACGTGGAATAAGTGCTCGGCTTTCTTCCGACGACATATCAATACTTATCTGGTTCTCTTCGCTCAATAACAAGCTATTTTGCTTGGCAGCGGCTGGTGATATGCCGCCAGCAATTGGTCCTTGACTAAATTGATCTCGGCGTGTTTTTTGCTGTTTGAGATTTTCTGTCCTTACTTCTAAGATTTCTTTAAAATCTGTACTCATATTAGCTAGTTTTGATTGTAAGGCAAGTACCATATTAGAGGAATGTGATTGTAAATGTTTACCACTCGTATACCGGCCATGATCTCGAGAAATATCTTTCAAGCGAGCAATTTGTTGATTTAAGGCATTTAGATCACCTTTTATGATATATGTAAGCTCTTGTATTTCTTGTGGTCTATCATCAAAAAGGCTTTTTCGTTTTGCCACTAAAATAATACATAGATAAGAATAAAGACATTAAGTACAACATTCAATAAATAAAATCAACTTACAAAGTGTTAATTTCTCCAATTTAGCATAAGTGCTTGCTATATTAGTACCAATAAATTTTGCCATTCCCATAAATTCTGAATAACTTTGTATCTGTTTTGCCTTTCTCGGATCCTTGATGTTAACAGCCCTGGAGATGTTTCTACTTTGTAGAGAACGTATTGCATTTGCAAATTCTCCAGTACGATCTCGCGAAGTCATGACGATTATATTTTCTTTCGAAAATTCACTATCAATATCAAGAATTGGTTTTTCAACAGTAGATGATGAGATTAAGTTTTCCCTTTCACTTTCAGTATTGTTATTATCCACAGCCTGAGGAATAAGTGCTCTTAGAGCATTCCCAGATGATGTTGTTATACGATTTGAGAAATTTTTAAAATTCCACTTTTTTGTATATTTTTTATCAGTATCGTTCGAATCCTCATCAACAACTATTGTTGTTAGATTTGTTTCGTCCGATTCTGAAGTGAAATGACGACGTCTAGCTTGCATTTCATAATCATAAAGCAAATGTCAAACGGATTAGGGCTCCGCTGCATTCCTTAGATTTTTATGTTTGTTTTTTTAAGTTTGTTTCGTAAAATTGCAATTATATTTATATTTTTTTAATATCACGTAGAATTATTCTAAATATTTAGACAATTTGAATATAAATTATTAACAAGGAAAGCACAGTAAAATTTAAGAAAAACCAAAAATGACGTGACAAATCGACATGACATACGTGTAACACGAGTGGTTCGAAGCGACAAACGTTCATTTTTTGACATTTTACTTCAATGTTTTTATCCTAGAAATATAGTTTCAATATATTTTCATAGATGTCCTTTTATAAGCAACATAAATTTTAATTATTTTTTTCAACTAAAATATAAAATAATACTTAAAATCTCATAACAGTTATTAATAATATACTTTTCACATTTTACAAACTTTAAAAATGAAAAAAATAAACAAAAACTAACCTATTTCCTCATTTTAGTGGCAGCACGTTCTTATCCACGGTATACAGAAACAAGGTAATGTAAAAGACTGAATATCGTAGAATATCGTATTAGTGCGACGTCACTCGGCAAGTCTTCCCCTTGGGCCTGTTTCACACGGGACGACGGCCAACCAACAGAAATCGTACGATATTCATGTTTTTAGAGAAGAGGGTGAGAGAGAAAGATGGGGAGGGACGATTTTCCCATCCAACTTTCTCACACGATTTTCGATACGACTTTTTGACAGCGGTGTGGTTGTTGTTGCTTTTGCTGGGAGAAGAAAAGAAATAGAAATGACTTTTATTTCACTCGGAAAGTACGCAAAAGAGAATTGAAATAAAAGCAACAACAATAAGCTAAAGCTTTTTGACGTACAGTTGGTTGGAAAAATTGGCCTGTGTGAAAGCCCGTACGACTTTTCGTCAAATTTCAAAAGGGAATGGACGATGACAGCAGATTTTGTTGGTTGGCCGTCGTCTCGTGTGAAACAGCCCATACAAAATCTAAATTGTTGTTGTTGTTTTCTGTGTTAACCTTGCCGGGTGACGTCGCCTTTTTCTACGATATTCGCACTTACGATACGATATTTCGTCTTTTACATTACCTTGTTTCTGTATACCGTGGTTCTTATCACGGTATACAGAAACAAGGTAATGTAAAAGAGAAATGTCATTTGAATGCTGACGTCACTCGGCAAGTCCTCCCCATACAAAATCGAAATTGTTGTTGTTGTTTTCTGTATTAACTTGCCGGGTGACGTCAGCTTTTTCTACGATATTCGTACGATATTCGAGCTGTCAGTCTCTTTTACACTACCTTGTTTCTGTATACCGTGGTTCTTATCCACGGTATACAGAAACAAGGTAGTGTAAAAGAGACTGACAGCTCGAATATCGTACGAATATCGTAGAAAAAGCCGACGTCACCCGGCAAGTTAATACAGAAAACAACAACAACAATTTCGATTTTGTATGGGGAAGACTTGCCGAGTGACGTCAGCATTCAAATGACATTTCTCTTTTACATTACCTTGTTTCTGTATACCGTGGTTCTTATCTATATTTTGACATTTGTGCACCTGTCCATGAATTTTTACATTTCACTTCTGCTTAGGATTCATAAAAAGTAAAAAATTAATAATTATTACTTAAAACATTATTATTTGAAATAAAATATGACTTTATATCATTTTGGAAATTGTGTTGCACTTGTCTATGTGCCGTATTATATGACTTATAAGTACTCGGGGCTGTAAGTAAAAAATAGAAAAATTGGTGAATTTTGATAACTTTATCTTTTAATTAATTAAAAATGTTTTCTAGGTCAGAATATGGTGCTTTTTGGAAATGTATACAAGCCGGAGGAATATATATATTTACACAATTATGCAAGATGCTTGTATTAGCAACATTTTTTGATTCGGAAAATGTATCTACTAATGATGAGTTTAACTTTATTGCGGTAAGTATACAAAAGGAACTTTTAATTCTTTATTTGAAGATTAATCCGGAATATAATACTAAATTATTCTTTAACATTATTTCCCGCTTTTTGATCAGTGATTATTTTTATATTCTTTGCCCTTGAGTCTTGAGTTTACCGTGCAGACGATTAATTCTGAAAACTTGCGCCAACAAAATTTAAATCCGTTTGAATATATTATTTTTATTTGTGTTAGAATTACAGTTTTATAATGTTTATTGCGTTTAAAAGGAAAAAAACTTCATTTCATATATGGTTGTAATTGCTGCATATGCAAGCTTCTGTCCGATTTCCATGATGTTGCAAACTTATTTACATATCTGAACTTAATTTTTGTTAAGTCATGTAGCATTAATCGTGTCAGCTTATTGGATATGCCTGGATATGGGCTCCCGACTTACTTTGGCAAACCTCAAGATGAATGGGGCAACGTAGACTAGTCATGATTACTATGTAGTAAAACCGACTTTTACGAAGAGAGGGGAGAAGAGGCGGGGTGAGTGTGCCGCCCCTTCACCTCTCTCTTCTTAAAAATCGGTTTTACTACATAGTAATCATGACTAGTCTACGTAGCCCCAATGTGCGTAAACTTTTATGAGGCTTATGTTCCAAAATTTGCCTCATACACGAACGATGCATAGCTTTTCTTATATTACTTTAAAGTTGATAATACTAGGCTTCATACTTTTGCTGACCATAAAACCTATCTCGAGCACAGATGCTATTTACTTTTAAATAAAATTCATAATCTTACACCTACCTTGAAATATTTTACAGGAATTCCTAAGAAGTAGTGTCGATGTAGCAGATTTACTTGGATTAGCTTTCATTCTATCCAGAATACCAGGAAAAGGCCACAGTAAGTTGATAACGGCAGGTTTAGGCTGGGCAGCAGCTGAAGTAATATTATCACGTGGATTAATGCTATGGTTTGGAGCAAGAGGCGCTGAATTTAGCTGGATCTACATTCAAAAATGTTTAGAATCTAATATTCTTCTGGTAAGCACATAACCATACAATAAAAGTAATATTTATTTAAAATCCAATGAAAAATTTCTTCCTCATTTAAGGCACAACATATAACTACAGCAACATTATTGTGGCTATTTACCCGCCATGATTTAAATAAAAAATTTGTTCCTTTTGTAATTTTACTATTAATTGTCACTATTTATAAGGGTGTATGGCTAGATGGTGTTCTAAGTGTACTATCAATTGGTCCATGGGCAACGATTGCGTTTAAATCATTAGTTACATCCGCAATTGGTTTTATATCTCTTCATATATATACAGGACTTGCCCAAGCTATTGGTATTTAAAATTACTAAATACAATTGGATAAAAGTTGTAACAAATATTATTTATTTGTAATATATATATAGATAAAAAAACAATTAAATACATTTCGTTAAAATAAGTGTCTTTTTACTTCATTTTTTAAGTTTTTCTTTTTTTAATTTATAAATAAATATAAGGCAATTTGACAGTTTTTTTAGAGGTTCTCATTTAAGTTCTGGACTATTCTTTCACCCATTTCGATGTGGTATATTTCAATATTATCGTTATTTTTAATAATATTGATATATTTATGGGCACTTAACTCTGGCATTAAATAACGAGAAAATGTTGTAAAAGAAAAATGTTCTTTGAGACATAAAAAAGAAATTACATACCTATTATTGACGAGAATGTACGCGCTGCATATTTACGATTTGATCTAGCACAAAGTGTGTTCATATTTATAGGGTGAGCATCTTTCTTCCAAAAATATAGCAATTTCCGTACTATTGCTTCCCTATCGCAACTTTTTTTTATTAAAAATAGTGTATTAAAATTAATAATTATTAAATATGTTATAACTTACATATCGGTTTGCGTTATATTGAAATTCACATCAGTGGCTTCTTGATTAATGTCTTTTTGTTGATTTTCTTTAGCAAAATTTAACAAAAGATCATTTTTTAGATTCTAGAAATTAAATTTTCGGATTATTCATTCAATAGTATTTAATTTATCTTACTAATGGTAAAGCGATGTCATCTTCATTTTCAATAATTCGACTAGCTTCAATGGCTAGATCGATATTTTGAGTAACATTTTGTTGCGCCAGTTCTATCCGGTAGTCATTTATTAGATTTATTTGTTCACGGTTAATGTCTAGATTTTTATCTTCATTTTCATCTATAGGTTGATCTAATATTTTCTTTAAGATATTTGAATCCTCTTTTAGCCGTTTTGTTTTTAAGTTATTTCCGAAACGACTGTTGATACTTATTGACAACATTCTACAAAAACTATGGTTAAAAGAAAATTTATTTCAATTTTATATCATACTTTCTGCATGATGTTAAAAACATTTTGTCTACCGTCTTAGTTTTTATCATGTGGCTTGGGATAATATCATCTCTTGGATCCTATATATACAGTTATAAAAAGGAAATTTAATTTAAAATTTAACCTAATTTACAAAAGATTTTCTCTTACTAAACATCTTAAAATATTTTCTGGACATTCTATTTGTTTTATGATAATATTCGCTGCAATCACTATATTGTTATCAATTTTTAATTTGGATTGTTTCTTCCGTTTTCTTTGTGTAAACATAGAATTAATTAGTGCCTTAGGAAGATTTTCTAAATCAATATCATTTTCATCTAATTTTCTCTTTGCTGCTTGCTTTGGTGTCTCAGCAACTGTAGTAGTTATATCCATTTCTTGTATTGTTGAAATATCACAATTTCTGTCTAATACAGGTGGACTTATCTGGATATCTTCCTAAAATTAATAATTTGATTTTATTTTTCAAATGATTTATGTTTATTTATTACACATATTGTAATTCCAAGATGATTATTATTAGTTTCAATTTGTGTTGTATTTGCCGTTATTTCCTCCTTACTGTACTGTTGAATTTCTTCATTACTGCAATGTTTGTTTAAAATTTAATACATATTAATAAAAGATTTATATTAAGGCTTAGTAGCAGTTCAAGTAAGTATGTTGAATAAATAGCTTTTGTGAGTTATACACAAAAAACCTATCACAAGTTGAGGAGAGCGAAGAACAATGGCTGTCGAACGCCCTCCCCACATTACAATACAATGTTAATTATCCACACAACTTCACCCGAAGGATTACTACTTAGGCCCCAAGTACGAAGTTCGATTCATCAATCGATCGAGAATCGAAAGCTGATTCGATTGTAAAAAGATTGGTAGTTCGTAACGCAATCGAATCGAACAGAAAGTGCCGCCAGAGTCGAAGTTCGTCGTCAGCCCGAAAGGTGGAACAAAAAGTGTCGCCATTGTAACTAAGAATTTTCGGTCATTTTTATGAATTTTTCGAAGCAGATTTAATGGCAATGTTGTTTTAAGAACGTTGTCCGATCCGGCTATTGTATTCGACTATCGGGTCGGACCGAAAACTTGAACGGATCATCGTAGGAAAACGAGTGGACACTTTTTTTATCGTTCTAATTGTAGACCTCAAAGCTCGGGAGCCGCTAATCGATTGCATAGGCTACTTTTTCAGTCTAATCGGACTAGTAGCTCACATCGAAAACTTGACTTATCATTCTAATTGTAGGCCTCAAAGAGCTACCCGGTGGAGAGTGCCGATAGGCCCCTTCCTGGAACAATTTTTTTCTCCAAATATACCCAGGAATCGCCACTTAACGGATTAGCATTTAAGTCGGACACACCCTGTATATTATGCACATTTTCGTATTTCCGGTGCAGTGGGCGATATCTGAACATGCTGCACGAGAAACAGCAGCGGCCCTTTTGAGGATCAAATCAGTGTTAGTAGTGTCGCCACCCACGATCAAAACATAACACACACATTTTTAATGTTGCCGATGTTTGTCTCAAGCCGGAGTGTTTATTCAATTTTTTTAGGGTGTAAATTTTTGAGCTAGACAGTGACAAATTTGGCAAATTAATGACCCTTTTTGGCGCTTTTTTTGAGAAAAATGTTATTTCCCGGCACCGCAAATTGAAGCGGACGAGATTGCGGGCGAAAGCTAGTGTTAAATAAATAATAATAACCAAATTTTTCAAAAATCAACTTTTATTGCAAAAGGCGCCCTTAAAATCGATTGAAATGGATCCAAATTTGAAAAACCAAATAATTGGAATGTTTGAAATATTCGAAAAAAAAAAAAAACTTACGGTACCGGCAAAGCAATACTTCCTTCTTCATCCTGTTGAAGTTCTAATAAAAAAAAAGAAATTGAAACATATTATATAATCGATTATTATCTTTTACCTAATGTGTTAGAATAAAGTGTTTTTGGTGTTTTCATATGCACTTTATTTCTTTTTTTTCTCGCAATGTCTTGTAGAGTTTTTATCGGTATATCCATCTCATCTTTTTCACTTGCATTATATTCGCTAGGTTTATCTTCAATAGACAAAAGAGTTGAAAAAACGAATTATTTTAATTATATGAATCAAATCACCTTCTATTTGTTCTGAGCATATATGAGCCATTGATTTGCGTCCTTCAAATATGTCCAAAAAGTCTTGGAGCTCATTCTGTGACATTTCACCAAATAGTTCTGGTTCAGGTGGCTCAGGCATCGACCAATTTACATCATTTATTATGTACGATCCTCTTACTGCTTCGATTTCTGGCGGCATTTGTACAGAGATTACTTCCTGTATTGGCACGGGATTTAAAGGAATTAAAATTGAAAGAAACTACATAAAGATAATTGCCTTGACAAACCTTTTGAATTTCCTCAATTATGTTTGGACAAAGATATTTCTCAGCTTCTGTTAAATTCTTATTATCCATTAACTTTCGCCTTTTGGCACATGTTTTTTCTAATGGAAGATTCCTGAAATGATCTTAGTTAATGCAAACATTTTATTTTTTATTAGAGAATAATTAGTAATGCTTTAAGAGCTTTAAGTATCTATAATAGTGTATGAAATTGTAATTAAGAGATCTACCTTTTCTTTCTAAACAGTGAGGCGGTTTCAAAGTATGTAGTATTAACGCACAAAAGATTATTCGTTTTTTCTGAAAATATAAAGAATTATATTAAAGTCTCGACTAAACTAATAGTACATTTCATTATAAATCCCACCATATAAAAATAACACCTGCTGTTGATAGATACAAATAGTTCCAAAAACCAATTGAGCCGCCAAATAAAGCGTTAAACGCTTTTTCGGATTTTTTTTATTCTTCATTAACGTATCTATTATTTCTTCACTGCAATTTAAATTGAAACTTATTGTGAAATAATAAATTTAAATAAAAATATATACCAAACAGTTGATATTTGTATTTTCTCCAAATCAATCTTTTTTACATAGGATCGAAATGCTTTTGGATTTGTCGCAGCCAGCCAACATTTAGCAAAGCGACCGTTTTGACGGATCGACAACAAATTTTTATCAAAAAACATTTTCTTTTAAATGTTTATTCCACGATCAAATATACAAAATAATATAAATATGTAAATTGAAATATTTGCACGATTTGTAATATAACAATTATTATCAAATCAACGGCAAAACTGACAGCAATATATTGGCGCTCTTTTCCGGCTGGACATGCGCAAAGGATATCCGGTTCATTAAATCAAGTTGTTGAGATTTAAAAAATAATAAAATGAAATATTTATTAGACAATTACTTTTCAATTATATTGAATTGTAAAAGCCTGTACTAACCTTGTTTAAATTGGAAATTCAAATAAATATCACGTTTTTTAACATAAAAACATCAATTTGGTTGGTTTTTGTAAACTTAATGCCATCTGTATTATTGCGTAGTTACTAAGTAATTAGTAGTATTTTTTTTATATAAATTCAAACTGAGAGAATAATCGGTTATTTTAACGAAAATGTCAAAGAAGGGCCATGCCAGGTGCATTGTATTCAATTCAAAGTGTTATATTTGATGTTTGCCAAGTTCTGTGCTTTATGCTATGTATATCGGCATTAATTAGTCTTTTTTAAGAACTTTTAGTAAAAAAAATGATAAAATTTGTCGCAGAGCATATAGTATAGGAGCAGAACACGGATGGTATTATACGATTTCAGTTTAATAAAGGACCCCATACACGACCGATCCAGACGGCCTGAGGGGTCCACGCACCATCGAGCGTCGAGCCAGTCAGTGTATTCCAGCCGGTCTGTGTCATTAGTGTTTATTTTTGCTGTCCTCCCTTAAGTTTGCATAATTGTACATACATACATATATGCATAAATAATCGAAAAGAAAAAACCAAGTGGCAGAAACGATAGCTTGAAAATAGAAAAAAAAATAAGTCGTGTAATTTGCTTCAACAACTCTTACTGGAGCCTGTTAATTTGGCATATTTACCTACGGATAGATGAGCAGACATAATAATATGTTGCTCCAGATTTTCATCGCATTAATTAAGAAAAACGACACCAATAAGAAACAAGCCATCACTCCTCACGAGAGATTAACTGTTACCCTTTGGTACTTAGCAAGAGTTTATACCTAAGAAGAACTCAGCCATTTCACCCTATTTCACACTTATGAATAAAAAATTATATTTGAGGGACATTTATATTTTGTTTACTGGTTACAGTACTTTGTTTCTGAATACTGTGGCTCCGCTGGAAGCTCCAAAATTAGAAATTTTCTTAAGTGAGCTTCTGCTTTATATGAAGCCTATCAGCCTGCAGCCGTTGATTTCGAATTATCCTTTGTTGACTGGGAGCATAGCGTTTCCCCAATGTCTGTTAGCGATATAATTACCGGTTTAAATAACCTGGATACTAAAAAAGCCTATGGCCTTGACAATCTGCCTCCTTTTTTCTGCAGAACTGCTCAAAATATATCCTATTCCTTTTTCATCAAAATATATTCTATTCCCTCTTCATATTATTTTCAACAAATCGTTAGGAAAGTTTCCTACGTTTTGGAAGAAATCCATCCTACCTCACACCAATCCATAAGGCATGTGATAAGCATTTGGTGGATAAGTACAGAGGTATTGCAATACTATCGTCAATCCCCAAACTATTTGAAAAACTCTTCTAAGATATTATTTCCCTTCAAATCAATCCTTACCTTAATGAACAACAACACGGTTTTAGGAAAAGGCGTTCGACCACTTCAAACCTCATAGCAATCTCTGAACTGTTCTTTGATATGGAGAACGGCCATCAAATTGATGCTATTTATAGTGACTTCAGCCATGCTTTTGATAAAGTAGACCATCATATTTTAATTGCTAAACTTTTAAAATTTGGTATATCAGGTTCTGCCCTTGAACGGATAAGATCAAATCTCAAAGTACACGTTATCAGATTTCAAGGATTCCTTTCAAATGTAATCGAAGTTGGGTGTTCCTCAGGGTAGTCATCTTGGCTTTCTATTCAATATTTTCATCCGACTTGTCCGAGATTTTAATGAATATCTCTCTTACGCCTTAAAACCAGCAAATGTCAAACAATTACCTTTTCGCGTACGACCAAGTATCGAATCATGTCGATCTAAGGACCCTAGTCCGAAATTCGATTCAGAATTGAAAGCTGATTGGATTGTGAAAAAATCGTCAATGTTGTTTGTGTTTAAATAAAATATACACAGCACACGCATTCGACCATCTAAATGCAGTTGCGAACTGCCTCGACTGCAATCAACTCGGTTCACTACAATCGAGAATCGAACTGCTACTTTTCCAATTTGACATTCACTCGACTTTTGGGCGAGTATCGGACTAGGGGCCTAGGTGTTGCCCTAGACAAAAAACTTAAATTCAATTTGCACTATGATAATATTATTGCCTGAGCCAATACTCGGCTCAGTCACTTCACACGCTACCTTGCGACAATTAGAATACGACGTTTGTTTATCTAGTCGCCAGGAGTCTCTTAGATTAACAATGAAAATACCAATTTAAGGTCGAAGTGACAGCTGTCACGTCACTCGAAAACGAGAATAAGGCTGACTATAAACTTCTTGGCTTTATAAAAGGAAGACCTAAAGAATTCGACAATGTATGGGTTACAAAAGCAGGGCATTTTCAGTAATGCAGGTTGCGTGCGCAACTGACTTATTCAGCAATGGAATTGTGTTGCTGAATAAGTCAGTTGCGCACGCAACCTGCATTACTGAAAATGCCCGCACTCTTCTGTTCTCTAGTCCGCCCTATTCTGGAATAGGCGTGCCTTATCTGGGATCCTATATTTCTCGTAAGTAGCAACAGGATCGAATCAATTCAGAATAAATTTCTGAGAAATCAAAAAGACCCGCTTCAAAGCGTCGACTCGTATCAAAGCTTACCATCCTACACGGAGAGGCTCAAAGTGTTGGATCTCATGCCGGTCTCTAGTAGGAGAACATTCCTTGTCACATGGCCCCTATGCTAAAAATCGTGTTTTCTGTCATGTGAAGTGAAGTTCATAAATATTTCATTAGCTTCACTTCACATGACAGAAAATACGACTTTCCCCATAGAAGCCCCATGTCTTACCATGGAAGCCCTGAACGGCAGCCTTCACTAATAATAATATGTAGATATTTAGGGAACAAAAATGTTTTAAATAAAACTACATAATTCGGTATTATTTTATTTATTTTACTCTTCTTTTTCATATATTTTTATAAGTTTTAGAGTTAATTTAACTTGTTACCTTTTACACACTGTTTTCAATTGTTTTTATTTTTCTTGTCTTTACATGGAAATTGTTGTGTATTATTTTCTTCATTTTTTTATATATAACCAACAAATTTTGTTATTAGAGGTTTCTCTCATTTTTTTATATAATTAATGTATGTATATAATTTTATTAGCATTTTTTTTAATAATAAAATTTGTTGCCGCCAATTACATTATTAAGTTAATTTTCTTTTGTCCTGTTTTTTTTTAAAAGTTTATTGTTTTTTTTAAATTTCAACTTTTATTTATAATTTAATTTTAGTATGGTTTTCTTTTCTACATATAAATTTATATTTATATTTATTTATATATATTTTGTTTGTGTTGAGAGTTTTCTATATATTTATACCATTTACTTTAACTATTTATATAAATAATAGAAAAGTATTTTTTTTGTTTTGTTTTGTTGTTTTTTTAATAATAATTAATTTATTGTGTTAATTATTAATTATGTTATTCCTTACTTAAAACCTATAATTATGTATATATATAGTAGCAATGTTTTTTTTACTTAAAAAGAACTTAAAATATGACTAAATTTTACACTTATTTTTTATAACAGTATTTTTTTTTAGTTTTCTTTTTCCTTTCTTTTTTTAATATTGAATTGGTCAATCAGTTCGGGTTTTAAGGTTTTATCCATATGCTGTTGTGGATGTTGATGAAAGCGACAACTTCAATAAATGGTTCTACACGAAAAAATAATAATGCATTTGCTATATGAGTACAATCAAAGTGCAGGACGACTTAACTCATAGAATACCAAGGAGCCAATATCCAGTATAAGCAGAACGTGATCAGCAAGGCGGCGGTGCATGCTTATGCTAAGAAATTCTATACGACATATAAGGATGTTTAAAGCCATATCGTTTACCATTTTAGATTTGGGTTTATGCTCTAGGTCAGCGGTTTCCAACCTAAACGAGGGCTCAAGGGGAGGGAGGGGGTTATTTTATCTTTTTGACTTATTTTTAACTTCCCAGTTTATAGGAAAATTGTAATCGGTCCGAGAATCGAAATCGTAATTTTCTACGTATTTTCATTTTTCAAGGTCCCAATAGCATTTTAAGCATCAATTTGATAAGAAGTGGGTGTGTGTGGGTGTGCGTACGTTTGTAGTCATTTTTTCCTACACGGTATCGCGCGAACCAAAAAAGATATCGAGTCGTTCGAAGGGTATTAACGGAAATATGATCTGAAAAGATTTTCATAAAATTTGGTCGAGCCGTTTTGTTGTTTAAACGACGTACATGATTTTTGTACCTGCACGATATCGCGCGAACCAAATAATTAATGCGTATTTGGCAAAATGGTTAATTTTTTTTAGAACGCAGACGCACGGATATTATATATGATAAATAAATTAAATCATCACCAACATATTACATTATTGATCAAAATTGTTGCTTTCTTTCAAAACATTCGATTTATTTACATAAAAACCCGAATTTATTGGCCAATCTAATACCTTTTTTTTTAAAATACGAATGCTTTTCTATTGAGGATTGCATAATTTTAGAATTATATAATGTTTTTTGTTCTTGTCTAGAATGATGTGATTTATTAATTTATATATGGAGTATGTATGTTATAGCATTTTGTTCAGTATATTATAGAGCATACAGGGCTTATTAACTTTATCTTTTTTTTTAAATATTACTTTCATGATTTTTATTTGCATATTACGTGAATCAGACTTAACAATAAGATGTGATTTATTTAGTTATTTTTGCTGTGCTAATTTTTCATTTTGCTTTTTTTCATTAATCAGTTTTTATAAAAATTGTTTCGTATTTTTCTATTGTATAAAAAATTTGGCGGTTGCTTAGTGTGAAGAAACGTTTTATTGTTTCTATTAATTCATTTTATTGTTTTTAAAGCTTGGAAGAAATACAAAAAGATTTTTTTTTTATTTTTTGTATCAATTTGATTCCTAAAGCTTGTTAATATCAGTGTTATTTTTAATTTTACTTTGTTTTCATGGCAATAAAAAAAGCTTAGTGGCTGCAGCACAACGTAAAGACATATTGTAATTAAAATTCAATTAAATATTTTATAAAAGCCCTATTCTTTTCTTTTTTTTATAATAACAACATAATAATTTCCATTAAAAATTCAGTAAAAATATAAATTTAGAAAAAGTTTTAATTGATTTGTAATTAATATTATTCGTTGCTAAAATTAAATCGAGTGAGACTATAATGCCAAACATTTAAAATAAAAAGCAAAAATGATGAAAACGTCTTTTTGTTTTGGGTTTATTAGTAATCTTTGATACATTTTATTTATAATATTGCATTTTGACCATTTATTTAATTTTAGAACGTATTTTATTATTGATCTTTTACTTATTTATGTCTGCCAGCAGAAACTAATTTGGATGTATCAGAAATATTTTCGCATTGGTCCAGCCAATGGACAAATATATTCGCATACTTTCAAAATGTAAAAGATCATCTTAATGAAATGAGAAAAATATTCAATAGATAGAAAATATATATTTTGAATTTATTTTGCTGGGATTTACTATAAATTATTTATGTTGGTGCGTGTTGGCTAATATATACACGAGTGATTTATTTAAATTTAGAAACTGGCGGTAGATTTAACTGGTGGATGCGAAATACAGAGACGTCGAACGGTCACAATTTTTTCGGAGAAGCTTTTCGATGGACAATTTCTTCAATAAGTGGGAAATTGGACAGCAATAACCAGAGCCGTAGGCATGTAAAGTTAATAATAGCGTTTATAATAAAAATTCGCTTAAGGCTGGGTGGTAGCTTTTGTGAGATATGAATTACTACTGTAAGTTGTGTTCGAACTAGAAAAAACTATTCCAATGATAAACTTAATTTATTTTATTGAAAAATTACTACGAAAATAGTATTATAAATAAATAATAACAGCGGTAGGATAATTCTATGGACTGAGAAATAATCCAATAAACAAACTATTGTAGAAAAGAGGAAATTAAAAATTTGTCAGTTAAACCAGTTTGATAATTACTATCAATTGTAATATCTTTCCGAATGGTAAATTATTTACCATATTGGTGGGCTTTTTGATACTCATTGATCATTGATTTTAAACATAGGAATTAAATGACAATAAATTACAATACTTCTAATAGCTGCCTTTTAATTTGGCCGATCTTCAGATATGCAAGTTCGAACAAGCTTCTGGCTTTATTTAAATGAATACAATGGTTATATGAGAAATGTTGCAGGGGTATCAATGTTATTCGGTATCAATATTGTATTCTCTATTATTTCTGAAAAACGCACTTGTCATTCTATTGCTAAGACCCTGTCCTTTTAGAATGTGTATCTAAGAACTCCTGATAACAAAGTTTTCATTCATCATTTTCTACATTTCCCGGTAATTTCCAGAAACGCATGAAAATTCTTCTGATAACTCTCCCAAGTTTATCTTATCGACTATAGCTTTATAAATGTGAAAATCTGTAGTTGAGAATTTGGGGGTTATCTTCGAATGCGATTCGAAAATGAGAAGCAAACGGAAGCCAGTTGCGATGCGATTTAGTTTTTGTATCGCTGAATGCGATCGCATCGCATTGAAATTATTGCCTCATAAATACTTGAAAAGATTGTTTCAAGAATATTTAAAGAGTTTTTAGAATATTTTAAAACAAACAAATAAATACAGCGCTTCCTTCTATGGCTTTACTCACGGAGTGAAATCCGATGACAGGCGGACAAATTTAATTCGAATTCGCATTGGGGGACACCATTTTCCTATTTCCGAATTTCATGACTTTCGAATCGCATTCCAGGATAACCCCCTGATTTTTTTGGAAATCTCAGATCAATTTATTTTGAAATTCCAAGCGGCAATTTCCCAACTCGAGGAAACAGTCCGCACAAATTTACGTATAGTTTCTTTTGGGGTGGACTGTATGAAAAATTTGACCTGACTGAGGAGAGTAGTAAGAACGGCGGTAGATGGTTAAATCTTATGCATTTTATCCATTGTTAAAATAAATTCTAGATAGTAGTAATTTTTTGTCCAGCTACTGTATCTTCCCGCCGTTATATAACTCTGGTTGAAATTTTGTATACGTACTGAAACGGTCTGTAATAAAAAAATATTATCACTAAACATTCTTGTAGCAATGCTTTAAAAAAATGCATATAGTGACAACTATGAAGAAACCCTTAAAAGGCTTAGTGTTTAATTTATTAGCATGGTATGGTATTAACAAGATAACTTCGATACATTACCAATATCGACCTTAATTAAAAAATCCTCTCAAATGATTAAAAAGTCTGAAAATAAAATTGTATTATGTTATTGCATTTTGAACCCCACTCTATTCCTTTTTGTTGTCATTTGTTTTTTATTCCATTTTGGACCCTAAAATATACGAAGAGATTTATAATTACATATCATTTACTATAATGGTTGCGACTTGAGATAATTTATAATTATGTATAAGTTATGTTGTCTTTTTTAATCTATATATATAATTTTATGTTAAAAACATCTGACAGTACACATTCCTTTATATCTTGCCTGATCCTTTTTCCAAAAAAAAAAAATAATAAAACATTTCTCCATCATCATCACCTACACAATTCGGAATATCATATACATATTAATTAAAATACACACATTAAAAGTTTTCTTTTTTTTCATGTTTCTTGTTATTCTATTTTTTAAATGTTATATCAAGCGTTTTTTGTTATTAATTTATTGGTGTATAGCAGTATTTTTATCTACATTCCTTATTGTTCAAAGTTATTTCTCCCTTTTTTTTTAAACTTACAACTATGAACTTATTTACAACTATATTTTTTTTTTGTTCTCTTTTAGAGACTTTCTCCACTTTCCAACTTGTTGCATATCTGTTTGAATTTTCAATTAAAATTGAATTTTGTTTTGAATGTGAAAATATTTTTTTAAGAATATTTAAACTCAAAATTAGTAACAGGAAAAGAAGGGGAAAAGTCTCGTGTTATTTTTTCCTTTTTTTTTAAATGTTTCTCTTAACAAATCCTAACATGCTTAAATTTTAGTATATATATTTATTACAAAATCTTAAGGAAATTATCCTGTAAAAATATTTGTTATCACCTTCAGATTATCTAGTCATACATTGCCATTTTTATACAATTTTTTTTAAATAGTAAGGATAATAGTTGACAATATTTCCATTGTTATGGCCACAATTCATGATTCTGTTGTGATACCAGAAACGCAATGTGTGAAATTTGTTAGTGATATTTAGTTGAATTGAATTTAAAACCATGTTACCTTTTATTGTTTGATGTTATTATCATATCGTGAGCTTCTATTTCTAATTTGTTAAAAGTACTATAAAGGTGCTAAATAAATACACTGTACTTTATTTTAAAAAAAAAGTTATAGGCTGCTGTATTACTACAGAATCATTAAATGTTAGTAGAACCATAGAAATTTTGTGAACTTTATGTTAAACAATTCGTAATAATTGAAATATATGAATAGAATAAATAATTTTAAATGAAATGTGATAGAGCTTGACTGTTATCTGCTTCCTTATTACAAGATAAATTTAAAAACAAAAGTATAGTGTTAAAAAAAAGAGCCCAATGCCACGTGAAAATCAGAAACGAAGCTACTCATCAACCTTTTCTCTACTATGGGCGACAGTCAATCAACACATAATGACTTATACTGAATATTTGTTTATATCAGAATAAAATTATTTTCTATTAAGAAAGTTATGAAAACTTTAAATGCCTTGAGCCGTGCACTATACAATTAACAAATAAAAATAAGTCTATTAGAACGAAAGGAGCAATTTTTTTTTGTAAAACTTATGTATTTTTATCCATGCTTTTTCTTACGTTTTGTGCCCTTACTAAAAAACCCAAAGGGAGAGCAAAAATTTAATGAACCAATCGTAAACCTTATTAACATGCGATGCACCGAATGGCGAGCTACTACACAATAACTCCGGCTGTGTTCCGTACCTATGGGTTAAACCTAGCTCGGTCGTTCTCCAGGTTTAGGTTAGCAAACACTCCTCGAACATCAGTCGATAATGCCAGACCTATCAGCTTTGTTCCGACAGACTCTAAAACTGTTATTTCAAATGATATATTTTAAAAATTTTGGTATAACATACTACTTATTCCTAATTTAATTTAGTCTCAATCATTTATCATTGAATCAAAAAGGCCGTTCTTTTGCAAATACATAATCTCTTTCTTCATTTCCTATATTTTTTGCTTACACAATGAGGGTAGAAAGTGAACTTTGATTCTTCACATAAACTGGGCACTTAAACATCCTAAACACTAATCGGATAACTATTTTCTTTAAGCCTTTGATATGAAAAAAAAAAACAAATAAAAAATACATACCACAATTATAGCGCTAATTAAAGACCTAATACAACAAAGAACATATGCTAATAAAGAACAAGTGTAAAGAAACTAATAAAGGCACAATCTTAGTATTTCGAGACATTTCCAAAATATCACAAAAAGAACGACCTATGACCAATCAATTCAAAAATACTAAACAACAACCGAAAAGAACAGTTTGGGTAGAAGATAAATTATATATGTATAAAGGACTAATCTCTCTAAAGTGATAATAAAACAAGGCTCGAAAATAATTTACAATAATCTTTTTTCTTCCAATTAAAAATAAGTTACAAATAATTTAAACTACAGGTAGTCAAGTCGTGTTTCGTGACAAGTCGTTTGAGTTGAAGAAAGTGACGTATCAGTCGAATTACGACTTTCAGCACATGGACCTAGAGTGGAAATGCTAAGTTGGGTTTAGGCCCCTGTACTGGAAGTCGTGATTCGACTGAAACGTAATTTTCTTCAACTCAAACGACTTGTCGTGTCGTGACGACTCGACTTTCAGCACAGGACTCTACTCCTTAAGCCGGAATTACACTATTGTGTTGTGGTGTGTTGTGGCGCTCTGTGTCGTGATCTAATTCATATATTTTATATGGGGCTGATTACATTATTATGGTGTGGTGTGGTGTGGCGCGTCCCTATTTGGCGTTTCTGATTGGGCACAGAGCGCCACGACACACTACAACACAAAGGTGTGTTTTCCGCTTAATTCGGGGTTTAAGATTATATAAGGTATTTTCCTTTTTTATATGAACAACTTTAGCTTTGGGTACAACCGCCCATATAGTGCCAATAGTTATCCTATTTCTTGCAAGTTTAGAGAAATGCCTCCGATCTACTGCCTATTGCTATATCATAGAGTATTAATATGCGATGGCACACTTAATGGCCCGTCCGACACAAGCAGATTTGCGCAAATCTTGTTTCCATATGAATTTTTTGTATTTTTTCAGGCGCAAGCATAATGACGTTCCCAAAAGCAGCCGTAAAATTGATTTTTTTCATAAAAAAGCCATAAAAGAGCAAGATTTGCGCAAATTAGTTGAAAGAAACTTGCATCACCATAGTATTCATACAGGGGATGAATAATGGCTACACACCCACCTAATGAATACAGAGTTCAAGGTAAATTGGTGCCCCACCGAGTTGACTTTTCAATCGCTCCAAAATCCGTGTGACCGAGACTCCGAGCCATTTATTGTCTTGCTCGTTTGTGAAGAAACCTGGAATCGAAAGGCACCGAGCCATCTACTAAACTCGCCGTATCTGTACAAAGTGCTTCGTTTGGACTATTTCGTGCGTCTTTAATACGTGCCTGCTGCAGGCTGCAATTGGAAAAGTAGAATTTTCACCCAGGCATACCGTGCCATATTTGTGTGAGTTTTGGCGCTGTGCATGCCTGTTTCAGCCTTAGTGCACGGCCACAACGCAGCCATCGCACCTAGCTTTGCACAGAGCACCATTTAGGTTTAGTGTGCGATGGTCAAATTCTGTCGTTGCTAGGTGCAATGGCTGCGTTGTGGCCGTGCACTAAGAATAGGCGAATTTTATTTTTACTCGGGTCCCCGATCCACACTGCGGGCCTGAAGCATCAAAACTTCAGCTGCAAGCTTCCAAAACTAGTACTATAGGAGCTCACAAATGACAACTGGAATAGACTAACTGGCGGATCGAGGTTCGAGCGGGAGAAGGCCTCTAATTTTCGACTCGTATCAATGAACTCGAGTGAAATTGACTCAAGCCGTTTGGATCGCTCACTTATGGGACCTTAACCGCTCCGCTCCATTGGCCTGATTTTCAAAGGTTAGTTACTGTACCAATGGTTAAAGAAGTAATCTTTCGGTGGAAATGAAATTTTTAACATAGCCAGTTTTCTTTTAACAAAATTAAAAAATAAAATATCTAGAGAAATTCTGTCCGGTATCAAAACTACACTACCAGAAATTATATTAAATATATCGCTTGAAAGCCGCTCATCATTTTGAACATCTTGAAAGATAAACGGCTTTTCGAATGTACTGGATATTCAGTTCATTAAAAAACGACTAGGGAGATTTTATGAGGCGTCAAGTGTTACTGCCATAACAATGATTGTATTTGAAATGATATGGTTGATTTTGTACATAATCTTCATAAAAACCCCTAAAGCACACAATTGTGCACCTATAATAAATGTTTTCATTAAATAACATTTTCTATTCTTTAAATTCAGCCATTTTAAATTTAAAATGGCGCTTCCGCTACTGCCGTGAAGGTTGCTACATCCTAAAATGAGGGACATTTCTAAAAAGCTGTGTAGAAACCCGAATTAGACATGAATTTTCAGATTTGTATGAGGAAGAAACGTATAGTTCATTAAAAAAAACACAGCATGTATTACATTTCTAACTTCACCAATTTTTGACTGAGGGAATCCGAGGCCTGGACCTCAAAATCCTACAGTAATGGCAACATCTTGAACTTGCTACACGAAGGTAGCATCGCTACAACCACAGACCATCTTCCGTTAGATTGACAATCAGGAAGAACTTCTCGATACACCCTCAAGAAGAGAGTGGAGAAACTGAAACATCCTGACGGCAGGGGTTTATCTAGAGACGACTGGCATCTCAAGGTGTGCGCTAGTATCTTTCAAGCGGAAGTTCTGGCGATCCTGAAGGCTCGACAACGAACGTCGAACACACACAAGGATGCAGCATTGGAATTTTCTTAGATAGTCAAGGCTCTATAAAAGCTCTGGATTCAGTAATGATGCATCCAAGCTAGTTGAACGATGCAGAGCTGAGTTAGAAAGCTTCGTAGAGCGCACAACACGACTCTCGTCTGGCTCGTCTCTTTAGCTAAAGCCAGGCAGCGCACACTAGGCAGTCAGAGAGAAGTCAGATCACTAATAAGCTTCCTAAATTCCACAGGATGGATTGAGGTATCCGTTACAGCCGACCAAACCACCGAACTTTAGGTACACGAGGTGGTGGCATCAAAACGACACGTCAAAGCGGTTATTGGGCCTCCGATCGCCATCCTTCTCCTTACCTAACCGAACTTAGGGCATGCGCTACGAGAAAACCAACGAGTATGATGAGATCCCACATGTAGCGCTGAAATTGAACCAAAAATATAATATGTGTCAAGTGAGACCATTGATAACTTGGAGCAGATCCGTGTGTAACGAAACTCGTTTAGCAAATTCAGACCAATATTGCTGGAGAAAGAGAAAGCTAAAGACCTTAAGCTCATAAATGGGATATAAATAATAAGAATATTAGTTGAGGCATACCATCCAAATTAACAGACAACAAATTCAAGCATCTTTTACATGAAAATCGTGAATTCGATTTCGATTTAGATTAAACATTGAGGAAGACGGTGATATGAAAACTAATTGACGATTTTCTATAAAAAAAATAAATGAGAAATCAACGACAAAAATTATAATTTTCTATAAAAAAAAATGTGTAGGGAAAAAGGATATTTATGAATCACAAATAGAAAAAGGATTTATGTAAAACAAATCAATTAAACAAAATAAAAAAAAGTTACGGAAAAATATAATTTACTATACTACAAATAACATTTGTTTTAATTACGAATCTATTTTTTCTCTTTTGCTTACTTATTTTTTAATTTTTTTCTTTTTTTAATCTGTTTCTTCTTGAAGTTATTAT
Source organism: Thereva nobilitata (assembly GCA_963855945.1). Lineage (NCBI taxonomy): Eukaryota > Metazoa > Arthropoda > Insecta > Diptera > Therevidae > Thereva > Thereva nobilitata. The sequence goes on from OY979698.1 coordinate 18,385,660, forward strand.
TCTCTGTTATATCCTAAAAATTAAGACTTGTTTTTATAATTTTTTGTCGATAATATTTTAATTTTTTTTTATTAGGATTTGTCCTTCTTGTCACAAATCCAATTAAATTAAAGCGTATCTAATTTATCAAACGTTTTGTTTATTTTAAATTTTGAAAAAAAAAATCTTTTTAAATATGATATTTATAATTTAAAAAATATATTGTTGGTATATAGAATAAAAAGTATATTTTAAATCTTTTTTCATAATAATAATAATAATATATATAATAGTTTGAAACATTCGAAATAAAAAAAAAAACAAATTTACTGAAAAACGACTCTAAAAATCTTCCTTCATTTGTTTACTTGTCTCTATTTGTTTTTTTTTCTTTTTTAAATTGTATAATTACTATTTTATTTATTTATATAATTTTGTAATGAAATTTTTTTATTTTTTTTTCTTTTGTTTTATTTAGTATTTTGTTATTTTTTCTTTTATTTGTTTTGTTGAAATTTCTAAACAAAGACTTTAGCTAAACCATCAGCTCCGGCGCTAGCTATATATGGTTTTGAAGGATGGAAAGCAACATCAAATATACTTTCATCAAATTTCTTTCGATGCGCTGTTATTTCTTGTACACATGTTTTATTTTCAATATTCCATAAACGTATTGAACAGTCATGAGAGCCAGATAATAAATAAAGACCATGCGAATCGATTGCTAAACTAGTAACTGGTTCTAAATGTGCAACCATTGAATGACATAGCATACCAGTTAAATTATCCCAAAATCGTATATGACGATCTTCATGGGCAGTTATTGTTATTGGTAATGTTGGATGACTAACAACTTTATTTATAAATTTACCAGTATTACCGGACATTTCTTGTGCCGCTTCTAATTTCATAACTTGTTTACCAGTTTCTGTATCAAATATAATACAATGTGCACTATTATAGGCGACAACAATACGATCAAGTTCATCACGAACAAAATCAACAGAACTTGGTATACCTTCAGCTTCTGATGAGTATGTATTAAGGAGTGGCACTTTAGTGTTTGGTGACCAGAGTTTAACTGTACCATCAGCTGAACATGATACTAAATGACCTTTTGTATGATTAACAGCTAAATCCCATACAGCATCACAATGTCCTTCAAATGTATTCTTTAATACATTAGGATCATAACAATCATATGGATCAATATTAGAGCTTGGCAGTTTCCAACAATGTATATTACCATCTAAGCCACCTGAAAAGCAATTTTCACCAGTTGTAGACATAGCTAGACATAATACTGGACCAGAATGTGCACGGAAAGTATATAATGGTTCTACATCAAGACTAGCTGATTTTTTGGCTGGTACAGTTTTTTGTAAATTCCATAATTTTAATGTATGATCTTCTGATGCCGTTATCAGTACGGGTTCTTCTGGATGAAATGCTAATGCTCGTACACCATCAAAATGTGACCTTAGTGTATATTTAGCATTCCATGTTTTTCGATATGCTGATTCCTTGGTATTTGATACATCATAAGTTGATTCAGCTTCGTTATTTACGGTTAATTGTGCTAATTCGCCAAGACCTAATGATGCATCAACTTCTTCATCGGCAGTTATTAGATTACGCCTAGTAGCATCTGGATTCGAGAATCCTTAAGAGAATTAATTAAGAAGAAAAATATATAGTAAAGAATATTGTGAATAAAAATAAAGGTTACCTTCAGTCAAAATATTCAAGTCGTTCAACAACTCCTCAGCTTCAGCGTCGACATCTAAAAATTAAAAGAAAATTTATTTTAAATGGATAAAATACGAATGAATTAATGATAATGTACATAATTTCGTCCAAATTACAAAAAAAGTTAGTAAACTAAATTAAAAGGTCAGTTTTAAGCTACGAACGGGAATCACTATTATACGGCTCACAACGCGCGATTATCTTGTAAATTTTGTAATAGAAGCTATTTTGATTTAGGGTCTCCGATTCATAATAAAAAACCGACCGAGAATGATATGCCAGCTTAGTTCTTAATGGGTTGTCGCAAAACTTTCTCCGCGTCTTGTTTTTTCTGTGTTCAAGCCTTAATTCAATGCCCATCTTAGTACTACCAAAAGCTGACATGATATTATGGTGCAATGTTTACTAGTTACCTTAATTTGAAGTTTAGTTAGAGAGTGGAATAGTTTAAGTGGAGTCCAGTGCTTAAGGAAATAGCAATACGCTTTTTTTCTTAGATTTTGTGCAGAGTACGGAAATTCTGACTTTGAAAGGTCATTCTACAAACGTTTTGTTCTATTAAAGAATCCGTGTACGATAATTGTAGACGATCGGGCGGTAAGCATTGCAGTCCACTTTGAAGAACAAATGTTCACAAAAACAGCACCAATCACGGAAAATAAGGAAAGAATGACGAGGAATGCAAAACATCTATAGAGGCCAGAAATATAAATAGAAACACATAGCGAGACCGAAATACGAAGAAACGAAAAGAGAATGAAAAAACATTTAGGCCGGCTCCACACGTTGGCATAAACGGTGGCTCCAATGCTACTTGTCCAACGTGTGGATCGAGAAATTTGCGCTGGCGTTAGCATTGGGGATTGGCTTTCGCGTGTCGGAATTTGCGCCAAGGTTTGCTGATACCAGCGTTGGAACCACCCAGCAGGAAAAAAGAGAATAGGTTCCTTTTTTCATCATTCAAACGGAATTTATGAATCTTGAAAACCAAAATGTAATGCAGAATTGGTATTCCTCTTTCATACATTCCACGGTAAGTGGCAGTAGAAGTGAAAAAGTGTAAAAATGAAATCTAGGCGTCGTGTGCTGCGAAGTTGAAATTACAATTTATGGCTGCATTCGAAAATTCAGCCAGCTTCGCAGAATTGGCTGCACATCATTCAAAAAATCAAACGGCTGCAGTTTTCGGTGATATAGCAAGTGAGTCTGGAATGCATTACTTTTCAATGACATCCACGTGATAAATTTCATCGATGTTTGGAAACGAAGAAGTAGTATAGCTATCAGTTACTGCATCGATTCCGTAATGTGTAAATTTCCTGCCTGGGCAACGCCAACGTAAATTTCCTGCTGGGAGCCAGTGTTAAAGGAAGAACGCAAAGAAAAACTTTGCACAAAACAAAAGGCGGGAAGCATAACAGGAAGTGAACTTCTTCAAAAAAGGCTGTATACGATATAATATAGATACGAATAAAATTTAGCGCGGCCGACTTAATATACACACGTAGATGAGTCGAACAATCAAGGATAAAATACGAAAAAGAAAACATCCAGCATTATTTCCCAAAAAAAGATATAACATCTTGTTTATAAAATGGAAAGGATTCTGCGCCTTACCACCACAAAATCTTTTGATGACATAACACAAAACAACTTTAACATGTAGGCACATAGATTAACGTATGCGATGACGATTTCAGAACCTAAACAAAGACAAAAACAAGGACATTATTGTAAACATCACTTTAGGTAAGATAGAATAAGCTAGATTAACATAGCCTATGAAACCTATAAAACACACCGCATTGACCATGGCATGCAAAAACTTGACAAAAATGAATTGTACTTACTTAGAAGCGAGAAGATATAAGTAGTTAATAATATAACTAATAAAGCAAGTAGCACAAACTAAAACTTATTATAAAAAATCGTTACTTGCATGACGATGATTGCGCTTGTAGCCTTAAAGACTTAGGAAGGAAACCATGGAACATTAAAATCAATATTTCGATTTTTTTTTATATTTTAATTGAATCGTTTAACTGAATTGTTAATGCGCAAGTAATAAAAAGCTTCGGAAATATTAAAAACTCATGTAAATTGCAAGTGAACCATATGCGGTACAACTGGAAAATTAGCATTTTTTTATGATCAGAATATAAGTTTCAAAGTTTCATATATATGCCTTTAGTACATTTTATTGTTATAAATTAAATTACATGGATAATAAAACGAAGAATATCTTCATAAATGAATAAATAATTAAAAACAAAATAAAAACGTAATCAGCTAATAATATATAAAACCAATTTACAAACCTTCTCCCATAATAACATCCTTTCCTTTACTACGTTTAGTTGTTCTAATATCTGATTCGTCATTTTCGTTCTTAACCATATCCAAATCATCAGATATCTCATCGTCATCGGACATTTCAACGTCTGTTTGCGCTAGAAATTCAAAATTCGCCATTACAGCTGCTTCCGATTCTAACATCATGGCATCATTCATTGGTTGCTGTTTTTTAGCTGGTGTTCTACGACCTAATCATAAAAGGAATTCGTAAATACGTTTTATTCATTATCGAAACAAATAATGAATATTAATTACCACCTTGTGATTCGCTTGCTCTCTTATTATTTTCATTTCCGTTAACATTTGGACTAACATTTTCTTCTTGTTCAGCATTATTGTTCATACCAAGCAGTGATCGTACCCGATTCGAACGTACATCGATAATTGTATCTGTATATCCTATTTCTTGTAAATATTGCCGTAGCATTTGTCGGCCCTGTCGCCATGTTGTATTCGATACTGAACTATATGGTACTTCGGAATCTGGTGCTACATCATTTGCTATACCTGGCTCATCGGCTGGCGGTTTTATTTCATTTATTTGCGGCGGATCGCAGCCATATTTTAATCGATGAAATTTAACACGTTCTTGTTTCAGAGCATATTCGAGCATTTTAATTCGTCTTATTAGATCTGATTTTAAGCTTTCTTGTCCTTTTCTTTCACCAAGTAGCATTGCAATACGAGCCTGGAAGAATAAAAATAAACAAAGTTAATATTATTTTTATTTAAATGTAATGAGATAAATATAATTTTTTTATAATGCAAAAGTTTATCTAAAATGTTTATAATTTCGAATTGTGGACATTTCTTCATAGTTTACATAACTGTCTAGTGACGTACGTAATCGAACATTCAAACGAATGGTGATCCATTATGATGATGCAATATGAAAATTCATTAGTAGGAAAAACGCTTCAATAAAATCTGTAGGTCTAATGACCAAGTAATTTTGTGATGAGAAGGTCGAGATCTACACGTCTCAAAATATGGAGAGTCAGGCAAAACGTAGATGAAAACAAAGTGCCAAGTTCGTATTATTTTATTCGGCATAGAGTCTTCTAAGAAAAGATTTATTTTAAAACTAACAATGAAGTTATTTCTACAATAAATTTTCCTTGATTTTTAGTGCAATTTGATGTCTCAAGTTTCTTGCAAACTCTCTAGAGCACCGTAGATTAACTGTAGATCGTTATATCTTCTACTAAAAGCCAACATAACATGCAATAAAAGATGATGGTAGAAATTACATATTTTTACAAACAAGAGAAGACTGGACAAACTTGGGTGATTTTTGAACGAAAGGCGTTCTTAATGCTTATGAGATAAATCAACTTGAATTGTAATCGAAAAAAACATGAATGGCCTGGTTTCGAAGAGCTTGCGTAATTAGAGCTAAGTCTCAAAAAGCACTCTAATGTGAGAAACTCATCAAGGTAAAATCACACCCTGAAAATCTTTGACATGACATCGAATGCTTTATAAACGACACATTGAGCCACCACAGTACTGTTATGGCTTAAGAACGAAAAGACATACTTGTTTGCATATCCAACAGAACACCTCAATCAAAGTATGCATTGCTTCGATGGTTCTGGTTTAGTTGCCCTAAATATCTCCAAGGCTTTTGATCAAGTATGGCATCTGACTGCGCTTACAAAACGCCAAGCTATTGGCATTGACTCACTACTAAAAAACTGGGGTGGTAGCACGTAAGTTGAATCAATCAAAATTTTTGTATGAAGAGGTCGATTGAAACAACTTACGTGCTACCAGCCCTGGATTAAGTTTCTTTTCGCAAGAATCGTGTTGAATTTAACGCATATGAAAACGCATCCTAGGCTTATCACTCATATTGGATTTGCGATGTCGACCACATATTTCAAATAGCCAAACAAGTATTGTCTGTGATCCTCTAAGAGATGCAAGTTTCCCCTTCAGCTAGCAGCCCAGGTTGTAATTGTAACTATCTTCGGCCCCCTCGAATACAACTTGTTTATATGGCCCGGGCCTCGAAAACCACCTTAGAGTAGTTAGGCAATATGCAAAACCGCGCCACCAATTCATTAATTTATTTGTTGCTTCTAAATGGTTCACCATCTAACCAATGCTGCTTCATTTCGACAGCCGAAGAGGAACTAGATAGATTAGCCATATCACAAACCTACAAATATGTATAGTTCGTGCCAAAATTAGTACAATACAAAGAAAAATAATGATGGTGAAGAAAAACAAGACCGAAAGATTAAAGCGTTCGGTTGGTACCACTATCTTTCTTACATTGCACTCTAAGATAGAACCGTCGGCAATACTAATAGACTGTAATGTAAAGCATATCGAAGATAATGCTACGAAAGCATCATGATACAAACAAGGTAAATCTTGCGCCTGATGGAAATGAAGATAGAAGAGCAAGATCGAAAGATTCAAGCATTCGTTCGGTTAGCATCCCAGAAGCCAGGGATTCAAGTTTCACGCAACGACTATTTTTCTGACTAGAGCTTGCTATATGACATTGCACTCTACGATAGTACGTTGCGTCGATAGTACTAATAGGCTACCAAATTTAGAAAAACGTACAAGGGAAACATTGCAAACAAATATTTTCCTCTTATGGGCTTAAATTTAAAAATTGCAGCTTTTGTGGGGGGATTCTATCACGGAGTGAAAGTTATTCAAAAATTAGATACACTATTTTTGTCTTTTATTAGACCATTGAACCGAAATTAAAAATATATTATGAAAGAATATGGGCTATTCATTCATCACTATTTGGGTTTCTTGATATAATTTAAGAACTTCCTCCTATGTGCCAAAAAATAATCTTATATATTTTTGTTTATTTGCATCATGATGATGTAAAGTCGGAACCGAGCATGATTCACTTCTATAATAAAACAAAAATTATTTAGTAGATAAATATATTGTAAGAATGCGTAAAAAAAGAGATGACCACTTGTTTTTTAAAAAAATAAGCCATTTGTCGCACTTGAGCCAAACATGATTTATTTTGGAAAAACGCTCATGATAGATTGAAGGTGGAAGAACGGCAAATGGTATTACATATCATGATTCCACTTACAAAAATCGAAGAAAATCTATTCTATTCTATTTTTTAAAAGCAAGAGACTTGGATACTCCTATAGTTAAATAAAGGTGGAAGTAATGACGAGAAGATAAAGACGTAACGCTAGAATGGTAGGGAATGCGATGATGGCAGCTTATTAGATGAGGGACGAAAAGAAGAATTGCGCTACCTAACAAACCGTATTTCGAAGGATAAGATACAGCATCAGGAATTGTTTCAGTTGTTCGAAGATTCTCTTGCAGCAGTCTTTATAAAAGAGAAGAAATGGGCAAATTAGAGGATGAAACAAGAATTTGAATTTTAGCGATCACCATTAAATTACGGATGTGCGATGTTGAAAAATCGTAGATTAGGACAACAACTACAACACCTGTGCCCTAACATCAATGGCCGAAAAAATTGGACTCAAAACATCGATGCTCTTAACGTCGATGTTAAATCTGCAATGCATTTTTTATGTGACAAAATTCATATTCATGTCGTACTTGTTATGGTGCAATGTCTCCCAGTAAGCATAGATCAAAGGAAGTGATAAAGGATAGGATAGCTTAATTGAAGTCTGGAGGGTGCTGCAGAAGGAAGCGATGAACCTTGTGTAAAACTCTTAGATGTTGTAGGAGTTCGGGAATACTAATTGGGGAGATTGTTCCATAGTCGAGTAGTTCTAATTAAAAATGAATTTATAGATTGTAGCGTATGTAAAAAAGTACTTAGGCTGTGGAATGTACCGAGCAGGGTAGTCTTGTATTGCATTAACAATATTGCCGTGGAACCAGAATAGCATGAGTTTCTATGGAACTATGGCTAAGGCAATAGCGATACAACTTTGGCAGTGCTGTAATATTTCTACGCTGGCTTAATTTGTCTAAAATATGAGTTTAAACGTGCAGTTTCGCACCTTATCTCGCAACCTGAACAAATACTAAATAGCAAGGTAACTTTTTTATGTGAAAGACTAGCGTTCAGAGGTAATGCTTGATCGTGCTGTCGATGGTCCTATCATTGAGTGCAATGTGAAACAGTAAGGTCTAGTCGGAATGATAGTAGAAAGAAGAGTGAAAGAGCTTACAACGCCAACGCACTACCGTGACAGGACACTGACTTCGGTGATCGAACAGTAGATGGCTTCTAGGCTTTTTATGCTTAGAGGCGATGGCGGGAGAAAGAGCAGGGAACTTTTTTTAAATAGTTAAGAAAGAAGTAAATTTCTGGGTCGGAAAAATGAAAAGGCGAACGACCATGCCGCGGAGTGGATTTGAACAACGAACTTCTAGGATAGTAGAGCCCTCGCCATAAAAGAAGGGAAATGAGCGCGCATGCGGAATTGTGATTGAGAATATAAATGAGCCGGTTATTTGCGTTTTTAAACAAACAGAGTGACGTGGCTCGCTTGTGGGGTTTTGGGACTCTCACTGCGCATGGAAGTAGCGATTTTGAGATTCCCTTGTTTTATGGCGCAGCCTCTAGTTGAACGCTTTAACCCTAAGCTATCGAGGCGGAGCATGCAGAACTTCGAGGTGAAATTTTGGACGATTAGATGAGGGGCTCATAGTAACATCAACATGGCTGATTCCACGTTAAGAACAATCACAAAATCTGCGTCATTTCCGTAAGCCTACACAGAAGTGGTTTTGCCGGATTAATATTTGTAAGAGACCAGGAAAGAGGGTTCGTCAACAGTAGACTAATTTGCATCGATTACGCCCAACAACAGAATCGAATACACTCGATTTAAGAAATGGCTTCATTATTAAAACCATAAAATAAAACAACAAAAACATCAAGTTTCGATCATTGGACGGATGAATCATTTTTGGTATACCAAGATAAAAAATATTTTATAAAAATAAATCGAATAGCATTTTGTCTTTCTCAAGTTAGCACCAAGTCTTTTACCTTAAAGGAACCTCTCTTAAATAAACAAATCTGTTGAGTTATTTATAATTTCCCACTTTCACAAAATTAGGTCATTGGGTATGTGAAACGTCAGCATTTTATTATTTATAATTGCCGCCTATGCATTACCGCATCGCCAAGACTCCTTCTATATATATTGAAGCGATTGTTTAAAAATGCATTTTATTCTCAGATTGAATTAAAAACAGAAGAAAAAAAGGCGACGAGCAAATATAAAGGAAAATGTAAACATCGGGAAGCCCAAAACTAATATATGCGCATTGCTAAGTTTTTCGTTCACGCCTCACGCCTACCGCCGCCAAGGGAAAAAACTACTTAATCTGCATAAATGATTACGTTTACATATGAGTGAATAGTGATGTGTGTTAATTCAGCTCAAATTAGAGTTTTTATGACCTAGACCTTAACACTTTAAGAGATCTAAGAAATATATATAAATATAAATTATTATATGAGACTGCAGCACATAAACAGATGGGGCGCCCGAATTTAGAGACAGACCAAACTATTTAACAGGCGAGAAGCATGAAAACGTTTCTATTAATAAGCAGTCGTCATCATATCATAGGAGTCAGAACGTAGCTCTTTTAATTTTTTTTCCGCTGAATTGATTCTGATATAAACAAGGAAAGTGATGTAACACAAAAATCAACCAACTAGACTATGACGAAGAGAAAGGTTTTTAATAATCTATTAAACACCCCTCACCTGGACAGAAACGAAACTCACTGAGCACTCGAGTTTCTTTCATTCTAAAATAATCTGCTTCGATCGATAGCTGGTAGAGTGTGCTGCTGGTACGGCTTATGAATTTCTTTTCCGAAATTATTGTGGCCAATGACCCTAACAAAATTGTTGTCGCCATTCCGTGTGCTTCTTGAATGGGCACAACAACACAATACAGAAGTTCTCACTCATTCTCGCTTTAGCAGTTTGGCTGGCTGGTGGTGCTACTTTTGGTACGTTTGGTTCGATAGTTAATAGGGGCGCACATTTTTTCGCATTTATCACCTCTGAGGTGTATCGTGGCAACTACTACTATATACAGTTGTTCTTTCACAGGCCCCAAAGATAACGTAGAAAAACTTGGGCCATTTTTCGTTTATTTTGATATAAAATTCAGTGATATTTACATCGTTGACCTAGCACATGCACGAAGCTAGTTTTTTTTATGTCGTGATTGAATTTTGTTCTTGCGTAGGTTAGTAAAACGAGAACAATTGCAATTAGGTTGGTACTTAACATAATGAAATGGGGAAATATTTATAAATTGGAGCTGAACTTTAGTTATTTATGGGCGAACGACTGAAACCTCGTTATTATCATTAATTGATGGAATAGAAAGCATATCAGATATATTCTGCAGTAAAATGTGTTCAATAAATCTTATAGATTACATAAAAACAGCTCGAAGTAAGTAACTACAGGGTGATACGAAAGTGAACATTGAGTTTTAGGCATAAATATCACATTAATTATTTCAGATACTCAATTTATAGTTCTTGAAAAATAAAGATTGTTCACAATCTTTTAAATGGCGTAACATTTTTGTTCTAACAAAGACGAGGTCTTCTGACATCATTATTCATAAGACTTCTCACAAACTGCGGCTGTAATCTTAGAATTTCTTGATTGGTATTAATTTGCAGTTGTTCTATGTATGTATAGTTTCTAGTTTGTTTATTTATATCCTCTATATCAAATCCATCTAGACACAATATTATGCTGCTGTCAAATTCGAAGAATAACAAGGACAATCTACAGAAATTGCCTCACATCAAGATGGTACCTATAGACATATTTTTATGAATGGGGCAACACAATGCCAATTTAGGCCTATTGTCGAAATACTTCACTAACGGAAAGACCGTCGACCCTCCGTACGAAGGCAAAAACGTCTTTAATTGAAGAAGATCGAACGTAAGCGAGGCTCAGAAGCTCTTTAATAATCGTTCTCCTTCTAAGTCAGAGCAGGACATTCATAGAGAAAATGTTTGGAAGTTTGGTCGCCTTCCATGCTGTATTTATATGAGCCGAACGAACAAAACTTAACTGTAATCGTTAATTCTCTTTTGAAGTCTAATGGAATGTCGCATTTACACGGGCGAACTCCAATGATCAGACCAGTCAAAACATATTGGCTTTTTGTTTCTGCTTTTTGAAATTATCTTTTGCTTTCTTGTCCTACCAACAACAAAGCAGGAACTGTCAAAATGTTCGATTAAGTCCTCTGAAAATATCCATTCATATTGTCTGCCCATTCCATCGTCCTCTCGCATCCTCTTCCCCATAAGCTCAGTTCGTACGTTCGTTTGTGATTCTGTCTCCTGAGACAGTAGTCCTAGGCTGTGGAGGTGGTACCGCATCCCCACATGGTGATAGTCAGATGTCCCACCAACAACTCAAGGTTTGCGGCAAAAGGTCTTATTAGCTCTTTACCCTGTGACCAATTCCCAACAAGTTTAATTCAGTCCCTTAACCCGGTCCTCTATCAGGGATTTGAAGGTGGACCAAGAACACACTGATAAAAAAAAATTCTTGGCTTAAAGCACTTTTTCTTGAACCAAGCAACTCATGTTTTGGATATAACGAAAACAAAATTGTCTCGGGATGAGCAATACTCATAGTCTTGGTTTTATTGTCTTGGATGAAGACCAAAGTTGACTTGAAGTTAAAAAATTTACGAAACCGATGATATTATAATTGAAAAAAATTCAAGTTCTAAAATCGGTCTTAATAGTTTGTGATACATTTTTAGAGCTAGAAAGTCCGGTAAACGAAAAAAGTCCGATGAATTAAGAATTTAGTTTCTTGAGTAAAAAATTAAATAATCTTAGTTCGAGAAAGATATATCTTGGTCGAAAAATATAAGTATTGAGCGAAGAAATACTTTTGCTTGGCTCAAGAATTTCCAGTGTCTTCCTCTGAGACAGCATTCTCATGTTAAGACTGAAAAATTTTTCTACTCAAGACAACGAAACGAAGACTATCGAATTGCTGGAATCAAGACAATTTTTTTATCAGTGCAGAGATGCCAAAGAAAGATTCAGGGCCCTAGACCAGCGTCCCAGACCCCTCTCGCGAGATTTCCGCAGCCACCCTGTATTTTACACCAGCATCCTACAACTAGTTTGGAGGAAAACTTCTACGATGAGAGGGTCTTCACGATAACTTGACTGTCCGAAAACATTGTAATGTTGGCGCCTTTCAAACTTTTCCCAAGGTTGAGCCCAGCGCAGGTCTCAATGGCATGTATTTCAGCCTGGAAAACATAGGGCCACCTTCACATTGCAAGTGAGACCTTTCGTTGACTGTAATAATGTGCTCAATCGAGTTGCAAAATGTATGGAACAATGAAATTACTCATTCAGATATAATACCGCATCACACAAGCGAAGTGAGTTTCAATATGTCTAAGCTTCAGTATCTGGTATAATTTTGGAGATTCGTCAATCTGCAAACCTCGGAGATCATTATTATGAGCATGATTCGATAATTTTACCAAGGGAATCCTGTGCGACTTGCATAATACTAACTGAATGCGGTCCACAGATTCATGATAATTTACAGACTGTATTCTGTTACTCAAGTAGTCCACTTCGCATTGAATTCTGAGCTAATATGTAGTGAGACTAATATTAAAATACGGGCAATGTGCTTGTTGAGTTTCAATCAATGATTTTTGAAATAAAATCCACTTTTACGTCGCGTTGCGCTGCATCAGTACTTCCGACTTAACCGATCAGTCCATTTTGTACGACTAATAAAATAAGTCAGTGGGCATTAAATATTCTTTTATCTTCGAAGCTTAAACCACTCAAATAGGTTTTGCTATTCTAGAGTGTCAGACTACACTACACTATGTCTCTGAATGGGAATGGAAGCCGTGATCTCTAGGATGGAGCTACAGGCAACGACACGAATGGCTTGTCTACAATATCCTATTGAATAATAAACTACGGTGTCTGTCTCAATTTTTGTTGAAGTGCCAATGATGTGTCTAGACCCTTAACCTATAATATCCTTTTTCTATCTTCGAGCTAAGCTTACTAGTAGACATTGCACCATGACGAAAACGACATGACGAACTGGTAGTATAAAGAGGGACACCTAAGCTTACACTCTTGCACATAAAAAAAGAAGACTGGCTTAGAAGACAATGTCTATCTTCTTGTTCAATTGGAAGAACTTTAAGTTAATTAGAGGAAGTGGTCAGCAACAATATGAAAATGTGGGAACGTTTGTAGACGAATTTTTTAATTCGCTGTCATATCACAAAGTTGAATTAGGAGATCTACTCCTGCTGAATATAATTTGTATGTCAGACTTTAAAGTGGAGTGCCATATAAATTTCACAATGATGCTTTAAAATGGGTTAAGAAGACAAAAATTGTCAAGCGTACGTAGTACATGAACAACAGCATCATATGCCAATATTTGAACCGATTTATTATACATAGATTGCTCTTGACAGGTTTATTTTTGGATCTCTCATAATCGTTTGTAAAAATTGACTAATGTGCACGAAAGCGCGTCACCTAGTTGTAGTCCTTTGTTTGATGTGAAATTTTCAGACAGTTTTCCTCCCACACATACTTTGAATTTTACTGCATGCATGGTTGCCTTCGTTAACATATATTATGGAACACTTTTTCTTTCAATGCCTCTCGGTAGAGCCTAGAAGGATTATGTGATCTTTGGTTGATTTTCTGAAACCAGATTGGAAATCACATATTGCTAAACTTGAGTAGGATAACAATCTCATGTAAACAAACTTTGTGAATTTGCAACACATGGGAGGGGGACTCTTGTATAGTTCACACATGCCGTTCTATCTTTTTACGCATGTGCAGGGCACGTTACGCCAATGTTCCAATTTTGGGATATTCTCCAGCTTCTCAGCCTCTTCTGATTGCCCAGTAGAATTTCTCGAGCAGAGTGCTCCGCCACGTTTTTTAACAAATTTCATTTGGATGTTGTCTGGTAAAGGTATCTTACAATTTTCTGTGAGACAATCAGACTTATGAATCACCCTTTGTGTTACAAGTCCGTCACGTTGTTCAAGTCATGGTGGGATGTCTGGTAGTAAGTTTGATTTGAAGGATAGAAGGGAAAGGATAAGTTAGGGGTTTAGAGGTGCTTGGATAGATGAACCTTACGTTTGACCGATGAGATGCTATGAGTTTGGAAATAATGACTGTGGAAGATTATTCCACAATCCGTAATGCACGTGAAAAAAAATGGCTGCAGAGAGTGGTAGTGAGCCAAGCTGGCTAGCCTTGTATTGCGGGAAAAATATTGCCGGGTAGGCAGGAAGTTCTTAATTTCAGGGATATAGCGGTAAAATTTGGAAAGGGCTGCTATATTTCTATAGTAGCTTAAAGAGTCCACTGTGGGGCAAAACTTTGATAGCGCGGTTTCCAACCAAAACAAAGCGGTTTTTGGCGTCTAATGATGATTAATAAGCATTTCCTCGTTTATACATTTACATGCCGTATTTTCCTATACATATTTAGTTACCAGGTAATATAAGTTTAAGTGTAATCAATACCTTTGCTTGAGAGTGGAGTTTTGATTTAAATTTTTGCTTTTGCAGATATCCAAATTTACTACAAACTTATACCAATCTTAAAATAAATGCAATATGTTTCGACCTAATTTTATTTTAGGAGCAGTTGAAAGAAAATTCACATTTTTCCGACTATTCCGAAAACAAAATGCCATGTTTCCCCAATGTATAAAAAACATTTAACCAAAGTTTTATTAATAAAGAAAACTTGGCATTGTATCATGGTATCATATTACGACAAATCAATTGTTTAAGTTAGAACATTAGGACTCCAATTCTAAATGTTATTTTTTGTTAAATGTTCCAAAATAGAAAACGGAAGGACATAACACAAAAACACCCACGCACGACAATATATATCCTTTCACATTTCTTTTTCCTTACCACATGTTTCCTTCGTAAATTGAATTCAAATACTCATAAAACTTAAATAAAAGCTCTAAAAATACATACATATATAGGAATATCGATCGTAATAAGGAACAAACGTTGTTTTCATTTAAAATTGCAATTTATGTTTTTATTATTATTATTATCACAGTACCAATGGAAGATTAAGTGTAATCAACCGCAATTTTAAATTTACCCTTATTAAAAATTAAAATACTAATATTAAATAATTACAAGGCACCATTTAAAAGGGAACAAATTACTCTAAAAGACTTCTTTCAGAAAGATTATAATGTTACCTTCACCCAACCTGTCCATGTGATTCTGACTTTTGAAAATCTCTAGCTTTTGTGAATTTTCTTTCTAGTATATTATAAAAAAAAGAAATTGTTTCCTTTTTTTATGATTTATCCCCTTTCAAGACACAATTACTTTTGTGCACCATTTAGGAGATTTACAATACTTCCCTCCCCTTTCACACTAGACTATTATTGAGACCCATATCTTGTAGATAGGCGAATAAATAGCAATTTCAAGCACCTGCGGGCGAGTTCTAAGAAACTTTATTTTCCTAGGAAAGGAATGTACTTTATAGCAGCAGCAGCAAATAGAAGGCGAACATGATAAAATTGTGTTTTGTTTGATTCCTTTTGAACAGTAGAAAACCAAATTTTATAGATACTTCTACGGAAGATTTTCTTCTAAATACATACATAGAATGATACAGAAGAATACATGAATAGGCAAGTGGTACTAAATTAAGCTTGGTTTTATTTAAATGTACAATTACCAAATTGAAGTGAGCTCGTTCCTTTGAATACGTTTAGAGAGTAGTATCACACAAGCAGCAAGCAAATTGACAGAAGTAGAAGATTGATTGGTTAGGGGAGCGGTTCTTTATTCTGTCCTAGAGTTTGTTTTTCCGCGCTTTTCCAGTTTATCGATCTAATTATTGTTAATTTACAATTCTCGTTCCTTATAGGAATTTTCCTTCAACTCTGTTTACAGGAATTTTTGCGCTCCAGTCGTAGTCTTCTCTATAAGCTTTCTTACGTCATGCAGCGAATAAGCAGTATTGCAACGATACGTGGAAATTTCATTGGCTGGTTTATTCTACGTACGTAAATATGACTTGCCAAGAACACAACCAATATTGAGTAGACTACGAAGAAAGACTGCCAGCCAGGATTTTCAATGGTAGACCATTAGGAAAAAGAAGCGTAGAACGACCAAGAAATAGGTGCTAGGAGATTACGAAAACTTCGTATAACAAACTGGAGAACTATCGCGATGTAGAGACAACTGGAATAAGAGACTTCAAGAGACTAGAGGCCCACAACGAAGAAGATATGACTTGCCAAGGCTTGTAGCATAGTAATAAAACTGGTTTGCTCAACCGATCAGCGACACCAAGAAGCATTTTTACTATTCTTCTTCTTCTTTGATCCGTTAGCTGGCGGTCCGAGCGGGAAATCCCCGCAACGGATACGTTGCTGTCGGTGCCGCTGGGTCTCGAACTCCATTCACGCTTCGTTTCTTGTTGCCTGGCCGATACAGCTGTGAACGTTGGCCGTCGATGCCAATTTCTTTTCCTCAACCAACGATCCCAAATATTTGAACATCGGAACCTGTTCGATTTGGGTTCCATCGAGGTGAACACTGGCTTTCGATTCGTCCGTTGTGAACACTTTGGTATTTTCCGCTTTGATTTTTAGCACGTATGACCGGGCGATGCGGGAAATGTCGTATAAGAAGTCCGTTGCTTCGGCCTCCGTGTCGGCGAAGACGGCGCTATCGTCGGCGAACATCAAGTCGATTACGAAGTTGTTGTCGTCGCATCGAACTCCGCGTCGTCCATCGAATGCTTCGGATAAGACGCTTCGAATAAGAACGCTGCTGGTTGAGTACTATTATTGGTACTTAGATGGGATACCGTTTCCAAACAAAAATTCAATAATTTCTTTAGATACGAATTCCTCCTACACATAGCGGTTTCTGCGATAATCTACAAATCCTACATTTAATTTCTCCGCAAATACAACGCGTTTATTTGATGCAAGGGCTTCAAAAATCACCTTAACGTGATTGGACAATATACAACCAACTGCACCATGACGTAACCAATGACTTGACCAACTGGAAGTACGAAGGGTGTTCCTTGGATGGATTTTATTAAATCAAAAAGTCTACAGTATTAACAACTGATCAAATTTTCGTATTGCAATAAGAGAAGAGGTTGTATTAAGAGGTTGGATGGGAAATATTTGTCATTGAATAGAATTTTTTCTTAGAATTGGTCCTGATCTGCTGAATACTCACTGGTGAAAATAAAGATCCATAATGGAGTAAATCCGGCTCTACACGATGCTATGAACACCCTCCAACTTTGGACGCTTGATGGTAGGACGCATCGTGTGGCCTATGCTCGAACTACGAATGTCCAATCCAGTCCACGTTCGGACTGTTGTCGGTTGTGACTCACTCAATCATTGGAGCCAACATTCGAATGAAACGTTCACCGCATCGTGTAGAGTCGGCTTAACAGATGAGTTTGAAGCACTACAAGGGGATTGACTGTCCCAAGGTCAGTCCAGAGAAGTGTTTCAATAGCAAAACACTTTGTACAATTACCTGGATATGCAGATGACGTGAGCATCGTGAGAAGGTCTTTTTTGACAGCAAAAGAAGCTTATGTCGAACTAAAAGAGGTATAAAGGGCATAGACATGAAAATCAACGAAGAAAAAGCAAAGGTGATGCAACAGTCCAGAGCTGGAAGATTTAGAATGGGAAGAAATAACGCTATCAAGGAACATAATCAAGTAGTCGATAAACCGTCTATCTTGGGTCTACAATTACAAAAGGAAACGAAGAAAAGAAAGCAACAAGTAGACGAATACTACTAGCTTTTTATGTCCAAAAACAAATACTGGATTCGATATTTCTGCACAGAAAAATGAAAGATTCACTCTACAAAACAGTAATACGACCAGTACTGTGCAAAACTTGGGCTATGGACTAGGACATAGAGGAAGGAGCCCACAGGTCTGAGAGAAAAGTTCTCGGATGAATAATAGAGTCAACGAGAGAGGATAGAATATAGCGAAGGCGATACAACAGCGAATTGTATGTAATTTTCGACGACCCCTAACTCTCAACCTTTATAGAAATCAACAGACTAGGACTAGCCGGCCACGTAATCAGGATTGAGGACAATCGTATTCCAAACGGACTCATGGCAGCAGAAATTTCGAGTAATAGACCAGTATGAGGAGATAAATATACCCTATGACTAGACGACTGACCTATGACGGCTGAGGCACATTCGGAACTGGTACAGTCAAACATGGAGAAATGCCGAGAGAAGTGCAATACTCGATTTTGGCTGTAGCGCCATTGGAAGGATGGATAGGATTTAAAATAAGTGATTTACGATTTCCTTGCTCCAAACGAACAAAAGATTTTATACAACTAATTTATAAAAGTACCAACGAGAGCAGAAAACCAGTCACTTTCACTCGGACTATAGGTAATATAATTGGTTGTTACTATAAGGAATTCGGCGAAACTTTCCAAGATTTCGTTAATTAGCTTGATATTAAAAGAGTATCAATTTCGTTCGTATAGGAAGTACCTATTAAGTTTAATAATATTATTATTTAGTTACTTTATTTTTTATGCAATGTTTACTATGAAGAACTTTTATATTATAATCTTCCTTAAACTATTGCTTATATAGAAAAGTAATATAAAGGGTCTATGATATTGCTTTCATCTACCTTAGACGTCTATACAAGAGACACATTTCATAAAAAAGATAGGACTATAAGCACCATTCAACACTCGAGAAAATGTCAAGTATTTATATTTATAGATAAGAAATTGAATATTAAAATTCTTGATTTTTCTTTATTGTGTTTAAGGAGCAGTATATTTTGAAATTTTATAGCGCAGCATCAATATTGATGATAGCAGTATAAAATCATTTATAACATTATTGATGACTGTTGACATGTTCCCAGGTTTCAGTACACGGGAAAAATCTATTTCTAAGCGAATGATGCTTTTGAGCAAATTAAATTTTTCTCATTAAGAGATAAACAGGTAGAGAATGACTGTCGATATTATTTTTCGAAGATGGACCATAATGAATTTTTAAACATTTTTTAAGTTGTGTGGCTATAAAAGTTGACAATGATTACTTTTCAAACCAGTGAACTTATTTATTTTACGTCCAGCAAAAGTGTTCGATTTTTCAACCCAAGAGATATGGCTGAGTGAATTCATCTGGATTCAGTAATCTCTTATTAAAAAGTAAGAAGTGATACACATGAATAATTTTAATAATAATGTAGTACAGGAAAAATGACTACGTTCAGAGAGAAACAGCCTCAAATCCATGAGTTCTTATTTTGGACACTACCTTCGTCTTTTATTCTTGTGTCAGTTTGTTATCAAATATTAGATCGACATTTTTTTAATATTTACAAACATCAAAAACAAATTTCCATTGTACAAACAGAAAACCTTAGATAAACATGATGTTTCAAATGAAAAAAAAATTCAATTAACTAATTGCCACGCACAATGGTCAGTCAATAAAGATGCTTAATTGTCGTTTGCGGCACAATTGAGGCGAAAATTCATATGACTATTGTAAATATTCAAACCATGGTGGTTTTTTTGGCCCATAAAATTAGTCGAGAGTAAGAATCGTGATTCTCTTGATGTTATACGGTAGTGTGTTTATCACGAGTCTTACATGTTGTTATAGTACACGGGGTTTCTTGTCTGATTAATCGTCTCTGTTTATAAAACGCTACAAAGAAACAGGAGGTAGTACAGGACGCTTCCACCCAGATTTAGGTGCCAACAGGAAAGCTGCGACTGTAAGCCAATGAAAGCAAAACCAAGTACATGGTGGCTCCGTCTGAAGAACACATAACATTGGTCCCACAATCAAGGTAGCCGAGGGCGAATTTGACAATAGCATGAAACCAGAAATACGCGCTCGGCTGGTAAAAGCCAAAAAAGGCCACTCATATCCAAATATCTGATGTCCAAAGTGCTGCTGTATTATGTGATTGTCTTACCGGTATTCAGTTATGCATCCGAGACTTTTCTGCTAAGCAAGAAGAACTCTAACTTCTTAGCCGCGATAGAGTGTATCTACACGGGTATTCTTTCAACTGTTACCGAACCGGTTTTTTAGGAGAGAGGTATAGAAAGGACAAGAAGGAAATGTATGAAAAAGCGGTTCGGTAACAGTTGAAGGAATCCCCGTGTATATTGTATACCCTCTATCACGGCTAAGAGGTTCGAGTTATTTTTGCTTCGATTTGGGAGGCTTTACAAAAACGAGATCTACGAACTATATTGAATCATAGATGTTGTGAAGAAAATAAAGCTCAGTAGGCTTCGATGGATATCTAGCTCGTATGAGCGAAGATAAACCTGATCGGAAAATCGCTGTCGTAAGATTTATGAGGTGCGACAGCGAGGGAGACCCAATCTGTACTGGAAGGATGGGGTAGACCAGGATGCCAAATTGGATGACATCGGCTCAGATTCGGGACGGATGAAGAGAACAGTTGCAAAAGGCCAGGACCGGATACCGGTTAAAGTAAGTAATGCAATCTTGTGAAATAAAAATTACGACGTCTAGCAGAAAGCTGGTTTCAGGACAAACAGATAAACATCGGACCAGGTGCTGACCTTAAACCAAGTCCTAGAGGATGTCAAGGAGGATCGATTTGGGCTGTAGCGTCGTTAGATGGATGGGCTGATTCTACACGAGTGTACACACGACACGACAAGAGCCGGCTGCAAAATGGAGAAGAGGGAGAAAGAGGACGATGGAGAGGGCACAAAAATTTGAACGATATTTTCAGCAGATTTTTCATCGAACACTTTGACTTCTAGTTCACAGCATGAGTGAACCATACCTAAACTATAAGTTTCAGCACAATAAATTCAATATCATAAAAGTAGTTTTTATACAATATTTTTATGACTTTCTGAATTAAACAGAATATTACAAGTGAGTAATTGATGAGTCACAAAAATATGAAAGCTTAGAATTTTTGTTGTGTATAATATTTGTGATTTATCTGAAATCTTCCGTGAATTTTCTTTGTCTCTTCGACAAAATGTGGAGAAGTAGCAACAATTTTAAAGCGCAATATTATTCCATAACAAACGAAAATTGTTTGGTATCGGAACTATAGTAAAATGACAATGTTTTTTTAAACAAAATAAATTGCAAATAATGTGTACGTGGATTATTTGCTGCAAATACATTTAACTTATATTAAATATAATTCTAGTGTCGTTAAGGTTTAAAACTTTATTTGTACATTTTAGTAAACAGTCTCCAGGATTCTCTCCGGATATATGTATGTGTTTGATCAAAATGTCATAAAAATGTGTCCTTTGCTATCGTTCACTGCATAGAGTTCTCTAAAAGCAAACTTTTACAGTCGTTCTTCTTTTTCTTGTACAAATAGGATTTAATTGGACTTTGTAGTAGAGGAACAAACCTTGGTTGCGATATACGTTTACAAGTGGACTGGACCAATGATTTCACATATTTCAAATGTTATTATGTATCTCCTTATTTCTTCGCTTCTGTACTAGATTATTATAGTCACAAGAACGGGTAATACGTCTTATATTAAGCAAGCGTTCTGGATGTTTTTGAATTGAAAGAAACTAAAACTCAAGCGATGATTGATTGGTTGATTTCTGTTTGATTTTTATTTTGTTTTTCTCCATTCCAAAAATTTTGTCAGAAATAAATAATTGGATGGTGTGATTTTCTGGCGAGTGGCCAAACTAGTATATGGCTTGACATATTGGTCGATAATATACATTTCCAAATTAGAAATTTGTTTTGATTTGAAAAGCTCATAGCTTATTGATGCTTTGAGTAACATAGAAATGTAAAGGCAAAAGGAAAACGTCATATTAGTTTCATACGAAAACGTTTCTTTATTTTTTGATACATGATATGACATTATCAGACAGAACTTTTTGCTAAAACTAATTGAACTCTCCCAATTATCTCTGGATGGATTATGGATTGTTATTGTGGAATTTGGCGTCTTGTGGGGTAATCGGCAATATTTTTCTAATTATTGAATAGTTCCTTTTAAAAGATATTTTAACATTTTACGATTCTACTGTTAATACAATATGTCATATAATAATAGATATCTGTAAATATGCTGTCTTTCAGGTCCATGACGTTAATTTAACCATTTATAAGGCCATTACATATGTATGTATTACGAACAATCTACGAGAGACAGATATCCTGAATTAAGCTTGGTAGATTCCGGTGGGCAGGACATCTAGTTTCAAAAGAAACCTGTTCGGAAAGGTTTTACCAAGACATTAAGAACTTGTCAATGCGAAACGGGGGTTCAAACGCGCGGAATTAGGATCGGCAATGGAAGCAGTTACAAGAGACCAATGCCGAATCAGTTCTCGAGTCGTTTAAGTAAGAAGGTAAATATGAAATGTCCAATTACTTCAAGTACCAAGTTTATTACCAGTTTACTTCAATATTTCGCTTTAACAGTTGGTTTTTTATTGAGGACATTCGTCCTTTTTCAGATTATACTGTGTAAGCCAATGGTAAATAAAAAATGTATAATGCAGACTTACTCAAATTGTTTGCTAAGGTTAAAAAGCTAGACAGCTGGGTTCTACAATATAAGATGAGCTCGACTTTCTTTACCGCTGTGACACATGAAGGGTAACAATTTTTACATAGTATAAATAGATTCTTTCGACAATTGCATTATGACTTGGGCACACGATTAAGATAAAGCGCCAAAAAAAAAACACTTCGTAATGGAACACTCATTTAAAAAAGCTAATGTCTGTTGATTTTATGCTGGTGTTTTACACTACAACTTCATGGGATCTGGCATTATCTAATCCTAATGTAATCAATTAGGTAAGTAATGCACAGGTTAATTAAGGTTGGACTTCAGCTCCTTCAGCGAATTTTCTTATATGGCCTCAATGACTCGAAATACCTTCCTTGAAGTGCTTATTTTGAGGGGGTCATATAAGACGAGTATGGTGCTTGGTAGAATTATGGTTCTTGAATAATGATAGCTTAATGCGATGGTACTTTATTGTGAAATCCATGGAATTTCTACAAATCTGGAGGTTTCCGGCCAAAATATCCTAACGCTAACATTTCATAGCGGCCAAATAGAATTCCTTATTCACTCTTAATTCCTTTGGAGTGCACCACACCACGGTAGCCAAAGAAAACGGTTATCATAACCTCGGGTTTTTAGGTTTAGGTTCGTTTGCAAGTGGTCACTCTTAAGACTGTTGGTTTAGTTGCATGTCGTTCTTATACCCATGTATGCCAGTTGCGTTACTTATTATGAGATTGCGGTTCATATAGCGCGGAAACTAGTTCTTTTGGAACCAGTCGTGCGGCGACAGGTTTCGCGTCCAAAATTTCCGACATAGTGATATGAATGAACTTAAAAGACATGTTTGCCACTTCTTTAAGACTCATAAGACTACTTTGGAGCACAAGCTACTTAAAATCATTAATGTTTTAGTTGTTAGTAGACGTGAAATGTCGTTCAGAATAAAGCAAATCAACTATCACTTCTCGGCCCACTTCTAATGCTTTATATCATTTATAGGCCTGGGATTTTGTAATGCACGACTCACCGTAGGTCTTCTACGACATTTCCAGAGATTCGGCACAACTGTTTTTTTGCTAGAGATATAATAAACCAAATCGTACATTTCATATCTAATGCCTGCAAAAATGTAAAGCAATTCTATTTGGGTTTTATTGGCTGGCTTATAAGGAAGACTAAAGTATACGTTGCGAGTTTTCGAGTTAATTTTTCCTTGAAATTGAGTAATAACCTTAAATTTCAAGTAAAACACCACCAAGAAATGCAGTTTTCCCCATTTCTTGTTCGTGAAAGTGCTCTGGTGGTTTTGCTTTGAATAAATTTATTTAATTACCCAAAGTAGATAATCAGAAAATCAATAATTCTCTTCAGCTCTCAAGTATTTAGAAGTTAGTGTGGTGAATGAAAGTTACTTCCGGAGTGCGAAGTGTTACAAATTACTGTAAAGTTTCGTGTGGAAAATCGGGTTTCTTCACATAATTTCTCCAACATAACAAACACATTAAATTGATTAGCAGATTAAATCTCATGAATGATCTTTCGTGTTTCATTCTATATCTGCACACATTTCGGAAATAAACAGAAAAGAGGACAGAAATTGAACAACAGGCTAATAAATTAGATTTTAACCTTGCCCTTTTTAGTGTCCTTTTTTCTTTCAATATATTTTGCTATTTTTTTTTAACCCAAAATTTATAATGTAATAATTTCATCTGCTTTGTTTCGTCCATCTGCTTATCAAACCAATCGACCATCTCTTTTAGTTTAGTTCTCAGCTGATATTCCTTATAATATATTGTTATGGTCGATAGGTGGTTTCTCCTAGAGTTGAATATTTAAAAAAAAGGAAGAAAATGCCAGCGTGTGTAGACAGTGTTAGCTTAGACAAAGAGAAATCGATGAACTGTGGAGCCTACGTTAGTCACTTTAGAATGCATAACAACAAAAATCCTTTTTCAGATAGAAGCTGGGCTGTTTTGATAACATTTATAGTTTTTTTAAGTGTGCTTATGTTTATAAAAGGTTTTTATATTATATTTAAGAGAATCGATTTTGAGGATACTATTAAAATGTATTACAAGTGCCTCGTATGCTTTATAAAAATTAATTTCACGTAACTCTTATTAGTTATATGAATAATTAACCTATCTTCCTGTTTTTAAATTATAGCAATATCCTAGAATTAATTTAACCCAACATCCTCAACATATTATATACGAAATGTGGTTAAAACGGCACGCATATTTGTGGTATAAGTACACTTTACATCTTGCGAAAATATTCAGTGTGGCCTTAGGGTTGAAACCTTTATAATTCTGACTAGGTATTTTAAGGACAAATCGCTTTGCATTCTCCTACATCGTTTCTACATTATTGATTGTGGTTTTATTATAATCGTTTACAGCATAATTGAAATTTTTGCTGTTTTTTTTTAATCTACATATTTATAATATTTGACTTAATTTGTATGTTTGAACAATTTCTTTGTCGCTATAAATTCTAGGCGTTCCAGAGCATTAACATATTTTTGGTAATATCATTATTACTATGCTTTTACTCTGCATGGGAGTGTATGGTCACAACAAAGCTTTTATAGCGGTTGATTAGTTTCAGACCACGTTTTGCCCACCTTAGGTAATAAGGCATCTCATCGGCTTAACCGGTCAATAATAGGGTACCAAAATTCCGCTTAAGTTGAATCTTCTTCTCCCTTTTCATATGGTAGTCTGGTACTACCAACGTCGCAGCCTTTGTCGGTAGCGGGATTCACTTGATTCAAGAGACATAATACTCCGACAAGGCTTCCCCTGCTCCCTCTGACGGCTGCGTCTCGGGCTCAGCCGGTTGCTATTGAGGATATCGACTTTGCGAACCCGAAACCCCGTTACAAAAATGTTTTGTTTTTATTTTTGTTACAGTGAGCGGCTTCGACCAAATTTCTTTTCTTTGGTACGAGCTTCTACAACATCCACGAGTTCAAACGCAAGGTCTCCCGCCTCCTCCGTTACCACCTTCGAGACTTTGTTTATCTTTTTTTTATGTGGAAAAATCAAGCTTATGTCTGCCATGTTGTTCAAGTCATGGTGCAATGTCTAGTAGTAAGCTTAATTTGAAGGATACAGGAGAATAGGACAGGTTACGGGGAAGGTCTGCTCGAGTAGATGTCGATGAACCTTACGTTTAAAATCTAGGATCTTGTACGAGGTCGGAAATTCTGACTGCGAAAGATTATTCGAATTATAAACGAACTTCTAGATCTTAGTGTGCGCGAAAATAGGAACTGCAGGGTATGAGAGGGAGCCGTTTGGACTTGTCTTGTGTTGCGGGAAACGTATTGCTGTGCAGGCAGGAAGACGGTAACCTCAGTGGAACAGTCGCTAAGTAATCCTTCTGTTCCTTTAATTCCTCGTTGGGCATAGGGCGGAAACAGTTGCCCTCTAGCAGACTGTTTTGTACGACATTTCTCAGCTTCGTCCAGGATCTCCCGGTTGTTATGGCCTCTGCTAATAAGGTTCTTCTCCGCGTTATTCTAGGTCTTCCAACTCGACGGATTCAATGCGGATTCCAGTCTAGAGCCTGTTTGACTAGATTCTCGTTTTCGTTTTTGGAGAGAATATAAGTGATTATTATTGTTATTATTTTGGAATGGGCGGAACATGAGATAGTTTGGAGGATTTTGGATATACTCCGCAGAAGTATGATATGGCGAAAAGTTTGCGCCGAGTTTAAACCAAATGCGAAGCACATTTCTTAAGTACCACAGGGGAATATTGTCACAGCCAGTGGATTTATTGACATCAACCTCTTTGAGACACTTATATACATACTAGTAGATCCTGAAGAAATTTCCATCCATTAAGTTGGATGTATACTCGGCAATCGGGGTAGCATATCAGTTTCGGGTAAAGAAGAATTCGATGCGAACAGATATCTAATAAATCGACCTTGGATTCGCTTTCTGTTACCATCTGCATCTTATAACTGAAAGAAGGTGTCATGGAACAGATTAAATTCTTGTTGATGGAAGTTTCCAAGGACCAGAAATGTTTACTGCCTGCTGTGGAATTAAGAGTCTTACTTCTCAGCCTATCATCGATTGATGATTCGACTTTCCTGCATTTGTCCGAATTGTCAAGGGGAGACCCTACTTCGATGGTGTATCGTGTTGGATGAAAAGTAAGAAATAGATCAAGGCGATGGGCTCCTTGGCGCGCGACGTCAGGAACTCTTGCAAAGAAAATTACAATTTGATGTAAATTATTGAAGTGCTCCGCATCTTTGCCAGAAACACTGGCGCCATTTGAGTAACTTAGCCAATTTACATTGTGAACGTTGAAATATCCGCAACAAAGATTTCACTCCCCCTGTGGGAGTATAAAAATCCAGAGATCCGTTCGGAAATAGCATTGAAGGCTGAAGTGGAAGCTTCATTAGTAATATTATTGTATAGAAAACAGAAGAATATGACGTGAATTTTAATTCAAAGAAAGATGTACTATTTTACACCATCTGAAAGGCCACGTCATTCCTATGATTGGAGAAGTTGTGCACTAAGGTATACCCAGTCACTTGAAATCGATCTACAAGGAAGACAGCGATTTCTAAGGTCACGACGTTTAATGTTTATAATTTTAGGACAATAGATGCCACATATTTTTAACAAAATCTTGAACTTCCGTCATATTACAAAGGTGTAAGCACCCCGGCACCCATGTAAGGAAGGATTGATGGCATACATGACTTAAAGAAAAATATAAGGTCTGTTCGGTGTCCTGCTTCAGGTCAACCTAGACACAAAGGTGACAATACATGGATCAGTGCATTGACTCAATTCCCCCATAAACTTCACTCCGGTACCTCTCTTGGACTATCAATGATGTGATAATCAATGACCCTTGTATAATCAACCTTGTGCTCCAGGTTGAGTTGGTGTAGATTGCCGAACAGACCTATAATTCTTCCTAAATAACAAAGTTTTTGGTGATTCATGAAATATTAATTCAAGTTTTGTTAGAATATTCCCCCAAACGCTTATATGTAGTATATTCTTCAATATTTTCGCATTTGTTATTTAATATCAACAAACAAAGATTATCTGAAATTAAATGAAAATTAATGTCTTTGATGAATTGTTAAAATTATGAATGAAGTCATCATGATCGTACTAGACCGGAATGGCTTATATTTTTCATTTCCAAGTAGTATCCCACTATACACTTTCAAAAACAGGAAATGCAAGTATAAAAATATTAAATACGATTTTATTAAAATCAAATTAAAATCTTTATGTGACTTTTTTTACTAACCTGCAGTTCAGCTCGATCAACATCCCATTGTGACCGCTCTATTTCAAATCTGGACCATTCATGCTGTATAAAATGTAGTATCCCTGGGATCGTATATTGTGGTGCATTCTGTTGGCTATTTGAGCCTCCGCCACCGTTAGCATCTTCATTCCCACCAACAACTCCACCACCGGTTGGTTTATTATTAATACCAGTTGTTGCTGCCGAATTAGTCCCCATTTGTTGTTGTTGAATTTGTGATGTTGCCGTTGCGGTCCCAATTAACCCTCCGCCGCCGCCACTTCCACTTAATGAAACACTTACACCACCGAGTCCACCAGCACTGCTACCGTTTTGATGTGACAAATTTACTGAAGAATTATCATCCATAGTTTGTTTTAATTTTAATTATAAAAAAAAATATTTGTGGTTTTTTTTTGTTTCTTTTCTAAAAATTATTGTATTTTTTTTTTTATATAAAAAGAAAAACAAGACAAAAGGAAAACGAGAAACGTAAAGAAATTTTTTTTAAATGCCTTAAAATAACACAGAACTTTTTACTTTTCTTTTATTTGTTTAAATATACCTTTTTTGTGTTTTAAATATAATTTAAAAATTATTTTTTAGACTGGATTTACCGAGTGAAGAAAAAAATTATATATACTAAATTTTATAAAAGAAAAAACTTAAGTGGTTCAAGAACTTTTGGTGTAAATCGATATAAATAAAGATCCATGGGCACAACTTTGTGATTATTTATGAAATAAAATTTTCAACACTTAAACTTTAATTTAAGATAAACAATAAAACTAAAAAATCGTTTCACGGAATCTTTTAAAAAATGTTTATTAAGGAAATTTAACTTTAAAAACTCGTCCGACTTTTTTCCTTCTCTCATGACATGTCCACCATTTTTACTACTACATGCACTTTAAAACATCGCACACAAACACTTACGAAATGAAATTTTTGTTCTTTTTCTTTTAACATAAATACATGTATATATATGTTATATATATATCTTTTTCTTTCTTACTTTTACACCAAATTACACACAATATATTCTCCTTTTCTTACATTTACCTTTTTTCAAGAAGAATTTTTTTCTCGTCTTCTTTATTTATATTTAAAAGGTTTTTTTCTTTATCAATGTGTTGTGTTTGAAAATCACGTTTTTGTTGAGAAAATCCAAAAACGACCGCAATAGCAGAAGAGCCAAAGGAGACGTCAAAATTTAATTATCTCTTTCCAGCATTCTTGTTCTTAACTCGAGGCTGGGCAGCCTATGAATATATTAATCCTTGTTTAACATACATGTGTGTATATAGACACAGAGAAAAAGCGTTTTTGCTCTCACATACCAACAAAACACAAACCGAAATGTATATATATATATTCCAAAACAGAAAAATTTACGATTTTCGATACGAAAAATTAATCTGTGTGCATGTGTGTTTGTGTATATAGAGATAAAGGTTGCCAGAGGAGAAGTGTTGTGGTCTTCTTCTTGCTGGTCCGTGGATTTGTAGGAAGAAGAAAATCAATCAATTTTTCGTGATTTTTTTCCTTAACTTTCTTGCCCGATTTAGACTAAAAGTTTATTATTTTTAACATGATATTTATTTAGAAAATTGTTTACTTTTTTTTTAATTTTAATTATAATGTGAGTATTATCGATTTATTATTGAAAAATACACAAATTCAAAAGAAAGGAAATTACACAACTTCGCAACTGTTTCCCCGGAATGAAATTCTTTTTTTTTTTTTACTAATTTTCAATATTTCCGCGATTTTAATTTTGTTATAAATAACACACACTGTTTAAATTTTAAATGAAATATTAATTTATTATATGATTAATAACACTTTTTATATGATTTATTACTAATAATTCTGACTTTTTTACTTATTAAAACTTCGTGAGATGTTACCACAAAAAACTTTCTATCCCCCCGTAAAAATTTCGCCTTTGTCAAAGAATTTGAATGGTATGCGCGCATATATGTGTATAGTTTATAAGCTCTCAATCGGGTAATAAGAATTTTCAAAAATGGCGAACTACACGAAAGAATTTCGAGATAGTAGGGCCAGTTAGGGCTGCCAACCGTCCCATATTTTCCGGGACGTCCCGTATTTTTGGCTTAAATCATGTAACATTTATAAATGACAAAAATCTAAAGGCGATGGATAAGTGGATGAAAATAATCGGGGCATTTGCGAAGAGCGATACAATCGAATATGTGTAACATCGTTTCTTTCATTTTCAGTATTCCAAGCTCAAATGTGTTATGCGAGCATTTTCGCAAATGGGCCTTAAATGGACAGATGTGAGGAATAGATGTTCAGTAAATTTGATAAAAGCAAACTTGACAATATTTAATTACGATTATATTAGCTTTTACAAGTTCGTAAAGATGCAAAAAAACATGCTTGTAGCTGCAAAGTCCGTTGGAAAATATAGTTTTAAGAATAAATAAAAGAACCTTTGCAAACATTTATTTCATTTGATTTGTCCCGAGCAAGAAAGTAAAATCCCGTATTTTTTTGCTATTTTGATTATTCGTCCCTTATAATCCATAAAAAAAGTTGGCAGCCCTAGGCCAGATACAAAATAATTCTTTCAAATTCCAATTAGAATTTATCCTTTTACAAAAATAAAACAAGCCACGCCATTTCTTTTCAAGAATAAAACTTTTAATTAAATTTGTTATTTTACATATGTTAATGCTCTGATATATAAAAAACAATTTTTTAGGACATATAAAAATAAAATTAGAAACGGAAATTGCATCCACCTTAACCTAATTCCAACTTCATTATAATATTAAATATTAATTTACAAGAACTCTTCACACCAATCATTTAAACATTGATAACAATCAGCGGCTTGTTTGGAGCTGGCATGGCAGACGTCCTTCATCCATTCCTTAAATAATTCCTCGTCTTTTTTTAAGATAAGGTACTGACCCAGAACTGTGTATGCCTACAAAAAAAACAAACAAAAAATTAATTTAAAATGTAACAGAAAAGTTACGCAACGCGAAAATCACACAAGCATCATCATCATCATCACAACAGTGGCAACACTTTTTCGTGTTCCAATTGACATTTCATGATAATTCTCAATGCTTCAAACTGAGAAAAAAATAAGAATACACTAAAAATGCCGCGATTTAAATTTATTTCATCATTTATCCAAAAAAACTATATTTATTGATTACCTTATCGAATCCTGCTGCATGCAAACGTCCTCCTAATGTTTCACCCACGCCAGCTAGCTCCGTAACAGGTTTATCACCCATTGGCTCTGCAACAAAATTCCGGTGTTTTTGGGATGTTTGTGACATTTTCTTTCTACTATTTTTTTATTAACTTTTAAAACTTTTATTAAAATTAAAACACTTTAATTAAAAAACACTATTTTAATAGTATTACACACGAAAAACAATAGTCACAAATATTTAGCTGACAACAACGATACGAAGCCGTGCCCGTGTATAACCTCTTCTTGAATGAGTAACCAAACATATTTAGAACAGGGTTTCCATATTTGTAATGAGATATGATTCATTTCCGCTAGTTCCAGGAAGATGGCGCTATTTTGGATTATGGAAGCGTTCGAGGGCGGATGTAGGAAGGGTAGTTTTTTTTAAATTTTAAGTTTGAAATAAAAAAAAATTAATTATATTAAAATTTTTACTATTTAATTATTTCAGATTTTGAAGAAGAATTAAAGAAATATCAAAAAACGCAGTTTAGCCTTGCGTATTGTTTCGTTCTTACGGCTTAACGGATTCGTGAAATTAATTAAGGAATACACTTTTTAAATGTTCACACAAAACTTCTTCATTAATAATTCAATAATTACAAACACAATTCTTAAAGTTCACATACTTCATGAAAAATTTAAGATTTGATGTTTCTTCCTTGGTCAGAATGAAGCTCGTGGGGAACTCCACATCTGCAGATCTAATTGCTGACTAACTCCTCCGCTACAGTAGTTGTTTTCTGATTTCGAATGGCACATGCTTCGGGCCGCTGACTTCAATAGTTCCTGACGACGACCCAAAATGTATCGATTTCCTCGAACTGGGCTCTGCCACATCGGTTGCGATTCTTTCAAACGGAGCTCCCACGTTCCACTGTTCCATTTCCCCTTTTGTTCTTACTCGAGGACCCTTGACGTCGGCACAAACTGTGCATTTACGACACCAATTCGCAGCATCCTCCCGAATGTAAGCCCTGTAGAACATTTTGTTTTCTTTTTGCCAAAGTTGTGTTGACTCCCAAATGTCCTCCTGATGCGTCATTATGGCACTTCGATGAGAGGTACCATCAGCGTTTCCTCCCTTGATTTGCAATGAATCCCATTGAGCCCAATAGCTCTTCAATATTTCACTTCTATCTGCCATGTCCCTCCAATTAGGCTTCTCCTCGTATTCCTTCCATGCCAGAATTGAGTTGTCGCATTGACCATTTCCAAGTTCCTAATCCTTCCATCGTGTCGTTGGGTCAACAGTCGTCCTCTAACATTTTTATTCAATACGCCAACAACATTTATAATCTGATTCGCATGGCGCCGGGAGAGCGCTTCTACATTTCCATGATTTCTTCCTTTTCTGTGTCGTTTATTGAATTCGTAGGAAGGACCAAGGGCCATGCTGTGGAGTGGATTCGAACCATAGACCTCTGGGACGGTAGTCAGGGGCTTTAGTCATAGGTTAACAAGGTCGGTAATAACAATATAGTAAAGAAAGATTAAAGTCAACGACGATAATCCATTATTTGAAATTTTGTCAAAAACACCAACCTAGATTATCCCGCATAAAATCAAAGATTGGGGATATGAAATTTTCCGCATTAGCCAGCTTAAAATTTTGAGAGATTTACAATGAAAGTTTACAATATTAAAGTGAGCTTGATCTTTGTATTTAAATAGGTGAGCGCGGTGAGAGATCCATGTTCGAAAAAGAGGGAAACGACGCTATACAAAAAACCACTGCTTTCTGAAAATATTTGTCAAGCATTGTCAAACCTGAAGGTTTCCATAATTTACACTGGTTGATGTTCAAGGATTTTAAAAACATCTCGGATTCCTGCTAAAGGTAGGCATAGAAGGGATAAACTAAAAGAAGAAAAATTAAGTCCGAGTATGGAGGATTATGTTCCAAATGGTGCTGGTCTTATCCATTAAAATTCTAAACCAAATTTTAAATATTGCACACAGTTCCAATCCCACAACCACCCTCTTTACAAAATAAAAGGTAAACCTTTCATTTCCTCCCCTAATTTTTTCCCTAAATTGAAAATACCTCATGTGTCTATTAAATGACTTGCTTCAATTCTAATTTCAGTGCTAAATCTGTTCTTATCAAAACACGAACAAATTACGGGTCTAGCAAATTGTGAAGAAGGTGTCGGGGTGCAATTAAATACTGCCACCCGCAAAACTCTGAGTAAATTTTCGGTGTATGCTGCTTGCTACCCCTTCTCAGCTCGTTAAATTAAACGATACAACACGCTTGAACACATCAACACCAGCAACAGCCACCAGCCACCATCCGCCATCGCACAATCCTGACTTGTCGGAGAGTTTTCCGGGGGTTTATTATACCTATATTTTTTGTATTCTATATCGTACCGGTTTCCTGCGTACCTTGTGACACACGGGAAGCTTTAAATTTGCAGACGAAATATGTCACACGTAGTTAAGAATTTTTGATCCCTTTGTAAAATGGGGTTTGCTTCATGATGAGGTACCACCACTAAACCAAGCTATCCTAGACATCTCTCCAGCATGGTGACTAGCTCATGTGTGAAAATTTCATTTAGGGATTGCAATTTAAGAGATTTTCAGCACACTGACTTTGCATTCCTTCCATGTAGTTTTCGGGCGGGCGCTCTCCTAATTCACTGCAATCTGCAGGGGCGAAATTGAATAAATTTAATTAAGAATGGCACATTTCAAGGTTAAGAGCTTAAGCAATTACTCCGAGCAAGAGATTTAGCGACCATGACATTACCAGTGGGTAGACGCCAGCTAAAAGTGGATTTACATTATTCTCCCGAAAAGGATTCTATTCCGTCCAAATAAACCAAAGAAGGAACCCTTGACAGTAATTCGTCATTTACTAAAATCCGGAACCCGTCTGGCTTGTAATTAAAGTTTTAATCGATAAATCCCATCAGTATCATGCACGTTCTTTCCCCCCTTTTTCATGGTCTTTCGCAAAAGTTACGTATACAAAGTTGAAGTGCTACTCTTGGGGCACCACATGGGGCTCCAAATTTGTCGCATTTAAGGGTTACTGGACATTCTTCTATTTCGTATGGTTGCCATGGGCATGTTTTAAGGGTTGGTAGGTGGTGTAATACTTTTGCTGGCTGGCTTTGGTCATTTTAGCAGAGAGTAATATAGCATTAGAATTTTTTTGAATTAATGAGTATAAAATATATTATGTGATAGGAGATAGTTGGAGACTGAAGAGGACAACATTGGGGATTTCTCCACACCTGTGGAGAGTGGTAGAGCACGGCTGTCGCTGGTGTTGCTTTTGGCTGTTGTAGATAATGGGTAAGTACTGGTAAGCAAAATACTATAGAGCGAAAATTATAAAGTGGCACTCTCGTGAAAATGAAAAAGAAAATGGTTTTTTATGAGTGTCACTTTCGTCCTTAATTAGAACGATACGCACCTTGAAAAGTCTGTCTGTTCCCGCACGCCTCCGTAGGACTGGCCATGGAGTAACTCTGATTCTCTCTTCCAGCCTTCATCAAAGATGGACCTTGTGGGAGTTACAGCTTACATCGGTTGATTACCCAAAGAGTCATGCGAGGTATCGTTGAGCAACGAGACCCTGCTCCTCGCCATCACGGGGTACTACGTAGAGCCTTTAGGTCAGGTCGTCTGCCCAATGCAATGATCAAGCCAACTAGTATTCTTTCTGACATACTTTCTACTGCGTTCAGCGCTCCAGTAGTAATTCACCAGAAGTACGCCGGGAGCCCGCCCCGGATGAGGCAGTTCATATGCACAATTACCACCACTGCGATTTTCCTAGTTGCACCAACAATTAACGTTAATTTGCCTAATTGCTGCAGTAATTGACTTATTTATATAAATTAGACCAACTATTTTGTATTTTGGTTCCCATGCCAAACCGCCCCAATACCTCCTACTGGTATAACTATGTAACGAACTAAGCCGTGCATATTCTGCAAAATTCTTAAATATATAGCTTCTAGGTAGGAAGAGCAGTGGAGATCAGAGGGCCTGAGCGTCTTTTTCGTTTTTTAGGTGGCGTTTATTTGGCTGCAAGAGCATTTTTACTTTGTCTTGGAGGTCAATCAGTAAACCACCGTGTGTGGACTAGGTTAGTGTATTTCACTGGGTTCTGTATGCTGGACACATATGGTGTTGATTCCATTATAAAATATGCCTCATGCTGTATGGCTTCCAACGGGTATCTAATATGGACGCATGAAGAAAACAATGAAGCGAATAGACTTGCGAAGAAGAATAAACGCTGCAAATAGAACACATATTTAAGAATCCAAAAAATCTGCAGATAACATGGACATATTCGAGAGGAAAGTTGTCCGAACGATACACGGGCCAATCAATGTGGGGTGCTACACGGAGACTCAAGACGTACGAAAAACCCGGTTTTATAGGAAAGAAACGAAGGAGAGGAGAGAAAGAAGGACGCACATGACGAAACTTTAACGAAAGAATTTTCACCCAAAAATTTCCGGTGTGAAAACTAACTCATACGCACATTTCTTTCTCTTCCCTTCTCAGATGTAAACAATAACCGCGGTAAACACACACAATCAAAGCTTTCATGTAGGATAAAGAATTATTCCAAGCCGAAGCCAGCCTCGTGTAGCATTAAATAACGAGACTCAAATCTGAAACGAAAAGTTTATTTGAAGGTGTAAAATTGATGACATTAAGTTGAAAAAATGATATCGGTCAAAGGACAACGTCTTGAGTTGATGCACATTTGTGCTCGTTTTAGCATTTTCAATTGTTGCTCGCAAAACATCTGGCTCCAAATTGGTGATTTCTTCTTCAAGGGGCGCGTTTAGGCCCAAATTACTTTAACTCTGTTAAATTATCGCTGTTAACTTAGCACCTTTCCTAGTATGCCATTTGACAGTTCTCATTTTACAACTAAAAACAAGCAAAAATGATAACATTTCTCATTTTTCAAATAATAATAAGCAAAAAAATTAATAATAATAATATCTTCATGCTGATTGCAATATTACTAAATTATTTGCTTACAACAAAAATTTACAAGTAAACGTCAATCCATTTTGACAGTTTTGAGCTGTACTACATTTTAACTAAGCCAAAACGCAGAAATAATTAGCTAACAGCGTTAAAAAAGTGCATGCCGTTGTTAACATGCCTGGTTCAGTTAAAGTAACGTGGGCCTAAACGTGCCCAATGTTGGCTTTCAACTTTCAAGACTGGCATGGGTTTATGGTTTGTTCTGGTAAACGCGAGATTTACAAAAGCCCCAAAGAAAGACGTCTCTCGCTGCCAGATCTGACGAACGAGGCAAACGACGACGCATTAAAAACAATCTGGAAATTGATCAAATAAACATTAACAATAATTCCGCGTTCTTCAGATGTGTGTCTGTCATCAACTAATTCTCTATCTGTTACAACATAAAATGTCAAAGCACAATGACATTTGACGCCATTTGCAAAAATTATGATACATTCACATTATGACATTTCTCTTGCCTCCATCTTGAATATCACCAAACTGTAGAACATTTATGCCATGATAAAATATTTCATCAATAGTTGAACTAACGACATCTATCAAGTTGCGGGGAGAGGTATTCGTGAATTACTACGCGATTAATGAAATTACGTTCACTTTAAAATTACAAAATCAAATGAAATTTCACAGATCAACTTATTCTTTTCATTATTGAAACAGTATTTCATGCACTAAGCTATACAATTTTAATTAAACTAACAAACAAAATACCTTCCGGGGCGTATCCATCAATAGCATTGACACTTCCGGAACTACTTAAGCAATTAAATGAATGTGAAGTGAAAATCGATTCTTCTCCTGTTCTCATGGAAATAAGGAAAAAGTGTATAAAAGGACACGATGATAGTCTTTAAGTTTTATCATTCCTTATACAAAGCAATTAAAAAGTTAATTGAAATTTTATGCGATTTAGCTTGGTCGATGCAATATTTCTTGGCTTCTTAAAACAAGAAGAGTTCAGAAAATGATAAAGTTTCTTTCTATATCTTCTGGTTTTTGAATAATGTATTTTATGGGAACATTGAAGCTAGTTAAAAACTATATTTACACCTTGATTAACTTTTTCTTTGTTTTAAGATTGCCATTATTGTTTAAGTTTTAATTTTGTTTAAAGAGTTTTGACGGTTTATTCAATTATTTTACACGCCATGCTTGAAAGTTGCTTCTGTGGGCGGTTTAGTTGGAGTTTAGTCTGGAAGGTGTTCTTTCAGGCTCTTTAAATAATGAAAAAGAAAATGCGCTATTTTCTTATAAAAGGCACACCCGCCTACAGACACACATTAACATCATCCCTTTTAAATGAAGGAGAAATACTAATAAAATTCAATGATAATATTCCCAAAAAAAAGTAAATTGATATCAATTTTATGCACAGACGAGCATTTTCAAAATTGAATTAGGCAAATCGGGGGATGGTTATATCTCTTTGTCCTCTCTCTCGTGATTCCCCACCGCAATATCCCAAAAAAGGTAATTACATCTAGGCCTAACCGTCCAAAAGCGAGACCAAGCCCTAAATTATGCCCTAACAATGAAAATCGGGGAAAAACAATTTTCCAACGGTAACTTCTCATCATGTGGAAATAATTCAAATTCAAATCATTCCACACAGTTTCAGGCTTCAACCTACTACGACTGACTACTCCGGGTTCTCTCTCAACTTAAGGCGACCCCATTGCGATGGAAACTCCTCCGCTGGGGCGCTTACGGTTGACTTGCTTTTGTTTATCCTTTGCAAATGGTGGAGGCCAAAAGTCGAGCCAGGCTAACGTAGAGGTAGACCCTATACCTCGCTGCTTTGCTCTTACCTAATGGATGACATCAAAGGTGAAAATTTGAAAGTTAAGAAGAACGGAATGAAAAAAAAATGGGAATTTTTTTTAACAATGTTTTCCACGTTGAATAACATCCCACGGAGAATTTTTCACCAAAGAATTTCAGGCAACACACAACCCAGGTTGGATAATTTTACAATCACTTTAAATTTACCCCCTAAGGCACTCGGTGTGCCGGCTTCCTCCCCCGCGTGTTACCATCAAGAAGAGATTTGGAGCCAGAGTTCTAGGTTATCTTTCGAAGACAGCAGCGCTTCCGTTTTGCCTAGGATAGAGCCAGCCAGAAACGAACAAAGAAGCTGCTTCCATTTGTGGATGGTATGATGGTGACGGTATGACTACTTTCTCGCTAGAACATAGGCTTATGGAAACTAGATGGTATACATACACAGGGTCGGATCGGGGGTGGTGTGCTGTCTCAGAAGGGGTGAAAAAAAAATGTTTTAATGATGCGGCTTTTGCAAAAATATACTGGTAGCCCGGGAGTGAAGAGAAAAAGCTAGAAGTAAAGTACGTTATCTCATAGGCCCATGCAAACAGATTCCCAGTCATTGTCAGCCACCCCCCGACAAGGTACTGCAAATAACATACAGCGCCTCCTGTGGCTGGGAGCAAAAGGGGGAGGCTAAATTTCCCAGCGCAAATTCCCATTAATAACCATGTGCTCTTCTCAGTCTTTTACCATAGTCTCTATGCTATACGACCCGACAGTTTTATTCCATTTCAATCCTTGTATACATCATCCACCCCCAACCGCCACCATACCGCCTCTATCATCCCTGTACACTCTCTATCATAACACAATAGCAGAGGGCGCACCGATGACTAAAGGATGAGTTGAGCTTTCAGAGATATTTTTATTGACAAAAGTTTTTCCCCGTTTTCACATGCCCCGCACCGCACAACGATGTCCGACTCCGCCACCCCCGCCCTTATCCGACGAGCCCTTACAATACAGTTGTTTACTAACAGACCGAAATATCTGTCAGTTTTATTGTGTGTTTTACTTAATTGGGGCTTGTAATGGCATCGAAGAAAATTAAAAATGATGTCTGTGCGGGGTTTGCTGCCGCCGCCGCCGTCACTGCTTTTATAGCAGCATTTTTTCTTCTCTTCTCTTTTTTTTGGGGGTGGTTATCGAAGAAAAGAAAATAATAATAACACACAGGGTGCGGGGGGAGTGACGGTAAGTAAAGCATCCTGAAAAAATGTTGATAAGGGCAAAGTTGATGAATTTAATAATAATTGATTAAATCTACAGCTGTGATTGTTTAATAAGGGTGGAGGGTGTGGGAGTGACGAATAGAAGACGAAATGGCTGAAATGAAATAAGCACATGGCTACCGTCTTCTAGGGGATCATTTTTCTTCTTTCCGTATTTTTTTTTTGTTGTTGATTGCTCAAAAGTCTGCTGGTGTGATTTATTTTCTATAGAAACTTAAAGCTTAGAAGAGTATTCGGGAATAGGAAGAGAATGGGTCGAGGGGGGAGGGATGCTTAATTTCTTATGAAATTTTCATGAAACTTAAGTAATAAATTTTGGTAGAGAAAGCATATGGAAAGCAATTTAAATTTTAATTAGCAAGTTTTGTTTTGATTCTTGAATTATCTGGGTTAAAGTATAAGGAAAACATTTGGATTTTTGGAAGATTGTTCAATGTGCACTAGAGAAAATATATGGTCAGTGTTTTGGAGTCCTTGGTGAATCAGCCTTGGTTACTGCAGATATCCCCAATCATTTTAATAGAGTTTGGCACGCTACTCTGTAAGCAAAATTCCAAGCTATTGGGTTTGACTCAGTTTCCTCAGACTGCATTGAGAGTTTCCGTTTAATGAAGGTAATATTGGATGCTGTCATATTTAAACCCCACTCCATCTCTGCTGGTGTCTCCTATATATCACCTTCACTATTTCTAATATTTAAGCGGGGTTTCCACTTAGCTGGCTACCAGTCCTGGTGGTATCTTTCGCTGACTCCCGGAACATTTTCCCAGGCTCAAGTAACCCAATACCTACTGAGATATGTAATGCTATTTCTGTATATGGAAATGCTTGCTTCAAATTCTTGTGCTTTTTAATGTGACGCCAAGAACACATTATTCTTGTAGACAATCCGCAAGATCAATCGGGAAAATTTTTTGTAGTTTTCTGGCGTTAATTCTAACTTCCCCAAAAGAAATTGTATACCATTTGCATAAGGTTACTGCGTCATATGATGATTTGAGCCCCCAGAACTCGTCCCACAATTGGTTGCATATTTGGAAAAAGGTATTGAACTTTTGGTCACAAAATGTCGCCAATACTCCCTCACGACACTCATGGTATAATTTCTTTTCTTCTTCTTTCTCTTGTGATCGCTTCTGAATTCTTCGGTATTTTTTTTACTAGCCTCCTCAAAAGCGTCAAATGATTCACGCTTGTTCTCTATGAAAGTGATAATTGACT
This sequence comes from Thereva nobilitata, assembly GCA_963855945.1. NCBI lineage: Eukaryota > Metazoa > Arthropoda > Insecta > Diptera > Therevidae > Thereva > Thereva nobilitata. The sequence continues at coordinate 18,426,252 of OY979698.1, forward strand.
CGTGAATCTGGAAACTATGTCTGTGTCGAAATCTTTAAGAATTTTGGAAACTATATAAGCTTTTTTGTGGCCCGCGTCACTTTTTATAGCTTCAAGAGCTGCTATTATTTCGTTCCAATTTTTGGTAAGCCTGGCACAGGCATCATCCCTAGCTGACCATCGCGTATATCACAAATTTTCTACAGTTATATTTTTAGGCTTAGTTCAAAAGGATTGTAGTAATTTTTTACGGACGTTGATGCTGAAAAAAAGACGTATACATTTAGCAGCAACCCCAAAAAGTTATTTTTCTTTCAGTGTAACGATTAGTAACGATTATCAAAGGCTTACAAAGCTGACCACGCAAGCCGCCCTGGCAACCTATGCCAGTGGTTACAACCAGCCAGCAGTACAAACAGCGCTGGTAGCCATCTAAGTGGAGACCCCGCTTTATAGATGAACTGCTCCATGCAGCACACTTTGCTGTGCCTGTGGTGAGCTTTCGCTTTCACGCTGGGGCAGTTGGTTTGTGCCTTGTGTGAGCTTTTACGGCGGTGGTGTTGGATGAAGTGGGGGAGTCGCAATACTAATAAGAATTAGATTTCATTTATACGGGATCGAGTGGGGGATTTTTTTTAAATTCTAGATGGGATCTGTTGATTTGTTTTGATGGGTAGCATAATTTTATGAGAGATTGATTTTTAAAAATTATTATTACTTTTTCGATAGAGAATATCATGAGCATTAATTTTGATAATTGCTATTTGTTCGAAAAAGAGTTGAAGATTATGATTAGATTATTTTCCCCAATTCAAGCAGATTTTTCATTAACAAAAATCCATTTCCATCATATGGCAGTACAGATCATAAATTTAGTTTATATCGTACCTTGGCTGGTCTGTGTCTTGCGTCTTGGTTGAAATTTTGCGTCTTCGTTAAGCTTAGTTTTGTGTATTGGTTTGAGCTTGGTTTCGGTTTATTATTAATATAATTAAGTTAATGCTATTATTTCGTGACCGTGGATTTTAGAAGGGTATAGAAATTTATATATATACATATAGGATGGAGGAAGTAAAATTTCATCAAAAATCTTCTACGGGCAATGGTTTCCGAGATAGAAACATTTTTATGTTTTCGAGCAATACGGGAAATCATGACAGCTTGGATGAGTGCTCTGTTGTTGTTTTTCACATTATTATAAATTTTACTGAGGTTATGGTTAAATTTACAGCGAAGTTTCCAAAAGTCCATAACACAAGCCCACCACCCAAAAGCTCACAACCGATGAGTCAAAAAAGTGGCTTAGCTATACTACTCGCAGACTTATGTTACTGCTCTGAAATTCTACACAATTTTGCATTGCCTGCATAGCTTCATGCTCCCATACTTGCACATTTATTTCATGAACCTATTAGTGTAGTGAAGGTCTTCTATAGTTGATCAGGCCCGCTCCCTAGGTCTTGTTCACTTGAGCTGGTTTATGGCTTTGCAAAACTTCCCTTGTAAAGTTTTTTTACACAATTCAACTGCGGAGTTAAAACTGAGAGTGTGTGGGCCGCTTAACGTTCAATCATACCTTACATTTATTATCGAATCCGTTTTCCGATCGTTGTACTGTCCACTGTTCTATCAAGATTGTGATGTCGAACTACCAGCGATAATCTCAAAAATAGAGTTAAGAGAAGAATAAAAGAACTGCAAACACACCAACAAGCGGTTTTACTTGAACGATTTCCATCCTATACAGAACACTGTCGTCGGCGATCGAACAGAAGACCGGTACTTCTGTATTCTATATTACTCCTTCCTGCATTATTATATGTACAGTCGTTGTCGAGACAGAGAAGGAAATTGTTATAAAAAGGGGAAACAAGAAGCAAGCATTGTTTTCTCATCAAGGTGTGTAAAATGGAAAAATGAAGGCTCATGTCGCGGCGAGAAAGCGTAGAGCTGGAAACAGATACATGCGTTGGCATGTATGCTTCGAATTTTCGCTAACAGATAGCTGGGTGCGTGCGTTCCGTTTTGTCTTGTGTTTGCCTCAAATGGCTATGGCCAATGCGGCAACGCGGAAAAGTTGAAAGTAGGCCAACTTTTGCATTCTGTACGATGCGTTTTGGTAGCAGTAGGTCACATTTGAATATACGTACTTCTATACTATGCGTCACTGTACGCACCGCGAGCGCGCATGTAATTGTTTCCAGTTTAAGTACTTGAACAATATTATTTCAAGAGATCTTTATTTTCACCATTTGGGGACTCTACTGTAGGTGTGTGAATGTGTTTATGTGGTTTTGGTTTCAACTTTTTTCGGGCCAAAAAACATCGGACGGTTGTTATTTCAACAATTAAATTGGACAAGCTGTTGTGCAGCGCGTGGTTTGTAGAGAATGTAAATATTTCATTAGAAAGTTGTCTTCCCTGGTAAAAGGTTTTTAGAGATGATGTTACGCCAACCCTACTTAGAAGGGAGTAGCTCGATAACATTAGCCTATCCTCTCTCTTACGAAAAATACCAGTCGCCACCGCTTGGAGGTTATAATATAGATATAATAATTACAGCACGTGCATATTTTCATATGTTACCTGTTATTCTCAATGATGGCTACAATTAGCTAACTTCGATACTATTTTTATATAAAAAATGGTTAGATTTATAATAACACAAAGATACAGAGTAATTTTTTTATATTAAAGGCGAAATGTTGGCATTTGCATTAAAAAAGTCGACATATTTCATGTGTAACGCCAATATATTTCATGTAACACCTCCTGCACATCACGTAGGTTAACTTATTCGTAAAGACACGACCTGGCACGGTACAGAAAAAGAAAAGAAAAGAACAAATCCTCCTACCTGTGCTACCTTACACTGCACGCTATAGCATAGGTTTGTACATTTAATACGCACGTCATCATATTATAATGCTCTTCTACTAAAATAGCTTTATCCACCACCACTTCGGTAACTTTTGACCTTTTTACACTCTTTCTCTCTCCCCGCACCTAACAAGAATTTACGGTGCGTTTCACCTCCACCTCCTCCGGACAGAATACGAAGAAATTCAAAAGCCTTAAGAAAAAGCTGCCATGTGTCCAGTAGGGTCTGGTTTTCTCTCTTTCAAAAAAAAACACAAAATAATGACCAAAAATTTAAAAGTAAAATGTGTGTAAAGTTGTCCCTTCTTTAAATATAAATTTAATTCCTTGTATCCTTTTGCAATTTTTACTGGAAACTTGCCCTTATCCTTGGCCTTAAAACGGAGGAAACCTTTTCTAGAGTTTAGTTTTCGGCTGCCGATTGGGCGCCCTTGTCCCCAGGACAGGAAGGCGTTAGGGCTTCTAATGATCAAACTTTACTGTTGCTATCGAACCGGAAAGCTATTTGAGCACAATTGCAGAGACAGGGTCCTGTAGAAGGTATATACATAAGATATCCTTGGGAAGCATTAAGAAATGTTAAATGCTGTCTTGGTGAGTTTTCCTTATTTTCAACGGGATTTAATGTTATGTCAAAAAAGGGGCGAAGATAATTTTTTTTATGTTTTGGTTTTGTTGTGCGATAAGAAGTCGTGAATAAATATGGCAACATGTTTTTTTTGGGTGGGGGTGAGGAGTCAATTTAATGGAAAAATTGTTTTTGTTTGGATGGGGCATGTGTTGTTTGGTATCAATAATTAAATGGTTTTATTGTATTTAAGTTCATTTATTACTGGTAAAATTTCTACGTGGAGTCTCTATTTCAGTTTTATTGGGTGTATTCTCTTCTCTAAGGAAGCAGTAATTATTTAATGAATTTTTTCTACCCCTCTGTTATAATACAGGCATTCTGATATTACTTTTAGTTACGGAATTAGCAGCATTCCACACCCGTGTGGATTATTCATTCCATCACTTGTTATGGAATGACTACTATTGGCGACATCTGTTCGTCGTCAGAAGGTTGCGTGTTCAGATCACGTCGGGGTCACCATTTGTGGTGTGTCACCTTGAGGGAATATTAAATGTTTTTAATATTAAATCAAAGAGTCACTGTTCTTCAATATTCTTTATTCTAATAATTAATAATTGTAAAAAGTGTAACGCACAGTTTCGCGTCCGAAGGGAGAGTGAGGTTCCTGCTCCACACCAAAAACTCTATCTCTATCGAGGTTGAGGTCACCTTGCCGGCGTCCTTTGACTCGTAGTGTGGAGAGGGAAATCTGACGCCACACCAAGAATATAATTTATTAATTAAAGAAAAAAAAAGATTTATTAATTAAAGAAAGAAAAGGATTGTTTCAATAATAAACAATCAATGACGTTCCGCTAGAAAATTTTTGCTTTAAATAAACTATTCAATTATTAAATTGCAGAAAATAATACCATTTTTAATAAATTTTGCGGCGGCCATCTATTAACAAATTATTAAACTACAAAATTGGTATGAATGAACACTCCCTACTAATATGTTATTTAGCGTTAAAATATCTTGCTGTGCCTTATACATTATATTTTTGACATTAGCTTTACATAAGGTACGTTTTTCTTTACAAAATATTAATAAAAACTAATTAGAGGCATAGAGAAAGTATAGTCTGCAACACGTTTTGAATGGCATATTCCGCACTCGTGGACCGCCCCCGACTTCCACTTGTGCGGAATATGCATCATTCCAAACTTGTTACAGAATATACTATTCTAACATCGTATTAAGAGAATCTATATGTATATATAAAAATGAATGTGTAATGCGACACTAAAACTCAAAAACTAGACGGCCGATTGAGCTGAAACTTTCACAGAATGTGCGTTTTGACTAAATCTCGGTAAACCGCTTGGCGCAAATACGCTCCGGTAGATGGCGCCCAAGGAAAATAGAAAAAAGGTAATTGCAGAGAAAATTTTTGGTACAAAAGAAAAAAAAGAAGGGAAACGCGCCCTCGCAAAACAAACAGTTCTTAAAATTGCAAATAACGAATTTGTGATCAGAACTTATAAATTCAAAATGGCCGCGCCAATAAGGCTGACGAATTTGCCAATTGTGTTCCGATTCCAATGAAAATCGATATCTGGGGTTTTTTAAGCTAGCAAATAACGAATTTATGATCAGAACTTATAAATTCAAAATGGCCGCGCCAATATGGCCGACGAATTTGCCTAATAGTTTCACATTTTGTTATTTGGAATCAAAAATACCAAAAAATTGCCTTTTTTGCAAACTCTCCTACTGTTTATTAAAATTCATATCAACTGATTACTCCTATTGGCTTATGGGTGCAGCATAGGCGCGCCGGGTCCCAGCTAGTATTACATAAAAACAACATATTCCAATTATACTTTTACATCACAAGTATTTATTTATCCATGGTTAGAATAAGTATTTATAGGTACACATTTTGATGTTGAAAATATTGCTTGGGGTTTTAGAACGGCACGATTAAGGCACTCAATTATGTGAACGACATACAATTATCACCTATTACTCCGTCTACAATTCCGCTCACTGACAAGCTCCCTTTCCGGTTCCCAGTCTAAACCATCCCAGTACCTACTATTATAGTATCTGGAAATTTTCCTTTCACATTCAGTGAGATTATGGAGATGGCTCTGCGAAATTGCGAGTTGTTGAAACTGTTGGCTTGCGAAAGGGTAATGACTTTTACGCCACCTAGTATATTCAGTTAATCTGGGCTGGGGCCTCGAAAACTGCCTTAGCGTGGTTCTAAATTTCGACAAAACACCTTTTGATCCGCCATAGAGGAGGAATGTAGCAGCTCTAGCAAAAATTTTATCGCGATTGTTCCACTATAGTTAACCCATTTTTGCCTGCATGACAATATTTTCTCCGCAATACAAACCCTGCAGTCCTTCTTTTCACGCAGAATTTCGTTTTCAAGTTCGTTTATAAATAGAACAACTCGACTGGGGAACAAACTTCCACGGTTACTATTTCCGAACTCGTATAACATTCAGGACTCGGAACGTAAAGTTTATCACCACACCAAAGCTATCCTTTAAAGTAAGCTTGCTACTAAATATTTGTACAATAATCTGAACGAAATTACTAGCTGGTAGTGCAAAGGGTCATCCCTAAGCTTAATTTACAACATAAAAAAACTAGTTGAATATAAATAGGGGTCATTTTAATTTATTTTTTTCCTCGTGTCTTTTCAGTTATATCTATTTTTAACACAACACTCTTATGTCTGTCCACAAGCATTTCCCCCAGCAGAACAGATTTCTATAGCTGATGGAAAATTTATCTTGAATGACTAGAAGAAATCTGTTTTTTTTACCCCAACGAAATCCTGGCAGACATATACATACATACATATGTAAGCTGACCAGTATTAGGGATGGCTTAACACCAATTACCACCAAAAACGAATTCAATGGCAAAGTTATTCAATGGTCCCTACATTCGGCTGATTTGACTTCACCAGGTTGTTCTTTTATTGTGGGGAAAACTTGAAGGAATTTATCAAATAAAAAGCTGTTGACGATTGTATATATACGTATGTATGTAGTGTCTACTTAGGGTGAGAATTTAGCAAGCAACTACCATGGACAAGGATAATATGATGACTATACTAACGTAAACAAGACTGTGGACATTTTTGATAGGTGGACAGAGTAGCCTTATTTGCTGTTATTGTCTAATTTCTTTCCTGCGTATTTGTACATATTCATAGGTTGGAAGTAGGCAGGAATTTTTCTTCGCCTTAAGAGTTCGTAATAGGTACCTTGGACGTTAAATACTAGAACGGCAGTAGTGTACGCAGGATGAATCCATGGTGGGGGGGGGTTCACAAAACATATTTTGTGCACATATTGGGTAAAAAAATTGTTCTCATGTAATAGGACTATGTACTTATATTATATTTTATGTTATTTCACTATAAAAATAATTACCTATAGGTATATTTTTATCGCAATTTTTTTATTGAAAATTGTGAAGAAACATAAATAATAAAGGCTCTATCAGATCCAACTTTTTGGGCAGCGGCAGAAGCAGAGGCAGAAGAGGCAGAAGCAGAATGCTGCCTGCTGAATCAGATCCAAGAAAGCAGCAGCAGCAGCAGAATTTTTATTTAATAACTAACGTTAAATTAAATTGTTCATATTTTTAATCACACAACAATAAATTCTTTGTAAAAAATCACACAACATTAAATTCGCAACTTTACACGTAAATTTGTCGTTTAAAAACAACTTTCCAAGTGACAAATGTTTGAAATGTCAAAAAATTCTGCTTTGCAAAGCAGCAAAATTATTTGAGATGAAAAAGGAGCGGCAGAATTCTCTTCTGCTTTGCTTGTGTCACTTGACCAGCGTTAAGCCAATAGAAACAATTCTCTGCCGACGGTTCTGCTTTCTGCTTTGCATCTGATAGAGCCTTAATTTTTGACCATTTTTCGAATATCACAAAATGTCTTGTTTTTCTCCAAAAATCTTGGTCTCGTGGTGTGCGCAAGACTTTAGACTTTGATTTAGGGCATTTTTACAATTTTTTTACCGAAAAGAAGGGAACTACTCTGAAAACTTGGTGGCGTCAGAGTCAGAAAATCCATTGGTAACATGAAAAAAAAAATTAAAAATTCCTTTTTTTTCAAATTTTGGCCAAAAAAGGCCAAAAAATTGGCCAAAAATACGTCCAATTGTTTTTTGCGTAATTTCATCTGAAAAGACGGAAAATTTCCTACAAAAATCTATATGGCCATCCCGAAAATCAGAGTTTGTCGAGAGCTATAAATAAATGAGAAATACGTGATTTTTGAAAAATCGCGTTTTTTTCAATAACAGTTGTAACTCCGAAACGGCGCACCCAATTGCGCTAAAAAATTTTTTGGTATATCACATCGAGTTCACGAACATATTCCCAAAGTTTGAGAGATATTTATTTTTTTGCTATCCCGTTTGAAACAAAATCCACCATATATTATACATCGGTATTGGGAATATTTTTTTAATTGTTTAATAAGTTGATATATTTATTAATTATAATTTTTCCTATTATTATTGGAATCATGGGGGGGATTTAACCCGCAGTAACCCCGCCCTGCGTACGCGCCTGTAGAACGGATTGTAGAATCTATATTATTTAAGTAATCGATTGATTTTAAACTTATGTATGCAATCATGGCACCAAATCATACAAAAGGTTTTTTTTTGTTGGCAGACGAAACTTATGCTGGACGATTAATGGTATAATGAGCGTACAAGGCCATACTGATTCGTTTTGCAATTTTAACGTTCACTTTTTATTCATCGATGATTATATGAAAAAATTTGATTGCATTTTATGTATCCGCTTACATGTTTCCTTCGGTCATTCCGAGTCCTCATCCTATTGCTGGTTATTCATAGATTTCCCCTTTTTGTTTTGTGGATATGCTCCGACTCCTCGCTTCATTGAGTGATTTCGCTGAGTTTTGGCCTAGTTTTAAATTCAGAATCAGAATTCCGCAATCGAGACTTGCTGGATGGAAATCATTCACCCTGATGTTTATCCAGTAAAAGGGTAAATAGCTGTTCAACAGGCCACAAGTAAAGTTGAAATGTAGTTGTTTCAGTCAGTCTGATCGTCGATAACCATTTTTATCGGAATCAGGTTGCACTGGTCTATAATTCGTTAAAAGTTTTGGTTTAACAATGTAGTCACAGTTTCAACACTTCCTAGTCCGGGGAAATTAGCAAAAAAAACGCACGAAAGGAGACAAAATTCGGAAATGGCTGAAAATTGGTCCACAGCTTCCTTGTGACTTTTTAAGAAAACAATTTCGGAATCACAAAAAAAACAAAATGGCCGCCGGAAATAAAGCGGTTTTCCGGTGTTTTGCTTGTATCTCGGTTTCTATAGGTCGTACAACCCCGTACAAAGGCGCTAAATGTTGACAATGAAATTCTCTACAACTTTAGATCTTATAAGATGTTGACCCGATTAACCCTTTCAAAGTTAATCAAGGTCAAAGTTTCCAAAAATCACTTTTTGGGGAAAACATCACTCAAAAACTGGTTTTTTTGAAAAATGTTTTTGATCAGTCAATACGAAACGTTATTACCTACAAGAAAGCCTCTTGTCATTTTTTCGAAAACTTAACCCTTTCGAAGTTATTCAAGGTCAAAGTCTCAAAAAATCAGTTTTTTGGTCAAAAAATGACTCAGAAACTGATTATTGAGATTATTTTTTTTGTTCAATTTACACAAAAGATTATTGCCCACCCTAATGAGACCCTTGCCAATTTTTCGAAAACTTTTCGAAAAATTTTGCAAAAATCAATAGTTTGTGATTTTTTGGCCGAAAAGTGATTTTTGGAAAATTTGACCTTGAATAACTTCGAAAGGGTTAAGTTTTCGAAAAAATGACAAGGAGCTTTTTTGTAGGCAATAACGTTTCGTATTGACTGATCAAAAAGTTTTTTCGAAAAAACCAGTTTTTGAGTGATGTTTTCGATAGAAAGTGATTTTTGGAAACTTTGACCTTGAATAACTTTGAAAGGGCCGATTAACCCTACATTAACATCATCATCAACATCTTTGTAAGAACTAATGTTGTAGAGAATTTCATTGTCAACATTTAGGGCCTTTGTACGGGGTTGTACGACCTATAGAAACAGAGATACAAGGAAAACACCGGAAAACCGCTATATTTCCGGCGGCCATTTTGTTTTTCTTGTGATTCCGAAATTGTTTTCTTAAAAAGTCACAACGAAGCTGTGGACCAATTTTCAGCCATTTCCGAATTTTGTCTCCTTTAAATGCTAATTTCCCCGGACTATCCGTGCAACAGAGAAAAAAGCATACAAATTTCTGTGCGATAAAAGAGCTTCAAAGTGTTCTTTCGCGTTGACTTTGGGATGTAAACGCGGCTTAATAGTTCAAAAGAAGTCCAAACAACGACTGTAGCGCCATTGAAGAGATGCTTAGTAGTACTGTCTCGGTTTGAAAATGCAAAAACTTCAGGCAATGCATTAAAGTGGTCTATGATGATCAGAATGTAATTCTTGTCCCGCTCTGCCTATTAGAATGTACACGATAAATAAGATAAGTTTTCCTAGGAAAATTAAACGATCTTTAGATTATCTCGGATTAGTATTTTTAGGGCCAATGCTTTTATTATAGCTCTGGCACTACAACGAGCTTTAAAAGTCGAGAACGATCCTTCAAAATAACATGAGCCATGTTCAAATTTTGTGGCTATCTCGATTACAGAAATTCGGTCAATCCCCGTCCAACATTTCGTCATGTCTGTCTTCCTTGAACTGTTTCATCCATTTCAAAACTTTCTTTATGGTTTGCCGATTGATCCCCGTACTTTTAATCTATATTAATAAAAGAAAGTGTCTGTACATATGTATGTATGTATGCGCGTATGTGTGCGATATAGCACGAGTCAACGCAGAGCTTCGAGATTTTGCACGAAGCTACGTGGGGATCTCCCATGATGCACGATGCACGAATTCGAAATTTAAAATGGCCGCCGAAATATGACCGAAATTCAAAATGGCCACCGAAATATGAATTCGCCAATTGTGTTCCGATTTCCATGAAAATCGGCATCTGGGGGTTTTTAAGGTAGCTTATAACGAATTTAAGATCAGAAATTATAAATTCAAAATAACCGTGCCAATATGGCCGACAGATTTTGTCAATTGTAGTGCGATTCCAATAAAAATCGGTATGGGAGGCTTTTAAGTTAGAAAATAACGAATTTATGATCAAAACTTAAAAACTCAAAATGGCGGGGCCAATATGGCTCAAGAAATTTGGCAATTGTGTTCCGGGACATCCTTATTTACCCAATTTGTTAAGGTAAGTCTTTCACTAATATTATTGGTGGGTGGTTACCTTTTTAAGGATATTTCATGAGTTTATTTTACCAGAAAGACCCATAAGTTTATCACGGGGCAACGCCGTGTAAGTCTTACTAGTATAAAATAAAAAAAATATACATATGTATATGTAAGTTAAAAAAATTCAAAATTAACACTTTTATTTTAAGGGGACATTTCCCTCTGTGGGCCTAAAAAATTACCAATTTTCAAGATTTTTTTTCTCGTTAACGAACGAAGCAATTCAACTGAACTTTTTTTTATTGTTTTTATTCATCCTTCAAGTAAGTTACATAAGCTTCGGATCAGAAAAAATATTTTTTATCCCCCCTCCACACCATCAAAGATCGTCGTTCTTGGCGTACACGTCGTGCTCGTGGCAGTAATCCTGGTTACACACGTGACCTGAAATCAAAAATTTTCACATTTTCTTAAATTGTACAATATGGCGCTCGGTATAGACCAACAGTTTTTTAAAATTCCAAAAAAAAACAAAATGGCGGACATTTGAAAAATTATGCCATTTTTTCGGTCGTTTTTTTGCCTCTATTTTTTTTATAACTTTTGAACAAAAAAAAACAAATCAAAATTATTGGTCTATACTGAAATGACATATTTGACAAATAATTATAACAACTTTTAAGGGAAATATTTTGAACCGTTTGATCTGAATCTCTGCCACGGCGAAAAAATATGTCATTATTAGATAATCGCCTTTAAGGGGATAAAAAATATTTTTTATGATCCGAAAAAATTATGTAACTTACTTGAAGGATGAATAAAAACAATAAAAAAAAGTTCAGTTGAATTGCTTTGTTCGTTAACTAGAAAAAAATCTTGAAAATTGGTAATTTTTTAGGCCCACAGAGGGAAATGTCCCCTTAAAAGGAACTAAAAAATAAAATATAATTTTGAACGTAAAGTTTTATTGCTACATATGGGTAGGTACTACTTACGTTTCTGTTTCCCATGCTTCCCGTGTTTCCTGTGCTTCCCGTGTTTCCCGTGCTTCCCTTGTTTCCCGTGATTTCCGTGTTTTCCGTTTTTCCCGGTTTTTTTTGTTAAATATCAATTTTCAGTGGATCTTAATTGCGAAATTCGCCCGCCATCTTGAGTTTTTTTTTACAAAAAGTCACGCGAACTACGCGTATGGACAAAATTTGAAGTTGACCGGATATTATGAAAAGTATGTTGGGTATAAAAAAATGGACTAATGGAGTTTTTGGCAACATCAAGAAACATTATCTGTAAACCTTTCTGAGATCAAAACAATTGATAAAAGGCGGTCCTCACATTTTGCACACTCAATTCGCTCCAGCTCCCAGTCTATAACTATTAGTATTTTTTGGAAACGATTAACGCTGTAGAATGTTTTTGAAAATACCTAAAACTTCAAATATCGATATCTCAAAAACGAAGCGAGATATCGAAAAAAATCATTTTACATTTTCGTCTTATGTTGAGGCGTTTTATCGAAATTTATAATTAAAATATCGGTGGCACGGAAATCCTAGCTGTGATGTAACAAGAAACCTTTGGGAAATACCTCAAATAGTCAAGTTCAAGTGGCAATATCTCGAAAACTAGGCGTGATATTGAAAAATTTTATTATATATTTTCGTCTTATTTTGTGGTGCTTCATCAAAATCCATCGTCAAAAACTGGACGGGGAACATCCGAGTTATTCATCTTTGAGCTATTCTCAACTGAATACTGTTGACGGAATGCGGTCCTCACATTATGAATACTAAATTCCTCCCAGCTCCCAGTCTTCAACCAAAATTTGGTGGACTTGAATTACAAGTATTGTTACAGGCACTTGTAGATTTGTAGCTTCGTCCAACAGGCCCCAGTTCGTCTTGGTATGCAATTAATGGTGCAATGTTTAGTAGTAAACTAAATTTAGTACACGATAGAAAATCTTTTCAAAATGTTATTACCACTTTCAAAAACTCTTATACCTGTCCTCATTTACACCAACAAGAGTGTATAAAATCAACAAAAAATATCAATACTAAAAGTTGAAAGGGCAATCAATCAAGCTTTCCAATCTCATAAAATTTAATTAAACTTTTTAGTATCCAATTTCTGCCAGCCACCCCCTCTCCATCGTCTTGTAAACAAATTTACTTTAATGAACATTCAGGACGAAAATGGGGAGCGATTACAGAAGGATGAAAAATTTGGTTACCAAAAACACAACAGAAAAATTATTATGCAAAACGCTTTAAAAATTTTAGTAAACCAAACCAGGATCAAGGATCTAAATATTTAACACAGTTCACCGCCGGTAACTAAGGTCAGAAGTTTAAACCTAATTAATATTTGCAATTTTTTAAATATTTACATACACGATATTAAGTTCATCGAAATCTCATTGAAATCACTATTTGCAAAATTTGTTGATAATTTAAATGTATTGAAAAACGCTTATCGTGCATAGGTTATCGCGTAGTAGTTTATTGCATGAAGGATATTCAAGCGGCTTATGCGAAACTAAATTTAGCCATTTTCTAAAATTTTTGCTGTAATATAAACTAAATGCTTTCATTAGAGTAATGCCAGTAGATATTTACATAAATAGAAACATTAAAATTGATAAGCATTCGTTTTGGATAAAGAATTTCAATATCGGATTCATGATTATGTATATGGATGTGTATGTATAGTGGATATATACTACAGGTATTCATAGGCGCATGTAAGAGCATAATTAATCATGAAATTTTGTTCACTGGCAGAGAGATAGTACACGCAGGAAAATTAATGTTAGAGCTTCATTACGAGCAAATAAGTTCGACATTTATCAAGGTAGATGCACTATTAATAATGTTTAAAGCTGCTATGTTGTTCTGATTTCAATTTACATTCACTCTGCAAAGTTGATTTAATATTTAATGTAAGTAAATGCAGGTGTTTCCTGTACACATACAAGTTGGTCCACTGAGGAATAGGGGGTTACATAAATAAATCATGGATTTGAAAATGGTATGTCAATTGAGGGCAGAAGGCTAAATGTTCTGGCTTGGTATACTACTGTAATCGAAAAAAAAAATAATAATTGTGTATTAAAGAACACAAGACAGAAGTGAAACTTCACGTACAATAATAAAGAACATATATAGACATATGAAAACTTGCCGTCAATATAATATTAACGAAATAATAATCTTTAATACAAAACCTTAATTTTTTAAATAACCAACATCTCATTTTTACTTTACCGATGCTTGCGCCATCTACGAACAAATTTAAATAAATTGTAAATATTTTCCTGCTGGTTTGGTAGAATTTACGTATATGGCATCACTTAATTGCCATCATGGCTGTCGCTGTCAGCTACTTTGTTGAAGCAGTGTGGAAAATTGCTCTTTTGGCGGTGATCTTCGCGAAATTGTTGTTGAAATCCAAAATGTTTATTTATTTATTTATTTATTTATTTAGTCTACAGTTTATGCGAACTTACAGACTATTAGAAATGTATAATATATAATGTGGAAACTAAATTGTTAGTATACTTGTGCATTCATTCGATTATGAAATTGGTGTTACAAAACTTGCACATCAAAGTCACAGCTGTAAACGAGTGAGAAGGCGTTTCATACAAGTGTTCTTGTTTTCGTTTCCAATTCTGAATTCACTCGTATCTGCTTAAAATCCCCATAAATTATATTAGAAGAATGACAGATGATAGAATTGGGCAATTGCGAACACTACCAGAGATGAGGTAGTGATTTAAATTCGACCTTGATTGAATGGCCACAAATAAGTTCCTCAATCCAACTCTTTAGAACTAAGTCGATAGCAATATTTTCGATTTTAATCAACAGAGTGAGCTGTCATACTATGTATTTCAAAAGCCTTGGAGGCATTTAGAGCAAGAAGGTCAGACTCACACAAAGTGCTACATACTTTGGCTAAGGTGGGATCTTTAATTACAGAGTTGGTAAAGTCTCTTTTTTCAGTAAGGGCTGAACATGAGCTACATTCAAAGAGTTTGTATAAATTTCGGAGAAGCAGAACAGAGCAAACCGTGTGCCCAGAGACTCAGCTAAAGGTTTCAGTTTTATTTTATTATCAGGGGTTATATTTTATTATCAGGTACAATAGGTTTATTGACATGAAGCTCTTTAAGACCTCTATGCACTTAGCGAGTCCTGATAAAGAAGTTTAGCTGTTTGAGTAGGCATTGGAAGCCGTTGTATATAACTTATATATAACGCTTTGCGTTTGACGATTTCCTTTTCATTAATAAACGCTTTTATTTTTTCCCGGAATTTTAATCAATCCAATTAAAATCGAGTTTATTACTCTGGGGGCCTTTAGACAAGGGCTGGAGACAGTCCATACATCTAAGAATATAAAAATTTTAAAGTTTCTACTTAAGTTTCTACTTAAATCCAGCGAAATAATTTTAGTACGACTAAATATATAATCAAAACATGCCTTCGATAAAATCATAATTAAAATTCCAGGTAAAATGAAACTTCAATAAACTAATTTCAAATCTATTACAATCTACACCTTATCAATTTATGTTGAAAGGAGCCTTTTTAATTAAATCATTTTTCATGAATTTATTCGAGAAAAGGACTCTCTCCGGTGTATCAACCCTTTTTGCTCTCTAACAAAGTATAATATGAAAATAGAAAGATATGGTGAAAGGAGCCTTAAATTTTACACGAGTGTGACTTAATTAGCACTCGCTTAAATTAAAATAACCAAATTAGCCAATTTTGGAAAATTTAATTGAATTTCCTTCTTCCAGCTAATTTTGTGCCGTGCTCCTATAGAGGATCCTGGCAATAATAACCAAGCATGAGAGAGAATATACCACACGCACTAAAGTCAATCCTGTGAGCCAGGGGTACAGGAACTGGAACAGGCTCGATTGCTCCTTTTCCCTAATTAAGGCTCATTCTGTCTTTCGCTGCGGCACCAGGATCAGTTACCTACATAAATCAGGTTAAATGATCAACCCCCAGAAACCAGGCCAAAATGTCTGCTTGTCACATAAATTACAACTTGATAAGGCAAAGACGGAAAATTTTTTTTTTGTGTTGCCGCTTTTTTGGTGGAGTAAAAACAGCACCCACTCCCACGGCCTAGACATCGCCCCCTTAGTGGATGATGGTAGTAAGAAGATAATTTCTCATCAAAAACTGGGGAAAGGTCGTACATGGGGGGTTGTGTAACAATGTACATGGGGTAAAGACAGTAGACTGTTGAGCAGAGATAGGGATGCTGTCTGCTGATTCTGTAAGGATATTTATAAGCGCAAGGTATGAAAAGAATTCAATCCCGGAGCATGTTTTTGCTGCGGTAATTTTTGGTCCATTTACTGAGAATTTAATTTTCATTTTTGGGATTTTATTAGCTTTTATTTATATTAAAAAATTTTGGATGTTCACCTTGTTTAGGAATTTAAGGTTATTTAAATTCTTAATGGAGAAACGATGTCGTGTTATGCTTAATTCCCATTCCACAATTATTGGATTTACATTCAACAAGGAAAGATGAATTCGACATTAATCTGTTGCTACTTTGGGTGTACTTTTCGAATTTGAGAGATATTATGAAGCCAATGATAGTCTTCCCATCCAGTAGTTCTCTCGATTCATTATTCATGCGAATTCTGTATGTGTTACTTTCATTGACAGGACCATATCTCCAACTTTCAACCTCAGTTCGATGCTCTGTGACAATGTATGGGAAGTAAGGTCTGAATTTAAGTTCAATACATCAATTTGCTCGAATTTGGGAAGTTCGGTCGGTGAAGCCGGGCATTACCTGAAACAAACTTAGATCAATATCAGGTGTCTGGCTATACCTCAGCGTACAACTTCTTCGCCCATAGGAAAATTGCTTTCTATTAGGTGTAAAGTAGCAAGTCTTCTGATTTTCACCATCATCTTTAGATTAATAAATTTCTTCGAAGCCAAGCAGGTGCGTCGCCAGCTAATTGGCCAGAGGCGGGCAAGATGATAGAGGCTGGGCGAAATATAAATGTAGATACAATAATTAAAATTTGTAAAGAAGAAAATTAAAAAAAACTTAAATAAAGCAATCTTCGCGGGTTTTTTACGAAGTTTCGACCACTTTATTATTAAAATGGTCTAGGTTGTCAAAAACACTCGTCATTGCTAGACTATTGAAGGGACTTTCTGCCATGCTTCGCAGCCAAGTTTTTATTCTGCTTATACCCCGGCTGAACTGCGCAAGTTCGAGCAAATTGGTAAACTGAACTTTAAAATAACTTCAGTTCGCATACAATTTCCACATATTCAACTGAGGCTTAAACAGACTCAGTTCGCCCAAATGGACTCGAACTGAAGTTAAACGTAAAAGCTCACTCAAAAGAGCGGAATGCCGTTCCAGTGAGCTTTTGCATTTCTGACTTCTGGCGAAAAAGTAACAACAATTTCAAGCACGAACTGAACATGAACGGGACTTTAGCTGGTAAAGCCACTTATGTGGATTAAACTGGACATTATTGAACTGAGGTCGATGAAGCCGGAGATTAGGCTACTGAAGAATATCTTATATCTGTGACTTTTTCAGGATTGCGGTCGCTTTTGAGCAGTTGCAAAATAAGCTTTATGTGCTGCGAAGCATTGACCGGTCCAAAGCTGTGGACTGGAGCCTCTTTACTTCGAGTTCCATCGAAGTCAAGTATTTGGCTATCAAAGTAAGGCTAAGAATAAAAAAAATCTGTAGGCAGCCGCATGGAGCTGAAAGGCACTTTTTGGGTCACGATAAGATTTCTAAGCGTCCCATTATAATAGAAAAGTTCTCCTTAAAAACTCTAATAGTTTTGTGTTTCTGACTCCACCTTGTATGGCAGAGCTTGAAAATATTAGGTATTATTTTCTTCTCAAAACTAATTCCCGAAAAATTTAATAATATGTTTGGTGGTTCGAAGGTCGTATAAACCATCGAGAATTCCTTCACCATAATGTTTACCTCAGGCTCTGGCATCGGGAATATGTCAACCATGAAGAGTACGTTTCCAATCATGAATAATTGAACTTTCTCTTTAAATGCTTAGCTTCTGTCGCAAAGTCGTGCATCATAGTTTTCAAGCAGTTCCTTCCTCCGTTCGGTCGACGCCCGACCCACAAATCGGCCTACATAATTTTCGTTTCGGCAAGTATCTTGATGACTATAAATGGTGCCATTGGCATACTCAATAGACCAGTTCTCGTTCGATTACAGCAGTCAAGCAGCATTGGACATGGTTAGTACTAAGTTGGGGGACCGCTTGGTAAAACGATATCTACTCCCATTTGGAAAGGTTGATTACGAATAAATTCATATCTATAACAGAGGGGCGTACATATTTCATGCCTGTAGCAGTAGCGTGCATATCCGTGTGGCAGGCGCATTTGTTCGCCATGCGTGCTAGTTGCGGGCGTGTATATGCTTTTAAAAAAATTAACCAACTAAATTATTTTTACTCCGATATGGAACAAACCCCCTCAGTAAGTATTTCCGAACTTCTATAATATCCTTAAGTTCAAAGGTAAGGTTCATCGCCATCTATTCGCACACCTCCAGCCCCTTGAAAACCCTTCCTATCTTCTTCTATCCTTCAAGCTTAAGCTTATATTGCAACATGGCTGTGGCTGACAGGATACAAAGTTCTATTTTAAACAGATATGGTATTTTCCATTACATTAAAAAGATGCAAACTGAATTTCTGCTCAAAATATGTAATATTCCGAAAATTTCCGAAACCACCAAACTCCCCTTTTCCAAAAATCTACTTACAACAATTTTAATTAACTAAACGCTGCAGGAAAGTTTTCACTACCCTCCTGCTTACGATGTGCATGCATTCCAGAAACTTTTCAACCAGGAAATACCGCCAATAATCTTCACCTGTAAGGTAGAAATTAGCAATATCGAAACCATGTGTGGGTGACTCCCGCGAACAAAAGACTTCTCATGAATATTTGACACCCCCGTGTCTGCGCTGATTCTCTACTCGCATCGACGACGGAGGGTCCCGGTGAAAGTAGCAAGAATGCTCGCTCTCGAATTTTCGCGAAAAATCGAAAATTGATGAAAAATTTACAAAATTTCCATTTCATGAATAATTTGCCATCAGTCGTCCTTAGGGACTCACTCGTCCTTATACAGATTATGAGCTTCTGTACTCCTGTGCCAGCGAGCGGTATTGGGCGGCAACCGCAGGACGTTGATTTTTGACGGTATCCCATCACGTCAATTCTATTGGAAATCCTTGGTTGGAAAGCGGTCGTTAGGTCTTAGCAAGCCGTAGGGACATTGTCAAAAAAGCGAGCATCGGTGAAGTGATTGTAGATGGCCCCACTAAGTGGTGGGCTTCCCTTAAGCCCTTAGCTTTTCGCTTCTTAGTACACCCAAAAAAGACTATTTTCTTGGAGCATTTCCTTAGTAAATCCGGCGAAAGCTTATTAGCTAATGGTCGCAAAATGCTTTTCCGGTGCCTGGGCTTGTCATGATGACAGACTTAAGGGATCTGAGAAAAGAACTGCCCCGCAGAGGTATACCTTAAACCTGAAATCGAGAACGAAGGAGCGACGGAGTCAGAACGACGGGAAAGGGCACGCTCGAAGGAGCCGGGCAAACCGTTTTTTGACTTTTGTAAATACAATCCTTATGGCCTTGAAAGGGTATGAGTAAAAGCTTCTTAACGGTCTGAAGATGAAAAATATCCTTGGTCGATTTTAAGGTAAACAAACAATTTATTTTCTGCCAGTGTAAATACACACTTTTTTTTTGGAGGCAGTTCTTTAAGGTTTTATTTTAATTACAAACAGAAATACAAACTCGAAGATTTATTTTATGAGATTTTGCTGCCCTTTGGGCTTTGCAGAGTGATTTTTTTATATCTTAGAAGCTTTTTGTCATATTTTCTTTCGATTTGAGTGGAATTTTATATTAATAGAAGCCTTGCAGCTGTTTGTGTCTCGGCATAAAATGAACTTAAGAGATGTAACTCAAGAGATGACGGATAGTTTGTGTAGTATTCTGCAAATAAGTAAAAACGCTCTTATTCGACTTATAGTCGAAATTAGGAAAAAAAACGCACGAAAGGAGACAAAATTTCAAAATGGCTGAAAATTGGACCACAGCTTCCGTGGGTCTTTTATTTTTTCATTTTTCAAAACATTATTGCCACAAAATACCCCTCTTGAATTTTTTTCGAAAACCTTGACCTTTCCGAATTATTCAAAGTATTTTTTGGCCGAAATGTGATTTTTGGAAACTTTGACCTTGAATAACTTTAATGTTGTTTGTTTGTTGTTGTTTTGTTCAAAAGTGACAAAAGGGCTTTTTTGTAGGAAATAACGTTTCGTATTAACTGATCAAAATTTTTTTTCGAAAAAACCAGTTTTTGAGTGATTTTTTTGACCAAATGTGATGTCTCCGGCGGCCATGTTGTTTTTTTGTGATTCCGAAATTGTTTCCTTAAAAAGTCCCAAGGAAGCTGTGGCCCAATTTTGGATTTTGTCTCCTTAAAATGATAATTTCCCCGAACTATTATATTGGACTGCGCTTCCACCGTGGTTTATTAAAAAATATCTTCCATTCACGGAGATATAGGTATTTCAAAATATTGCGACATTTAGCAGTGTTTTTTTGCAATAACTAATTAATTTTGCAATTTTTTGAGACCGAACCAAGCCAGCTCGATGCGTATTAAAGAGTTACACAATTTTGCAATTTACCTTTTTTTTGTACAACGCCAAGTTTTTTTTTAAACGTCAAAAACTGTTTTACGTCAACTTTGGCCGCCATTTTAAAAATAGTACATTAAATTCTACGGAAAATTTCTAATTCGAAGGTATGTAGATGGCCTGTTAATAATTTTTGTAGGTAAAAACCTTGACTTACTGGAGTAATATTCGTTTCGCTGTATGCTGTATGCTGTGGTATTGCATTTTCAATGAAGCTGCCTTCTGCCACAAAAAAAACGAATAAGATGTTTATATGGTAAACGGGAATATAGGAATGTGTAGTTATAATCTTCGAAATCAGTTTTTGAACTATATGTAGTTTATGTTATTGGTCACGCCATGGTGCAATGTCTAAAAGCAAGCTTAAGGTACCTTTACATTATATGATTTGTCATATGACTTTACTGTCAATGAAGTCAAACATAAAATGTCAAATGACATTTGTTTTTCACGTGTCATACGACTATCAAATTTGCACTGAAAATTTCTGTTTTGACTTGTCAAAATTAATAGTAGAGTGAAAATAAACAAAAAAATTGGTGATAAGCGATGTAACCGGAACTTCAAAATTTTTTTCTATTTTTTCATTTCATACATGCACCTGAGTCGAAAACCGAAAAGTTTGGAAAAATCAGATGCGAGCATAGCGAAAAAAGTGCATAAAAGTGCATTTTGAGTGCATCGTAACACTATTTTTCAAATGTCTACGGTTCTATTGGTCGTAGAAAAAAACAAAAAAAAGGAAAATACTCGTGAGTAAAAGGGCTATCGAACTGGTGGGGCGAGATTATGTTAAAAATATTTCCTAACCTCAAAAAATCCAAATTTCTCATTTTATTTATTTTTTAACTAAAACTGCATTAAATAATGAACAAATCGGTGGATTTTCATAAAAATTGGAGGAAACATGTATTTTAAGGTTATAAATATGCTATTAAATTTTCAAAAATAAATGTTTATTTTTACGGCCAAAATTGATCATTTTCGAAAATTATTAAAATTCTTGTAACTTAATGAGAGATGGTCCTAGCGTGAATTTTTTTTGCTAAATGTAGGCTGTTTTATGTAATTTCTAGTAAATATATACCGGAATCAGTTTATAAAGTTTAAATATAGCTTTTTTAAAATTAAAAACAACGTTATTGCCTACAAAATACCCCCCCTCTTGAATTTTTTTTCGAAAACCTTGACCTTTCCGAATTATTCAAAGTTTTTTTTGGCCGAAATGTGATTTTTGGAAACTTTGACTTTGAATAACTTCGAAAGGGTTGGGTTTTCGCAAAAATGACAAAAGGTCTTTTTGTAGGCAATAACATTTCGAATTGACATAAAAAAAATTTAAAAAAAAACCAATTTTTGGGTGATTTTTTTGCCAAAAAGTGATATCTCCGGCGGCCATGTTTTTTTTTGTGATTCCGAAATTGTTTTCTTAAAAAGTCCCAAGGAAGCTGTGGTCATTTTGGAATTGTGTCTCCTTAAACTGCTAATTTCGCCGGACTATACTAGGTATGGATTAGAATTGTTCAGTCTAGTGCACTTCACTTTTTTTGCACTAAAATATTGTCATAACGTCTTAAGTCAACACGTCAACAAGTTAACACTTTCATTATTTCTTTTAGATATGCCCATACACCGCCCGCTATTATCATTCCAGCAGCCGGCATTACTCAGATAAGCATAGCACAAAACATAACAATTTAATATTAGGATTTTTCTTACTTTTAGAAACGTGCCAAAGGTATCGACACCCAAAACCTTTTCTTTTTATACGCTTTATATTATCTTTACTTGTAACTATGTAAAAAAATCTTCTAAGTTAAATTTGACCCACTTCCCGGTTTCCGATTTTGCTGAAATTTTGCAAATCAAGATGACGGTTCCAAGATGGCGGCCGACTTTTGAAATTGGGTTTTACGACGCCCCGAGATGGGTATGGGTATGAGAGGTAAAATACAATTAGCTGTGTGGCGTCATTCCATATTCAAAATGGCGGCCACACAAAATGGCGGAAGACATATAATAGACCAAAAATTAGAAAATATACTTATCAACTTCAAATTTTGCACATATGCATAGTTGGCGTGACAATGCAATCTGACTTTTTTTTATAAAAAAATCAAGATGGCGGTTCCAAGATGGCGTGCGAAATTTGCAATTGTGTTCCCCGACCTCCGGCATGGGTATCAAATGAAAGGGTTTGACAAGTAGAATACAATTAGCTGTGTGGCTCCATTCCAAATTCAAAATGGCGGCCAACACAAAATGGCGGATTACCTTTTTCTTTACAGCCCCCTAGCTATGGGTATCTAATGAAAGGGTATGACGAGTAGAATACAGTAGCCTGTGTGACGTCATTTTAAAACTAATAAGGCGGCTGCCACACAATAGACATATAATAGACTAAAAAGTAGAAAATAAAAATAAATAGTTTAAAAAATATAAAAAATACGCTTTTATTTTAAAATGAACTAAAAAGTAAAAAATAATTTTCAATGGAAAGTCTTTATTGCTTCAGCCAGTATATGGGAACAGCCTACCTTTAGAAATCAAGCTCAAGAATAAAATTAATGAAGTTATTGGTAAAAATTAAAAATATAACTTACTTAAATGTAAAAAAGCGTGGGGCGTTAACTAAAAGTTCCAGTATTAATAAAATAAGAATATAGGTAAAGAGCCCCCACGTTTTTAATTATTTAAATAAGTTATATTTTTAATTTTTACCAATAACCTCATTAATTTTATTCTGAGCTTGATTTCTAAAGGTAGGCTGTTCCCATATACTGGCTGAAGCAATAAAGACTTTCCATTCAAAATTATTTTTTACTTTTTAGTTCATTTTAAAATAAAAGCGTATTTTTTAGATTTTTTAAACTATTTATTTTTTTAAATTAAAAATTATTTGGAATATTTTTTTGTAAATTTTCAACACAACAAGTCCAAATTTGAAATAGATCTAAAATTAATTTCTGAAAATTATTTCATAATTGTATCAAGGTTGAAGAACCCAATTATCAAAACAAAATCTCATGTCAAAGCATTTGACTGGTACTGGTACCTAATAAACCTTAATCAAGAAACTAAATTTTCAAGCTTTTCCATGAAGCCACAAAATATGAAACCAAAGAGAGATATTGAAACAATATAGTCCTGATTGGTGCTGGTGTATGTCAAAACCCAAAAGCAATTTAAATCACTTATACATCCTCACGTATAGATATTATGCTGAAGTTACAGTTTAGCACAAGTGTAGTACTCGTTCCCAGAAATATAGAGTTTATCTGGCAAATCTCTGGATGATAAGCCTTCACAGTTTCACAGGAGGAGCACCACACCAACTATATAGAAGAAGATACGTTCTAATTTAGAGGAACTATGCACAGAAGAGACTCCGTGTGTGGGCTATGTATAGAGTAGCCCCGTATATAGTTGTAGTTCTGTTGTTTTTATCACGCCCCGAAAGCATCTTAATCAGTTTATTCTTAGTATATTCAAACAATTTTTGCCTGTCATAAATAAGCTCCTAGCTACACCTAGCTTGAATGTACTCTACTCTTTTAGGGTATTTTTTGTTGTTGTTGTTGTTGTTTTTGCCAAGAAGTCATAGGTAAGCTTCCTGGCTTCAACTCAGAGGCTGTTTTTTGGGACCCGAATAAGGATGCTGTTTGATGTTGAACAAAGTTTGTCTACGCATCCAAGCACGTTAGGTACGAGAAGGTATAGCAACTTTCCAAGTGGCCTTGGTTTTGTTAAATTTAAACCAACTTTTCTGAGATTACTCATGTGTTTGGGATTTTATGTAAAACGAGATGAGGGGGAACACGGCTCAAGGATAAGATTTCTCAGGAGTTAAGTTCTGCATGACTCCCATATCCTGGGCTATAGCTGAAAGAAGATAAGTAACTTAATCTAGACGTAGATGATAGGTTATATTTTTGGAGTGTAATTGAATTAAGGATGCTATGGTGTTCTTCCTAGATTCTCTCGTTTTTTTTTATTTTTTTTTTTTATAAACCAAAAGGATAAAAGCTGAATGAAATTTAAGGAGCACTTTTGCTTGATTACATAGAACAAGAGTATGTATATTGCTTGAAAAATTTTTTTTAATCAATTGGGTAAATCTTTGGAATTGATGAAACATGATCCTCAATCATTGCCCATGTGAAATCCAAGAGAATATGTCGAGCAATTTCATTTTGGGTAAACAGAGTATCGATTTTCGTCTAAAGGGGTTATAGGGACACTATACTAGTCGGCAAATATACACCCAATTTAGGTAGATTAAATTTATACTGTTATGATATCACTGTTGATACCAGTTTTGGGGAGTTTTAAAAGTGAAATTGTTCTCGGATGTAGAAGGGTTTTCATGAAATATTTAATGAATACGTTAAAAAGCAATTATGTATGTCGTGTGTTATTGGTCGTGTCATGATACAAAAGACTAATAGTTAATTTAGTTCAGAAGAGTAGTTTTATGATAGAATGTGTTAATTGAAGTGTAGAGGTTGAGGAGTATAGCGATGGCAAGTGGAGTAATAACACAATGTGAAACTGGAGCCCTCAAAGGATTAAGTTCGTCTATGTTTGTATTATTGGTTGTTCTTGTATCTCATAGACCCTGCACCCTGTTCCATTCATTGCGGAAAAACAAAATCTCAAAATATTAGACAGTAGCAAAACTTATTAATTTAACTTACTTGGAACACTTCCCGAAGGCTCTTCATTTAAACACAAAAAACTCCTTGACCGAATGTTATGATAATTTTTCAGATCATATCTTCGTTAATACCCTTCGATTGGCACCTCAACGAAGTCGGTATCATATTTGGTTCGCGCGATATTGGGCAGGTACAAAAATCAAGAACTTCGTTCAAACAAAAAAACGACTAGAACGATTTTTATGAAAATCTTTTCAGATCATATGTCCTTGAACACGCTTCGAACGGCACCTTAACGAAGTCGATATCTTTTTTGGTTCGCGCGAAATCGTGCAGGAAAAAATGACCACATACGTACGCACACACACACATGTTTCTTTTCAAATTTTTGCTTAAAATGCTATTGGGACCTTGAAACGTGTAAATACATTGAAAATTTCGGATCCGATTTTCGGACCGATTACAATAACTTCCTATTGGGAAGTTCATAAAATATGATACTGCTCAATACACGATCAAATACGTCACCTGGAGAACAAATTTTGGAGAATTTTGGAGACGATCATCGAAATGCCGTGTTTTAGAAAACTCTTGTTTATGGAACGCTTTTTTCCACAAAATGGACCTGCTTTTGTAAATCTTCAAATTCGAGACCATACTACCGACGTGTCGAAGCTTTTGGAAGATTTATGGTTTTAAAAATGCTTTGCTTGCTTTGCTTTTCAGAGTTTTTAGATTTTATATTGTGAAAGCTGTGGCTTTCATTTGATTTTGCATCATAACAAAGCATTGGTTTATTTGATATGTCAAAGCAAAGCAAAGCAGCAAAGCAAACAAAGCGTAACGAAGCGTGCATTGCGGTTTGGTGTTTAGCCCCTGGTATTTCGCCAGTCTTATCACCACATTGTTACACCATTAGCGAAAAGCCTTATTGGACTCTTGTGTGTTTGTACTTAAATATATATCTTCAAAATTTCTGACAGTAGAAGGTCATTCAACCATCATGCTCTTGTATTACTGAACAATAGCTCAATGGGTGACTTGATTCTTTGTCTTGACAACTTTCTCGATATGTATATTGTATTTCCTTTTTTATATGTGATAAAAGTAAGCTTAGTCAGACCGCCATGATCATGTCATGGTGCAATGTTTAGGGGCTTCTTTAGGACGAAGGAGAGACTAAGTTTGAGGTTATGAGGAATCAGACAGCTCTTGAAACTGTGAGAATTGCAAAAAAGAAGATGGTTTTTATAAAAATTTGGAGAATGATCGGCGAGAAACCTGAGCCCTGGGAATAGCAAAAGAGATGAAGCTAAGTTTAAATTCGACACCAATCAATACTAGAAAGAATCTTCTCTTAACAGCCCTCACCTATAGAATAGCAAGAACACCGACCTCTTTTCCATCAGTAAAATTGACTTTCGTCACAGAAATAATGAATAGGAGCCACAATCCACAAATGAAAATATCAACTTTTATGATGTCGTTGATTTGTTTCGTCTAACCCTTGCATCCTATGACAAAATCGTTGTCAGTACCAAAGAGCTTTAGACCTGACCAACCCGTTTTTACATGACTTGCTGGCGCATAGTTCGAACGAAAAAAACGAAGGGTTGCTATGTATTAAGGAACTCGAGACTACCCGCACTGTTTCACGATATGCTTCTAGGTAAATAATGAATTGAGTCATGAACACGACACGTCGCAAGATCGTTTAGTTTGTTTTTTAGTAATGTGTTTTTAAATAAAAATTGTAAAAAAGTGGTATAAATTTTAAATTGACCTCCCTATTATAAATTGTGACCAGTCATGTCACAAGGTTTTGTGATTCATTTTTGCCATCGCGAATTTGTGACTATTCTTGTGACTATCGGCTGGTTTGGTATTCTAATCACCAAATCTCAAGAAAAATCACAAATAGCTTATCCCTATTGGTGAATTTGTATTCGTGTAATGGGATAAAGTAATGTGTGGGTGACAACAGAGCTAACGTACCCCAGGAAATATTGATGCAGTATGGCAGAGTTTATATGAACGTGCGTGCACCAGTCTGTGAGAATATTATGAAAAATATGCTAGAAACCTTCTCTTTATGCTCTTGTGACCTGCTATTTATACAGTCACCATTTTGAGAGTTGGGGGTGACTGTTTTGCGAATTGTCAAAATTGTGACTACAAAACTAGAATACCAAATTGTCTCAAGTTAAGAATCACCACACTTATGATTGCCTTGTGCTGTGACTTGTGATTGCTTTTAGAATACGGGTATTAATTAAAAATAGGTACAAATACAAAATTAACTATATTTTATCTCGTGTTTGGAACTTTTATTTTCGCTGAAAAGGATTGTCACTAACGAAACCGTATGTGCCTGAGGGATCTTGTTGTAACCATGCTTGGTCGTTTTTGTCGTTTTTGCTATAGCTTGGCCGTAGTACCGTACCATCTTACTTTTGAAAGTGCTTTGCGTAAGTCCCCATATACCTCCCTCCAACAAGCTTACTTTCATCGGAAGATCACCGATCACTTAGACTCTGATTCTTCATCAGGATTGCAAGGCCGATTTAAGCCTCTTAATGGATATTGACTTTTTTGTGCCGTCAAGGTTGATAACAAAGTGTTTGAGTAATCGGTTGATCAGTTGGTATGAGCCTTCATAAAGGGATTTAGAAGGTCACATTCGGTCAGTTTGCACAAAAACGAAATCTGTGCCTTCCAAGGCAGTGAGAAAGTAAACATTCTTTTGCGTTTGTTATTGCAGATGTGTTGTCTTTAATTTCCGCATAAAGGAAAATAGGTAAGTGAGAAATTCTGAGGAGGAGGGGGGAATAACTTCACTTGTTTAAAAAATGAGATCTTAAAGAATGCAGAAATTGGAAAGGTATTACCATACAAAACATAGTAGCAGAAATACTGGCATCGATAATTCTTTGTCGAATTGAAGTACCTACAATAAGGAAACGTCGCCCGGATGAAAATAAGAGGCCGAAAAATAAGAGAACTTCGGCGTATTTTAGGGTCAAAAATTGAATGGTAAAAAGAGCCGAAAATACGCCGAAAAATAGCCGAGGTAGTGAGCATAAGGCCGATAAAACGCCGAAATGACACCGAATATACTCCGACATGTAAATGACCATAAACCGAAAAAAGGCCGAAAAGACGCCGAAATATTTACCGAAAACAAGCCGAATAAACGCCGATGCATAAGTCCCATGAGGCCCACGAATTTTTTAATTTAACAATTTTTTGAATTATACTTTGAAATATTAGTGTACTTTTGAACTTAGAAAATTGTTTTGCTAAAAGTCTTCATTTATCGAAATATTCTTAAGTCCAGACGTTAAAGAAATTTCTAAGTTATTTTAAAAAATAATTCAAAATATGTATTGACACCGAAAACAAGCCGAATTTTCTACGAAAATAAAAATAAATTTTCTGGTAATGTATGCTGAACTTTTATTCTACTACTGCCAAAAATATCGGTGTATTTTCGGCCTGTTTTCGGTGTCGATTCATCTAAGCAAAAATATATCGGCGTCTTTTCGGCCTCTAATAATATTTCGGTGTTTATTCGGTGTCTTTTCGGCTTTAAATGTACTTTTAGGCTGTTTTTCGGCGTCTTTTCGGCCTTTTATTTTCACCCGGGCGCGGATGTATAGACCACTCAAACACCCTAAAATTAATAATCAAATAATCTATAGAATGGAAGTCACCATAATCCTTTACCTTCTTAGAATCCAAGCGAGCATTCAACACAATCCATAGGTATGCTATTTTGGAAGCTTTAAAAAAGAAGAAAGTACCAACATTAGATCAAATGATCATGATTCTATACGATGATGCAGAGCCAAGAATTTTCCATAATGGGCAATTAAGTGATCTAACAACCACAACTGAAAGGAAACAAGGTTGCCTCCTTTCACCATTACTCTTCATTATTGAACCTGACGAAATAATAAAGAAAGCCAGCAGAGAAGCAAGAGGAATCAAATGGGGAATGGTAGAACGGCAAAAAAAACCCTTGAATGAAATCGGCATGGAAGTAGAGGTGTTGGTAGAGTAGACCGATAAATATCTGGTGAAGAACAGTAATGAAAGAAATCGAAAATTATGATAAAGCCTGGATTGAAACCAAAAGAAAAGCTCAAAACGGAGTTCGATGGAGAAGCTTTGTGGAAGCCCTACGCTCCCAAGAAGGTTAATGAAGGATAATAATAAAACTTGAAGTATTGGAAGCTCGAGTGGTACCCCAAATCCTGGACGAGCAATTATTCCTGTACAAGCTGTATTAAGCTCGAAAATCGTCTATGGCTCGTCATATTTTTTTCGATCGATTTCACCGATATCTATCACCCCACCAACTATCGGTATTAAATTCCTGTACTCCTTGTATAGAGTCACGTAAGTCCTAGGAATGTAAGATCCTTTTCTTAGTTTTAGATCTTCTAGCCGAAGCCTAAAATTTGAAATATAGCACAGGTCCTTAGCCGCAGTAGTTTCGGGGATAAAGGTCGGTCACGGACAGACGGACGGCCAAAAAAACAATTTTTTTATTATATGGATAAACACTTTAAACTGTTTACAATGTGGTTTCAGTTGATAGAAGTTTTGATAGATAAAAAAATATGCCAGAGTGTGTCGTCCAAAATGGCATGGATCTTTGGGCTCGTTTTTCACATAAAAAATCGAGTTTAGAATAAATTATAAATTTATTTTAAAAAGAGAAATACTCTAAGGCCATGCGCACACGAGTCGACTAGTTTGCAATCCGATTTCATACGCAACTGTTTCGTGACCTTGCCCATGTATGGAAGTGGGAATCCACAAAAGGGTCGACAGAAACGACGCTAATAAAGCTTCACTCAAAACCTACAAAGTAATACATATTTGGTGCGTTAAAAACACACGCATTAAGTGTTTTAAATTTACACACTTTTTGCGTCTTAAATATTAACATATATTAAACGCGTAAAAAGTGACTACACGATTTTACACGTGAAATGCCTTTTAAAATCACACATTTGAGTTTGCAGTGTGACTAAAAATGATGTGGGCACAGAACACCGATTGATCCAAAATCAGTTGCGGTCGTCTGTGGACAAAGGTTTCATTTTGGTTGCAAACTGGTTGTGCGCTTGCTTATTATGAAACTGGTTTGAAACTGGGATTGGAAATCGGTCGACTGGCGCGGGGGCCTAATTCCTTCAAACTAAATTTACTGTCAGAGATAGCACTGCACCATAACCCAACCAGTGATGGACCGATAGTAAACATAGGCCGCCTGATCTTGGGCCTTAGCGTAAAAACACTTTCCGAAAATTACCCACGATCACGTCCCACATCAGCACCTTCGTCTACAAAGCAGTATTAATTATCAAAATTTACGATCATTGCTGGCTGCCTCCCATGTATCGAATAAAAAAAACCTCTTTTCGCGACAATAACACCCTTTGCGGTGAAGGTGGTGCACTAAAGGGGCTGTAGGCACGAATAATCGGATATAATTTCGGAATTAAAATTAAACCAAGCCGAAAGGGGCTGATTTCGGAAAAAGGCGTTTAAATGTTTGATGCATGCTCGCCTTAAACAAAGGAAATTAAACCTCTTTGTTCGAGGAACACAACGAAACCACCCGCCCCCTCCTGCCTCATCCATCTCTTTGTAGGCTTACATGAAATCCTTGCAAATACACAGCAAGGGAGGCGACACGGCCAAGGGGTTGATTGCAAAACTCTTGAATCAGGACTCAGAACGAAGTATTCCTAGCACATTTGCCGTTTTCCACAACACTTCACTTAAAGGATTGCTATTGATTTCCGTTTCAGTAATTTGGGGAACGGAACTTGTTTGGTTGTGTAAGTGGTGGGTAGCGGTAGGTGGAGAGTAGGGTGGCGGCAGAATTGTGAAACTTTTAAAATTTCCCATTCCGTATGTATGGAAGGGAGAAAGAACTCTAAATGCGATATACTCGCACAATTTCTGCAATTTTGGCGGTGGCGTTAATTCATTTTCAATCCCTTCGCCGTCATCGGGTGGCATCGGTTGTAATCTCCTCTGATTAAGGAGGAAATTACACGCGGCTTTGCTCACCTCTTTCTGTGGGGAGCATGGATTTTGCGTTTGAAGATAACCACGGAATGGGTAATCTGTGGGGCTGCACGCCCTTTCCTGCGCGGGATAATAGTCACAACAAAAATTTTGATTTTTTTCGATTTCCGTAGTAAAATTTTATTACACAGGCGTTTTTTCGCTCTCCTGTTCTTATCTTGCATACGTGCAAGGCGGAAATATTTCATATTACATACAAATACAAGTATTGCGAAATTTTACAACTAGACATAAACCGTTACGTTACGAATTGTAATATGAAAAATGGTAAAAAAAAAATTATGCCCAGGCTGCCCTTGTGGCTGATGGCATTTCTTAATCGCATCAGTCCGTGCATAATCCGTTACAAGGAAATGCTCCGTGTGCCGTTACATAAAAAGCCAATCAAAAAAGTCCAGGGACTGATACCCATAAGCATGCGAAACGGTTTGCCCTTTTGCCTGTGGTCTTGGCCCTTAAACGATTCCTTGCATGTCGCATGAGCTCTACCATACCGCCATACCATATACCGCACCGGGGGTTCTGGGTGTCACGCGATCATGTCGTAAAATTTCCCGATATGGGATCCAAGGACTGATTAATCAGGACTCCATTTTATAGTATCGTGAACCGAGTATACTCCTTCAGACTTTGCCATTTTTTTGGGTGGTTTTTTTGTTGTTGTGTGAAAGGCGAAGGAGAGGGGTGGGGGTTCTTTTTTCGTGAAAGATATTTTATCTTTTTATTGCTTTAAGGCACAGCTTAGGTTATTGGCAATAAAGACAACTTCTTGGGATTTTGGCTTTCTTTATTTATTTTTTTTCTTCGGGTGACTGATATATGAGCGTGCATGATCCTTATAAATAGAGTGATGACCACAATATTAGATACACGAGAACTATAATTCGGAGTGGGGAGAATTTATGGCAAACGATTGATATGGGAGATTTGTGTGATGTATTTTCTTTTGTTTAAAAACCAATCCCGATCAGAAATAGTGACGCAAATATATAAGCGATATTAACGGCGAAATTATATTTTAAAACTAGTGATTGGTAATAAACACGAAGACTAGCAAAACTGAAGACAAATGTAAAATTAGCTTTAAAGTTTAAATTATTATAAAAATTCTTACTTTCTGTTACTAATCCCTACCAGTAGCTATATGATGAAAGATATAACAATGTAATTATGTTAGAAGAGGACTTTTTATCATGGAAACTTCTTAGAAAACATATATTGGTCGATCAAGCATGAATCTATGTAGTGTTAAAATTGCAGTTACCTGACAAGGAGCTAAGGACTAAGAGGTTGGAGCAAGTTGGCAAATGGAACTGCTTATAACTTTCGACTAAACTACCTTCTTCTAGTATAGCCTGTACTTTTGAGGACTGAAGTAATTTTGCCTTTAATACTCATGAACTCATAGATACGAAACAGATGGCTCCAAGACTTACATTGGAGAAGAACCTACGCAACCCCTTTTTTTAAAGTCTAAGCTGAGGGGCTTAAGCTTTGTACCTACTACTAGTTGGCCATATCTTTCACGTCATCTCGGCTTTGGTAGCCTGGAGGTTAGGGCGCCCAACTTCTATTGCAGAGGTCAGTGGTTCGAATCCGCTCCCCGGAATAGTTCTTCGTTTTTCATTTTAATCTAAAAAAATCTCGTTTTTTTCAAATTTATCCACTTTTTATAGAAAATGTGTTTTTATCAAAGATTTTTTTTCTCTAAAATTTTATGATCTTATAAAGAATATGTAAAACTCTTACTTCGTAATCCTTAAACGCTGTTTTTCCATCCGACAAGATCGCATTGTTGATACGGAAAATGACATGCGTATAACAAGTGCTGAACGCTGAATTGGGTTCTTGTCCACACTTTTCTTGTTTTCGTTGTCGTTTTTATTGAAAACAGGTTCCCAAGTTGTTTTCGATTTGTATGAAAAACACCTGTTTTCGATTGTATTTTTGCCCAAAACGCCAAATTTTGACGAAAACACGTGTTTTCGAGGGGATGTAAACGCCATATAATAGTTGTTTGATGCTGATTTTAAAGTTTGGGGGCCTATTTTTTCAAGATGACCCCTGTCTTTCGATAGCGGATGCTAGTTGATCGTATCCCACCGCTGCCACCAAATGTGATTTTCTGGCTGGTCACACGGCAGGAACTAGGGAGTGCATTCCACTGCGGAGATGACCATTAGGCCTTTCGTTTAAGAAAAACAAAATTCAATAATCTACTTTTTTTAACTTAGCAATCTCTGAGCTACGCCAGTATCTAGTTTCGCCTTAAAAATTAAATTTACTTGATTTATCAATTTTCGTCTTTTATGAAATTCTTCTATTGAATTATAGGTATCTAAGTTCATATCTTTTTATGTTCCCCTATTGAATCTTTACTTGGGTGTTAAAACTGACTTCACTTTAATGCAGTCTAAAACTGTTTCTCGTGCCACCGAATTTTTACATTACGTGTTGGCGTTGACATTTCTTTCAATCTCTTCTATTCTATGTTTCTGATTAGAGCTTGCTGTCCGGCATTGCACTCAATGATAGAACCGTCAGCAGTACTAATGAGCTTTATCTCTGATCATTAGTCTTTCACATAATTAAATAAAAGTAACTTAATGTTTAGTAGTAAGCTTAGCTTGAAGGAGAGGATAGGCTAAAGGGAGTCTGTCGAATGAATTAAGAAGAGGCGATAAGCGCTGCAGCCAACCGTTTAAAACTTTGAATTTTTTATGCATTTGGCATTACTGGCTGTATAAGGTTATTCCATAAACGAATTCCTAGATTGTAGTGTACGTAAAAAGTAGAGTTACAGCCAGTGTTCCCTCTAAGCTGCGCAGGTGTGCGTCCGCGCACTAAGTTATCGAAAGTTACGCAGCCGTTTTTGTATTCTGCGCACAATGGGCTTCTTCACCATGTTTTTATTACATTTAATAAAAGAATTGCATCTAAAAATGGCAAAAATCCAAATTTCACAATAAAAAACGTAAAATTTGCTTTAGGTTAAGAGAGACGAGTTCGTTGTTGTGTGAGTTTTATATACAGGGGCCGGATTCCGCAAGAGAGAGAGAGCACGACTGTTTGCACGGCCAAACGGATGCACTGCTCTGCATTTGATTCCTCAAGCATGGACGTGAACTTTTTTTACAGAAGGCGTACACACGGGTGGGACAATTTATTCACATTAGAAATGTGCGTGAGTATGTGGTGAAAAATGGGCGAATAAAAGAGTGTAAAAAGCGAGTGAGGAGCTAAAACCAAATTCAGCACTCTAAGCTTTCAGAATAAATTTATTGGCCCTTTCTAAACTAGTATTGCTTCAGCAGCAGTAGAACCAGGTTTTTAGGAGAGAGGTATAGAAAGGGCAAGGAGGAACTGTAGTAACCTGTTCACGAGAAATTTTTGGCGTGAAAACTTAACACATACACAATTCGCCTACGCCTACTTTTCTTAATCGCGGGTAGCAAGTATAATTATCTACACGCACACAGATATCTCCGTGTAAAGACAAGAAAGTTACTCGCTATGAAAAAATACCAGTGTAGACCTAGATTAACTTCCAAAACCGGTTTCGCTGCTGCTGAAGGAATACTAGTTTAGATCCTTACATTCAGCGTAACAAAATTCAGAGTCTGTTGCGGAATCGCGGGAATCGAAAAAGTGCAAACCGCTGTGACTGGGATTTTCTTGTGGTGTGCACAGGCAAACGATGCACACTTGCGGTATCCGGCCCGAGCATAGCATGCGTGGTTGTATACAACTCTTATTTTATAGTTGTAACAATACTGTTGTAACAATTTGTTGAATTCCTCTATTAATAGGCGTGTTTCTTTTTCCTGGTGTAGCTACAGCGGTGTACTCCAAAGTTCCAACTACCCCAGCTCATATATTGGAGTAGATGATTAGAGTAGTTCGATTTTTTTTGCAAAAGATGGCGCCTTCAAAATTTTAAGGTTTTGTTATTCACCTTTTCGGTTATATCATTAATTTAAGCGCGTTTTTTGAAGTTGTCATTTAATGACACCTTTGATAAAACCGAAATTATTCTAAACGAATAGAAGAAGTTTAAATAAATTAATTATATCCAAGGAAATGGTGTTAAAAAAATGTGGAAACTCCCATGTATATGCAATTGATTATTACTTTGAGGTTATAAACTACACTGAAATAAAAAAATGCGTTTCATTTTTCATCTACTCTAGAGTACACTGGTGTAGCTACACCAGGAAAAAGAAACACGACTATTGTTATATACAGTCAGCACAGGCACAGGACTTTTCACATGCACACTTTTACATACTTTTTGAATATTCTTGCTCCCATATATTTTGTACCGCGCAGTCAGCAAAAAAAATTAGAGGGAAAATTGGTAACAGCCATTCGCAAACGTCGGTATTTACCAATAAATTTTAGATCGCGATTTCGCCCTTTGCCCAGCAATGCTAAGGCCGGGCCACTGTTCGCTCAATTATCATCTAAGCAGAATAGGGCTGGTTGTTGATTGACTGCGGAGCATTTTGCTGTGCGACTGTGAGGCTACAGCGAGGAGGAGATTGAATATCCTCCATTATGACTTCCCTGCTCGCACGGAGATTTGCAAAAAATCCCAAATCAATTTTAGGCTATATCAAAAGCCTTAACCTGGAAGGTTTTTAACGACGGGGTGACACAATAGACCAAATACAATAGGTCGCAGTGACCGCTGAGACAAACGAATGAATGAAATGCCCAGTTCCAGCACACACTACGTAGGTACGATCTGGAAAATTTGAAAGAGATCTCCAGACTAGGGGACGCAACATTGATAAGATTCCTAAACTTCACAGGATGGCTTGAAACATCCACCACAATCGGTCAAACAAACATAAAACCTGAGGTATACGAGCGTGTTGTTCTTAAACTTAAAAGAAGAAGCTAACGAAAGGACTAATGGTCATCTCCGCAGTGGAATGCACTCCCTAGTCCCTGCCGTGTGAGCAGCCAGAAAATCACTTAATAAATTTGGTGGCAGCGGTGGGATACAATCAACCAGTAAAGCGTTTATTGGCCTCCGGTTGCATTTGAGGCAGTACTACACCTGACTTAAACCATCTATTACTAAATTAATTTGTTTCAGGAACACTTCACGCTATATATAAATGGTATGAAAAGAGGCTTGTTTCAATCACACCGAAAACCGGTAATTATTCTGTTAAATCCATCAAGATCCTAATCAATGTAAATTTCGTCCTGCATGGTATACCAAACTGAATTCTACACAAGCCCACAAGGACCATTTACTATCACATAAAATAATTTGGTACCAAAATTCCCCCTCTTTTGTCTACTGTAATCCTAACCAGACTTTTATCACATTGCTGGGAAATTATGACTCCTTTTTATCAGTCAATAATTATTAACAAATTCATCTTGCTATACACTGAAAGCACCCTTTTTTACGAGTTAACGGATAAGGGGTAAGGAGCAATTTTTTTATTATCTTCCATCGTAATAAAATAAAAGCACATTAACCTCATGCATTAAGAATTTTTGGCTGCTATGATGGTCCTGTGTACCAAATTATCAGAGTGACCTAACTGCTTTCGGATTACTGCTTCTGCAGGCATTTCTAGGATCTGGCATACTTCGGGAGTCACTATTCCCATATTATATAACCCAATAAACCCACCCCTTTCAGTAGTAAAAGTATAGATAATGACTAAAAGCTTTTAATCTGCCATTTCAGTTGGTATGAATGAATTTTCGTTGTATTTTGTTGTGTCCTGGCATTTATTACCATCATTTTTTCCGGAGGAGGATTCTGTAATTACGGAAATATTTTCTTATTGTCCTACGAAATTTATTGACTTGATATCTCTCAAAATATAGTTCTATGCGAAATAAATCTATTAAGCCAATTAGCTTAAAATTATGTGCTTAAAGGATATAAAGGATTACACTTAATAAAACTGAGAGTTCATCTGAAAGAGGATAACACAAAAATAACTTAACGATTGAGAGTTGTAAATTCCAAAAAAAAGGAAATATAATTTACAGATTTTCATTAAATTTCCTTCTTAATCCTAACAAATTGGAATTTGAATTTATCCTTGGCAAAAGTCAATAAGCTGCTATTTAGTGAAAAGGAGCAAGAATCCTAAGAAGGAGAAAGTCCTTCTTGTAAAGGATTTTCATATTTCCTTTCAATTATGCTCAAAGTGCTTGAATATAAATGGGAATCCTTTGATGCAGGAAAGGAGAGAAAACGGTAGAAAGAGCCATAAAAAATTGAAGTAAAACGAACAACAACAGTCCATCGAGACTTAGACTGATGGGAAAAGTGCAACAGACGTTCATGCCGAATTGCTTGAGTGCCAGTTCCGCCTCATCTTGTCTAGGACGGCGGGCGCGCGAACAGTGCTCGTTAATAATTCAAACAAGGCACATAATCAATTTTCAATCAATTATGCAAAATTTAATCAATTTTCAATTTTTCTCTCCAATTGTGATTTTCTTTTGCATATTTTAACGCCGCCCCCAAAAACAAACGGAAACAAAATTTTATTTTTGGTTAAATCATACATCGACAGTTTCGTGATTTGTGAGGAACAAGGACTTTAGTAGTGTCCGTTTTTGTATGTAGTTTGAGTCGATCCTGTTCGAGAAATATTTGTAAACAGACTTTGTAGGTACTTGAAGATTTTAAAGATCAAACTTAAAAGTTTTGATAAAGTCAAACAAAAGTATT
This sequence comes from Thereva nobilitata, assembly GCA_963855945.1. Taxonomy (NCBI): domain Eukaryota; kingdom Metazoa; phylum Arthropoda; class Insecta; order Diptera; family Therevidae; genus Thereva; species Thereva nobilitata. The sequence goes on from OY979698.1 coordinate 18,464,251, forward strand.
ACTCGGATCGTTCTGGTCTAACCTAACTCATAAAATTTAGACGCGTTAGTGGCAGAAACGGAAACATCGTTAGGCATGTGACTAGTAGAAGCAGATGACTGATTATGGATTTCTAAAAATAATAGAAATTTATGAGTTTTCACATTTTAATTTAAACAATCAAATTTGTTTATGTACATATTAGCGGTGTAGTGTCATTCGAAATTCAAAATGGCGGCCAACACAAAATGACGAAAGACATATTATAATAGATTAAAAAGTAGAAAATATAACCGATCAATTTCAAATTTTGCACATACGTATAATTCGCCTGACAATGTAATCCGACCACTTTGTAAAAAAATCAAGATGGCGGTTCCAAAATGGCAACCGATTTTTGCAATTGTGTTCCACGACCCACCGACATGGGTATCAAATGGAAGGGCATGATAGGCAGAATACAATTAGTTGTTTGGCGTCATACTAAATTCAAAATGGCGGATTACCTTTTTCTTCACCACTCTCTCGCTAAGGTTATCAAATGAAAGAGTATGACGATTATAATACAGTAATCTGTGTTTTAAATCTAATCACCAAAAAATTTCATTTCACTTTTTTTTTTCTATATTTTGGATGATAACAATATATTTAGGATGACTAAACGCCGAAAAGAAGAACAGAAAAAACTTAGGCTCAAATCGAAGTCAAGCACAAAAATAAACGTCAAAAAAATGCATTAATTCACTGAACTACTTTTTTAAATGGCAAGCGTTCAGAAGGATCGTCATGGGACCGCCATCTATGATAAAAATTAAAATTAAGGATTTACATTCTTAACTGACAATTTCAATGATTGAGAGGTCAATGAATAATACTTTTACACCCCATTATGGTCGGTTTTACTTTTGATGGTGATCTTTCCGCTCGTCGGCGGACGTGTGTTTCTTATGTGCATTAGATTATTTTCTCAATTGTAGGTTTTCTGACCAAAATGTACAATTTCAGATACATATAGCCCATGTCTTTAGCTACCGTATTTTCGCAAATGAAACCTGGCCACAGACGGCGGACAGAGCCTTAATAAGCTTGTTTTTGAAAAAGCCAAAAATAAATACCTTCCCATGTATAAATTTCCATTCCCTGCAGTTTTTGGTTCGATGATTCCCGGAACAGTCTAACAGATCCACCATTTTCATGTACATTAAATGCCACATGCTACCTTTGTTTACATTAACTCACATCAAATATATTCAGCATTAAAATATTCTTATTTTTCAGCAATTCTACCACACCAAAAAACCAAAAAAAAAAATTCCTCTCCATTTTGTATTTATCCACATAAAGACTTCATTTTGATGCCAAAATAAACTTCCAATCTGCATTTTACTGTAACCATTGAGGTTTGTCCAAACAAGCAATTAAAATCAAAAATTAGTTAAAGGATCACAAGTGCGGCTTCCAAAATAAACATGACAGGCGGGGAATGCATACAATCCTTTCGCTTCTTTCAAATATACCGTTAGCGATAGTTTAAAATAGAGTTTTCCAGGTTACAGCAGCAGCAGTCGCTAATGGAATTAGGACAAAGCGGCCGCCATTGCATGCACATACACACACATATCGCATTGCATTCGCTCTACTTCGTTCACAATTTACATTGCAAAAAGCTTCTAGAACGATTGAAGAGTCATGCAGAAGGATGCAGGGATGTTGGGATGCAAGTATAACAGGCCGCGAGGGGTTTGCCCCAAAGGGGTAGCGAACCGCAAAGCTTTGTTTAAAATGTAATTTCAGATCCCGTCTTATTCGTCGTCGTCGTCGTCGTTTGCTGCTGTGGGATGGAATTTTAATATGATCCTTAGAGCCTTTTTACCCCCACCAGCAGCAGCCCCTAGAACGTTATTCTTATGCATTTGTGTGCTAAAATTATTTTGGTTTTAAGGTTAAGGCGAAATTATTCAACCAGTCCGCACTTATAGAACGCTAAGCTCAACTTTCAACACCAGATACAGGGCTCCTCCGTTGGGTATACTCTTGAGCATCCTTTTCGTATTATTTGGATCCTTGCAGTCAGTCTGTTCGCAGGATATTTTTTTCACGGCTTGGTTTAATTAAAGAATATGTTTGCCAGGACTCATTTTGTTTGTTTTATTTTTTTCTTCTTATTTGTGTATGAAATTCATAGACGAAATTTGTTTTTAGACTTTATTTTTAATGAATTGCGGTTTTGATGTTTTTTAGGATAAAAATTGTGCAAATTTACACTTTTATGAAATATAGAGGTGCTGTAATTAATGTCTCTTTTTTTGATTTTAGTTACAAATAACCACTGGAAAAAATCATGTTTGTGGGTATTGGAGCATTTGAGCATGGGAATGAGATACGAAATTTTATTTTAACACACAAAATAAAAAATAAATGTGAAAAAAAAAATTTTTTTTATGCGCATACACCTGTGATAAAAATTAAAATATATTTCTACATTTCAACAAACAACGGTACATGCATAAAAATTGCCATTCGCAATCATGAGCAGTGGCAATTTCGGAAGTAATTACTTCATTTTAACGTTGAAGGATTCACTGCAGGATTCCAAGGCCAATTAGTAGCAGAACAACGTACAAAACGTCGACGTTCGACGTAAATAAATTCTCTACTGAATACTGGGCTCTCTCGACTGTGTGCGCCACCTTCTTTGAATATTTCCACTGTCATGTCAGTCATGTCATCAAACAAGGGTAAATATTTATTTAGGCACACAAGTCAGGTTCGCATTGTTTATTTACCTTTGAACCCTCGCTTTTATTATGGCACAGGCAAAAACAATTCCATCGTAGCTTCTCTTTCTCTTTACGCTAGGATCTGTCTTCATCTGGTTCTTCTATGCTGGCTGTAGTTGCCTATCGGTGGCGGCGGCGGCGGCGGGTATAGTATATATACTATAGATCACTTATACATCTTTAAAATCCGTTCAAATTGAACGAAAAGGTCGTTATACGGTGTTTTCAGGTAAAACGTTGCCTATACCAAAAGCCCTTTTGGATTGTTCTTTTGGTAAATGACGAAGAGAGGAGTCTCTTGAAAGCAATTTCAGATCTAAGGAGCTGGAAGGAAATTATACAAATCCTTAAGGAATAGTCTACATACATGTTTAGAGTATTCTTAGTTGAAATGGGCCACATTCCAGCCTCTCTAGAATGTGCTGTTATTGTCCTTGCCTAAATGTTTACTTGTCCCAAATATTTGAAGATGTATCGATAGAGAATCTTTTGGGGGAGAGAAGATGCCTTGGATGCCTTTTTGGATTGGGGTTTTTTTTTGTGTGCCGTTGAATGAATCAATAAAAACGTTTGTGGTTATTTCTTCTTGAGGAGGTGGTTACTATCATTTTAATGGGAGTAATGCTTTATAGGAGAAAGGGTTCAAATTGGAAGATTTGTATGAAAAAGGTAAAAGCCATAGTGGATTTCTTGTTTAAACGAGAATATTTGGGGACACCTTATGCAATTTCGTCCGTCGTAGGGTTATACTTTGACACATTATGCAATTGCGTACGTCGTAGGGTTATACTTTGACTATGCTTCCTCAGACGCCCTAAAGTCTAAGAAGTGGGACTCGAACATTAGGTTTCGAAACTCTAGACATCTTTTCATCGCTCAAAACGTATATTTGATCACTTGTTGATTTGCTTGAAACGATCAACAGTGTAGTGCACAACAACCCTGTACCCACAATAATTGCTACAGGCTGTGACATGGGTCGGAAGCCAGCTATTGGGGCACCGACTAGTGTGGTGAAGAGGGACCTTGCCGATACGATTTGGATGAAATATACCGGATACAGTTACTTCCTGTGCCATCTCTTAACGCCGCTATGAAATTTTAGGGCGCAGTAGAAAGAATGTCAGCACACTTGTTGGCTTGATTACCGAACACTGCGCCCTGAATTATCATGGAGGATAGGAAGGGTGGAGCTTTGCCTTGAGGGGGTGAGTCTGCGCTAATATTCGCTGTGAGTACCCACTAGGCTTGTTCAAGACCCTTTGTACCTAACCAAAAAAGGAGAAGGAAATGAAGATCATGGGTTATTACTTTGCACTAGTCAATGTCGAAATCCAGCTTCCACCCAACAACCGCTCTAACTCCTCTTTCAGCCATGAAATGGTGACAATGGCCTCACCCTTTGCGTATTTTTGCACTTGACCATATGAGTGTCTCTTTACAAGCATTCTGCCCGAGAAAAAATAATTTAGTTCGTTAATTTTCTTAAAGGCATGCACGCGCCCGTACCTAGCACGCATATCGAGCAAATGCGCATGCCACACGGGAAGCATGCTCCCGACTGAGGTATCCACGCTCCGCCACAGGCACGAAAACTAAAAAATACGCTCGCTAGAGGTATGCACACTCTCACTACAGACATTCACGCTCCCGCTGCAAGCATGCACGCTCCAGCTACAGGCATTAAAAAATAAAATTGCATCCGCCAGGGGTATGCACGTATTTGTTACAGATATTAATGTATATTCGTAATGGACCATTCCAAACACGAGGGTCGTTTTCGCAAGCGGTCCCCCAACTAAGTTCTAACCATGTCTAATGCTGCTTGACCTATGCAATCGAACGATAACGGGTCTATTGAGTATGCTAATGGCACCCTTTTTGGTCACCAAGATACTTGCCCGTTTTCTTCGTCCTATACAATTTTTTAAAGCCCCAACTTTGCTCCCTTTAGTCTAGAAAAAGTGTGAGCCTACGGTGCTTCGTTTGGATATTCGGTGCGTCTTTTATTGATACGTGCCTGTAGCGGGGTATATTTGGAAAAGTATACTTGTTGCTCAGATGTACCGTGCCTCGTTAGGGTGCCATAAAGACAATTTGACCATGTTCGTGCGTGCCTGCTGCAGGCTAGAAGCGGTGAGTTTTCTTTTTAGTCAGGCGTCCGCGACGATGTGTAGACGCTCCCCTTTAATTTTTGGTTCAGGTGTCTAAGTGTTCGAGTTCGAATCTGGTCTTCGTCTTTTGCTCCAACAAATCCAGCGTCACCAACATTGTCACATAAGATCTCTAGGACCTTTAACGGAGCCGCTTTAAAGAAATTCAATTGCGGTTGTTGCTGTCTTTGTTGTTTTTTATGAAGTTAGTAGCTTTCTGTTTTCTGTGTAGGTCAACCAAAACTGAGCTATTTTCAAAACGATTATATTTTCCTTATAAAAAAAGTTTGGCATACATGAAAAGTCTATATGACATATATTTTTATCTCTACGAAGCCATAGTGACTCTGAAAATTTGCTAAAAATAACTGCAAATAAAAACATTTTTAAACAATCTAAAAATGTACTAAAAAAACAGATCATATACACGTGTATATAGTTAAAATAAAAATATCATTGAGACAAAGTTTAAACAAAAGAAAGCCTCCCTTAAAATTATTCTGGGGGGTTTTTTTTTTGCCCAAAACCGAAGGAAAAAGCCCCAAAAAACTAACTTTTCAAATTCAAACTGCTAAAAATAAAATGAAAAAATAAAAAGGAAAACTTTTTTGTTGCCAGGATAAATTTATTCGAGAATGCAGGACACGTTTCCCCGCGATACAAGACTATCATCATAGACAGTTCATGACGTAAATTTTTAAAACGACGACGGATCAGAATATGCTTGCCACATCGAGAGAGATAGCAAAAAAAAAAAACTGTTGGGGAAGTTTCACCAACGAACGACAAGAAAAAAAGACAAGAAAAATGTAGAAACTTTAAAAGGCTAATTTCTTTATTGAGATCTAGACGTTTTTATAATTCATTTAAGGATCAGTTGTGGAGAGTTTTTTTGGAAGTTTTAAGCTGAGTTGATTAAGTCCGTGTGAAACAGCTTTAAAATTAAATACAGAATAAAGCGATATATGTGAAGTTGAAGAGTCCCCTTGTGACTTATCTTTTCTTCCGAGAAAAACTGTAACATTTTCTTTAAGGTTACCTTATTTTTGTCTTCATCCCTTATTTCGTACAAGACTGGACTTTCCAACCAAAGGAAACTTTTATATCCCCTTATGCAGTGTGGATCCACATTGGATTTGGGTTTTGTACCACGCCCGTTGTGCCCGTCATCCCCTAAAGAATCTACAAAAATATTACCCAAAATTTATAGCCCTTCTCATATAAAACAAATTTTTGTACATAGAAGGAGGAGAAACGGGGGGCGAATAGGGCAGGTGGACGAAACCGGTAGAAAATATTACCTTTTTCCCGTTTCGAGGTGAATGACTCCTAAATGAGGAATGGCAATAGCATTACTTCACCATTTGTAAGGGCTATATGCAGTGGCAGACAGGAAGGCAGTAAAAACAGTTTCCACGCATGGAATGCCATCATGGACGACGATGGAAGATGAAAAACGCATTTACATTAACTCCCCCTAAACACCCCCCACCCAGCAACACACAGCGCCAACTATAACGTCGTGTGGCTCTCGAGTCGTTATTCTTGAATCGTGGGCCGTTTTCGCTTTTACAGCAATTTACTTGGGAAATTAAAGAGGGTGTGGAGCAATTTGCTGCATGTATCCAGCAAGAAATCCGCTGCTGCCAACCAGCCAACAACCCCCACTTTTCACCCCATTACCGGGGAAAACTCAAACAGTTCCCGACGTGAAAATGCTGAAAGTAAAAGTTCGATCGATAATTCTGCAATTTCACAACTACACACACACACGTACACAGAAAAAGCGGGATACAACAGCACCAGGGCGAGATAATTTCTGGTGACACCTTGGTTCTGGCCAGAGACTTTGGTAATTAGTGCATTACTCAGCATTTTCGTTCTTAAGGATCTGCAGCAGGACGTTGATTGTGCTGAGGATATTCGTCGAGGATTCTTATAGTGAATGTGGTCTTAAACGGTTTTCGGGGTGGCTTTAAGCGGAATAGTTGCGGAATGTTTGGCAATAAAAAAGGGGTGTGGTTGAATTAGTGTCTGTGAGTTATTGTTGTTAAACTATTGTTTTTGTTGCAATTCATATTTCTCTGTTTATGACAAAAAGTGGTAGAAGTTTTTCAATATTGTGTATATGTTTGGGTAATTTGGGGTAGATTGCTTTTTATGTGATAAACTAAGCTTAGGAAAAACCCTTTATAGGTACTATCAGTCTGTCATGTCATCCAGGACGTGGCGCAGTGCCTAGACGTAGGATTCGGTTGAAGGATAAGGACGATAGGATTAGTTAGGCGGTTCGTGGGGGTGCCTCAGAAAAATCCAATGAAACCTATGTTTGAAATCAAGCATGTTCGAGTTCGGGAATATTGATAGCGTAAGATTGTTCCACAGTTGAGATGTTTTATTTACAAACGAAGTTAGAGAGTGTAGTATGGGCGAAAGGGAGAGTTACAGGATGTGAGGGTGAGCCAAACAGTCTAGTCTTGTCTACTGCACGAAAGTATTACCTTGCGGGATGGAAAGCGTTAATTGCGGTGGATGAACCATGGTTATAGGGCTAAAATTATGTCTGCTACATCCCTGCGGTGGTTCAACAGGGCTACAGAGGAGCAACGGGGCGCCATCACCAATAAGTTCAAATGATCATGTTTTGCACGTTGTCTACCCATGCTTAATATTTGGTTAACATTTGTTTCGTAACCATTCATATTTTTCTGTTTTCTATACTGAAGTTCTAATATTAGTAATGACTTCGACGACTTCGTTATTTCTGAAGTGGCCAATGGACCTAGTACGGAACACCGGTTGGATTCCTCTGGATTTTCCACTGAATTACTTGCTACTTCTTCAGTCAAAATATGTGGCACGTATAGATCTCCGTTGGATAGGTCCTGTACACTGCATTTACTTATATTAACGACTAGCAAAAACCCGCGTACGTTGCAACGCCTTTTAATAAAAAAACTTATGTGTGCACAGTCCGGGATAGCAAAAACGTATAATGAAAAAAATAGCAAATCTTCAAAACATAATTTTGAGCACATAACTCGACTGTAGAATAATCTCTCGCAGTCAGTATTTCCGAACTCATACAACATCCAAGAGTTCAAATGCAGTGTTCGTCGCCACCTTCTTCAAAACCCCTCGAACCCCCATAACCCTTAACCTGTTCCCCCTTACTAAGCTCACTGCAAGACATTACACCATCGCCATTGCCCATCGATCATTCGCGGAGGTTGCCTTAATCCATAACCTTCACATTATTTATTTAGTTTTTTTTCCTCTAATAATATTAGTACTCTAAAAGATGTAAGTCTTGTGTACATACCTCCTTACTTTATATGAATAAAATATAAATATAAATAAATATTATTTCCGCAAATTGAAAGAACAATATCTCACCGTGACAGCATTTCAATCGCGTTCCTTCGATTATCGAGTCATGTTTTCGATCTGACCCGATAGTCGGATCAGAGTGAAAAGTAGGCTAAACGCCTAACAAAATACTGAATCATCCCGTGAAAGTCCCAAAATCGGATTAACCGTTCCGAGCTTTGAGGCTTACAATTAGAATGACAAAAAAATTTCCACTGGCTTTTCTCCGACTATAGGATCAAGTTTTTCGTGTGAACCAATAGTCGGAACCGACTGAAGCCTAAAACATGCCCAAGAAAATACTAAATCTTCCCGTGAAAGTCCCATCGCAATCGGATTAGCCGTTTCCAAGTAGGGTTTCTCGAAACCCGGTCTCTTTGGATTCGCCGAATCCGAATCTTTAAAACTGAGAACCGCCGATTCCGGTTCCGATTCCGATTCCAATTAAAAACTCACAATTTTAATTTAAAAAATATATATATATTGTATTAATAGTCCCATAAATAGGTCGAAAAAAGGCCTTCGCGCAAAATACAGCACGCGATTTTTTTTACCAAATTGTTTTTATATACATATTTTTATGAGCTTAAATTCAAAATGCTAAACGTATAGTGAAGGGAAACATGTTTAATTCTATATCTCAGAAACTATGCATTTTACGACAAAAATCGATAGAATCTTTTTTGTAGATAAATAAGTGATTTAACTTTCTTTTTTAGATTTTTTTTTGTAAAGTCTATATGTACGGAGAAATAGTGCCTCAAACTTCATATATCACTCTCTTTGCACTATATTTCGTTAATGGTTAATTCTACATGAAAAAATCCTGCGTAATACTTATAGAACACGCCATTATCTATAATTTTTGTTACAGCATTTTTTACGTAGCACTAATATTTCAAGAATTACAGCGCTTTAAGTGTCGAAAAACGTAAATTCAAAAGTAGTATTTTTCCAATATCTTTGTAATTACACGATTTATTGCAAAACTGATTATAACGCTTTTCATGCGCAATTTCATTGCCCACATTTTTTGTTCCAGGGGGGGTTGGGGAAAAGAGTTTGTGCTTATAACTTCAAAAGTAAAGGCCGTAGCATAAAAATTGTCCAGACCTTATTCATAGGAAATTGTCCAAGCCAACACCCAGAACCTACCAAGATTTTTTTTTTTTAATTTTGAAATTTTGAGTCAAGTTGTTACTTTTAATTACCAATGTTTCTAACAGATGACAGACTAATTTTATTTTTTGTTATAATCAAGAATATTTATAATAATAGTTAATTTCATATTGAGCGATCGGGGAATCGGGATTCGGCGAATTTCAGAAACGGATCCCGATTCCGAATCCCAGGGGAAAGATTCGCCGAATCCGATTCCGAGTTATTCGGTATGAGAAACCCTATTTCTAAGATTAGCCCGAACATACACGTTTTTTTACATTTCGAAAGGTAGATTGTTTTTATATACTGGCTGGAGCAATAAAAACTACGTTCAAAAATATGTTTTACTTTTTTAGTTCATTTTAAAATAAAAGCTTATTTTTTAGTTTTTTTTAAACTATTTTTTATATTTTCTCCTTTTTAGTCTATTATATGTCTTCCGCCATTTTGTAGTGACCGCCATATTAGATTCAAAATGACGGCACATCGCTTACTGTACTATAGGTACTCGTTACACGATTTCATTTGGTATGGGTATACCGAAAGAAAAAGGTAATCCGCCATTTTGTGTTGGCCGCCATTTTGAATTTTGAATGACATCGCATAGCTAATTGTATTCATTGTCACTTGTCATACCCTTTCATTTGATATCCATGGGGGGGGGGGGGTCGGGGAGCACAATTGGAAAATTCGGCCGCCATATCTGCCGTGCAAAGCACAAATGACCTATATGCATTATAGGTCAAAATGGCTTTGTATACATTTTTTTTATTTAAAATATTCATATTTATCCTTAAAAAAAATTTCAGACTGATTGTACTTTTTAATTAAAAGTTATCACTTTGAACAGTTATTTTATTTGCTTCGGTTTCATGTATTTTGAAAACTTTGATCGCGTTTTTCTCGAAACGAGCTTTTTGCAGATAGGTCTTTTGCCCTTTGCAAGGCAGATGTTGGAACCGCCATTTTGATTTTGTTACCTAATGGTCAGATTGCATTGCCACGCGAACTATACATATGTGCAAAATTTGAAGTTGATCCGTTATATGGAAGTTGCAAGATTTGTCTACATACATACATATACATGCATACATACATACATTAAAAAAAAATAGCCTAAAACATGCCCACGAATATACTGAATCTTACAGTGAAAGTCTCATCGCAATCGTATAAGCCGTTTCAAAGATTAGCCCGGACAAACAGACAGACAGACATACAGACATACAGACACACGGGCATACAGACAGACAAAAATTTTAAAAATACTGGATTTTGTTTTAATATCATGTAAATAACCGTATGAGCTTAGAAAATGACAATTACTTTGAAATCACAGACAGACACTCCAATTATATTTACATATACTAGTATCGCCCATTGGTCGAAATTCGACCCCCTCTCCCGTTTGACATCTACGTGTTTCAATAACTCAGTAATAGTTTAATTGAACTATTACCACTTTTAAATTTTTCTATCAGTTCTAAAAAAAAATAAAAAAAATTGTTTTAATTAGTAAAAAAGTAATAATTAAAAACTACATTATCATCTAAAATCGCATCTTTGAACAAAACTTTCTTCATTTCAAAAACACCATCGCTTACCGTGATATATTTTGATAATAATTTCCACTTTGTTTTATTATTTTTTTTAATATTTGCTGAGACGGTCTCCACAGAAAGAAAAACATTTTCAACATAAGCAGAATGACGAAAACGAATCAGTTTGTGCTCTTTTACGTCAATAAATATGCTTGAAATCGAAAGTAAAACTTTTCACTTAAAAATTTTTCTTTTATTTTTTAACAAAAACACAGCTAAATTTTTATTTACTCAAAAATTTAATTTTTAAAATGGAAAAATTAGGTGTTTTTATTTTCCGCTTCTATATAATGGCGTTGTTAGCAGTTAAAAGGCCACTATACCAGGTTTGTGCATAAGGAAACCAAGAAAAATTGGCTCATTTCGATACCACGTCGAATGATAGTATACCAAGTTTTTGGAATGGTATTGACCTGGTATTACGTGACACACATCTGGTATACTACGTGGTATTTGAATACCATGGTATCGAAACCACATGTGTGTCCATAGCATTAGTGGAAGTCCGTTAAAGTGCTGCACAAAAAAAGTGCTTGCGTATTAATATATAGATAGATAAAATGCTATCACAACACAACAAATAGTATATTTAACTTTCCATCAATAACCTAATATTTTCATACAAACTTTATTCAATAATATACGAAAGATTCCCTCTGGTAAAATTTTCCATTATTTCAAACATTTTTTGATAAACTAAATTACTAGCATTTGTGGCAATTACATAATCCAAATGATTAAAATCCGAAAAAGACACTTGATAGAGGCCTAGAATATTTCCCAACTCCTGATAAGTTTTGTGAATATCCATTGGAACAGAAATTAAATCATTTTTAGCAAAGTGCAGAATAACAGGTGCCGATACTAGTTCCAAATTGTAATCTGGTGGCTTACTACTACCATAATATTCAGGATTCTTTTCAGCGCCATAATCATATTGACGAAATTTTTTCGATTTACTTAACTGTAAGTAGTGACGTATTAGTTTAGTTGATGTTCCCGCTGGAATGTGTCCAAAAATTACTGGACCCATTGTCTGTAAAAAAAAAATAAAGGAGTTAGGTGTTTGATTTTCGAAAAAAAAGGTGTTTTCACAACCATATTAAATTGCTCATAGTCACGTCCTTGAATAAAAAATAATCCTTCAAGACACAAAATATTGAAACCTGTGTCTTTTCTAACGCATTGTATTAATGCTGTTGATTGTCCATGCGGGAAGAACTCGTACATATTTCGGTCTGACTACAAATGAAACTACATAATTTTTTTTAAATTATTAATTTTAAATTATTAAAATACGTTTAAGTAATAATCCAATAATGACACGAGCATGTTTTGCGTATGGCCCAAGAATGCAATTGAGCCCATAGCTTGCATCAAAATTATTTTTTCGTTGTATTCTGGTTTTTTAGTGCACATGATGAAGAATATTGTTGCGCCCTGTTCAGGAGACTCGGATTAAGAAGAAAGTAGTTTAAGAATCCATGAATTACCTGCGAATGTCCAATGTAGTATAGTTGACTAAATCCTGTCGTGTTTAGTATGTAGTCTATTGTAGCTGGAAGATCGTAGATGCCCATTTCGTGAAAGGTGAAGTTCCAGAATTGTTGCTGGTTTGATTTTAGAGTTGTGTGATTTTTTGAGTAGCGATTTCCTCGGGAGTTTCCTAGCCAAACGTCAAAGCCTTTGTTCCATAGTTGATAACCTTGATTGGAAGGATTTAAATTAGTTTATTTGTACTATAAAAATTTGTTTTAAAAATTTTGTGAGAGTAAAGCTATTACTCCTGGCATTTCTTGCCTTTATCTATTTCTTTCGGCCAGCCTTAACTTTCTGCGTATGGCCTTCAGCGTTGCTTCCACTTTTCTCCACATATCCTCAGACCTCATCATGGGATTTAGGGTATTTTCCGGAGTTAGTGGCGCCTCGGCCATTGCTTCCAGTTCCGCCCTTTCATCGACGAACCTCAAGCAGTTAAAGAAGACGTGCTCTGCGTCTTCCTGCATCCCTGGGTATATGGGACACAGCGGTGAATCATCGTGGCCGAAAAGGTGAAGGTATTTCCTATACCCACCATGACCACTCAGGAACTTACTTCCCCACGAACCTAGCAGACAGTGTAACTCTCTGTTTACCTGGTAGTCTTATATTGTCGGCGTCACAGCCTTTGTCGACAGTTTAGCAGAATTAACTTGTTTCGGGGCATAACACTCCAACGAGAGGCTGTCTCCTGCTAACTCTGAATGTCACGTCTCTGGCTCAGTCTACTGCTATTGAGGATATCGTCTATGCAAAATCGAAGCCCCGTTACAAACATTTTTTGTTTTGATTTTTGTGACATCCGTGCGCTACGTGCAAATTTCTTCTTTTTGGAGGGTCCATAGTTTCCTGCTTCAGCTATTCCTACTCTTCAGGATCTTATTAAATTATCCTGTCCTCTATTTCTTCTTTCAAACCAGGCTTACTACTAGACATTGCGTCATCATTACGAAGGACTGGTAGTTCAAAGACTTACTCCTAACCTTGGACTTTCACATTTAAAAAAATGAGGCATTTTTTCTTGATTTCTTCGCTAAACTAGGGAAATAACGACGCATAATACTCTCCATTTATCGGTTTTCTTTTTCCAAGTAATCGATGTTGATGATTCTGCGTGCATCACCAAAAAAAAGTGTTCATCAAATTGTTGGCCGATTTTACAATTTTCGTGTTCTTAAGGCCCCCATTCACTTACAGGCCGCCGGCAGGCCGTGGCCTTTCAGGCCAGGTCGGTAGGCACGGCCCGATGAAGGCCACATATTACTCAGTCTGACGGAGGGATGAGGACTTGAGGCAACCGCCTGACGGGCCGTGGACTGCAGGTCTACTCATGATTCCCTACAGGCACACAGGAGAAGACGACAGTTTAGGGTAGCAGGTTGTTAATTTAAGTGTAAAAATGTTCCCGGCCTCCACGAAAACTGAATAGAAGTTCAGATCTTCAGACCCGGACTGACGATAAATGCCCCCAGACATAAAGATTTTTGTTAGTTTTCCTGGACTGGAGGCCCCGGCCTGCTGGCGGCCGGTGTGTGTGTGGTGATACTTGGCCTCAAGGCGAGAAACTTTCAGGCCACGGCCTGCCGGCGGCCTGTGTGTGAATGGGCACCTTTAGGAGCCAGATCGCCTTTACAAACTCACTGTTTCGACGATTCGTTTGTATCTGAAGTGCAGTAGTTTATCTATCTTTCGTCCATTGCCAGTATCGATGCAGAAACTTGTCAGGATTGCGATGGAGAAGCACTAGTCCAGCCTTCGAAGCGATTGCATTATAGTGGTTATTCTTCACTGAGAGCAAACACCGTATCCATCTTGCCGAGACTGTTTTCTGACTAAATTTTTCGGTCTAAATCGAAACCCCTGTACCCACCCCCCCAATATGATATGCCTTTTATTTTAAGTACTTCTCGTACTCTGATACATTCAAAACTATGTCAAGGATTTTATCAATTATTTCGAACGAAGACACTTCCACTAAAAATTCTGAACGATGATCGTCATTTGTAACGGGTGATCCGTTTAGAGGTACTTTTTTCAGAAGGGATTTTATGACAGATTACGCGTGAGCTGTGTCAAACTGTCATAGTAATTTTGTTCAGTATTGTTTGACATTTCATCATGGAAAGAGTTAGCCCGGCACAGGGTCTACAAATTATTTATAAAAGAAGAAGAAGATCCACTGTTTTCAACCAAAATTTTGTTCAGCGATGAGGCCCGTTTCTGGCTTAATGGTTACACCAATAAGAAAAATTACCTTTTTTGGGCTGAAGAGCAACCCGAAAAGGTTCAAGAGCTGCCATTAGGTCCTTAGGGTTTGGTGTGGTTTATGAGTTGGGGAATCATCGGTCCATATTTCTTCAAAAATTAGACCGCCCGGAACGTAACAGTGAATGGCGCCTGAAATTGTAGCCGTGGTCTTGACATTTGGTTTCAACAAGATGGCGCTACTTGTCCTAAAAAGTAACCTTTCTGACACTACGAGCGGCATCTCTTTCATTTTCTAAGGGCTTTCTGAACGACCTTCGTAAATGAAATCCTGACAACAGGAGGTGAAGGGGAAGAGCAATTCTAAGGTAGATAGATGAAGCGATAATCGACTTGAAAACTATTGGCGTTCAGAATTGAAAACTGATGGTTGGCTACAGAAACAGATGGTGTTCGATTTTATCCTCAAGCTTCAAACAAAGAGGAAAGTTGTTTCGTCAGAGACAGTTTTTACTTAGCACCTGTCGATACTAATCCTTGTTAAGGAAATAACCTTTAGTCTACTGTAAGTTTTTTAATAAATATTATATGTACAAACATACTACGGATTATCAAGTGTAAATACCTATTTAATATCATATAACACAAAAAATCTCACCTAAACTCTTATCCGGCCCCATCAACACAAATGCCGCAGATGAGTCAAGAATTCCATGTTGTAACAAGAAAGGCTGAGAACCATTCCTTGCGATTCTGTGCGTGGTTAAGATATAACCATCTTCGGTAGTAACATAATGAGTTTCCGAAGGGTAGTCGTACTTCGATATCAATTCATCCTTAAACACAAAAATCACAAAAGCAATTTGACTCAATTCAGATAAAATACTTCTTTCCAAAGCTATATATGTTATGTACTCACCGTAGTTGAGTCAGCATCTTCAATAATCGTTTCTGGCAAAGACCTTGATCTTCCATTATTCCACAGGAAGTTGGCCCAATTAACAGGTATGAAAGGAATAAATGCGTCACAATTTAAGGTCATAAACGTTGTCAATAGAAGTAATAATCCAGCACTTGCGTACCCCATCTGTGTCGAAAGTAGTGCTCTGCATGACTGCTGCCGTTCCGTCAGTAGCTGTCATATTATCATGATGCGAAGTAATGGACTCGTTAAAAGTTTCATTTTCGGAGAATAATGGCGATTCTTCCAAATCGATGCAATCTGTCATCGTCCGAAGTGGTATTAGTGTCGGGCCTGTAATGAGCCGTTAAATTTGATTTTACTGATATTTTGTGTTTGGCCTTCATTATTTTAAATTATTTTGTTTTTCTGGTGTTTTTGGATGAATGAATTGTTTTTTCGGGGGTGGTTGTAATAAATTTGATTGATTGTAAGTTGAGGCGATGTGGAACTTGTTCTTGTGGCAATTTTTTTTAAGTAAATAAAGTGTCGTTTCGTTTTCTTTCGTGTTATTTTATGTTCCCCTAAGATTTTTGTGGTATATTTTATTTCGTGAATGGAAATTGCTGTAGTTTCGTTCACCATAATTATTCATTGTAGCTGTGTTTAATGAGCTACTCTAGGTTTTGAGATATCTCAGCAAAATGTGTTTCATGAGCAATTCGGTTGCTCTGATTTGTGTTTTCTAAGCAACTTAAAGAACGGTTTGCTGCTCTACCTTTCTTGGTAGAGCAACTTCGGGCACTATTTCTTGCTCTACTTTTTTGACAGCTGCTCTACTCTGAGTTGCCTTGAGCTGGTCTGCTTTTTTTCGGTTTCTTTAAACACAGCTAATGTCACTTGAAAATCAAATTTGACATTCGGTTTACTACATACAATTAAGTACAATCTTCATAGGGTAAAGTGGCAAAACCTTCGTAATGAAGTTGAGAATTATTTGTGATCTCTCAGCGGCTGCAGAAAACTTTTACATGTTCATGTTTCGCTGAATATTTTGACGTGAATACGTCTGTAAGTTTGCTTCCATGGCAAAAAACCGATGATAACGAGTTGCTGCTCAAAAACTATTGTTTATATCGAAAAAAGAAATATACAATGACGTAGAGGAAGAATCAAAGAATTTTTACTGTCTACTTTCAAAATTAAATTCAAAATCGCCGCCGAAATATGACCGAAATTCAAAATGGCCGCCCAAATATGGTTGTATTTTCCAATTGTATTCCGATTTTAATGAAAGTTTGTATCTAGGGGTTTTTAAGGTCGTAATTAACGATTTTGTGGTCAAAACTTATAAATTCAAAATGGCCGCACCAATATGGCCGACGAATTTGACAATTGTTTTCCGATTCCAATGAAAATCAGAAGCTGGGGTTTTTTAAGGTAGCAAATAACGAATTTATGATCAGAACTTATAAATTCAAAATGGCCGCGCCAATAACGCGAACGAATCTTGTCAATTGTGTTCCGATTCCAATGAAAGTGCGTGGAGGTCTCCCATGATGCCGCTCGAAGCCCGATTTTCAAAATTCAAAATGTCCGAGCAAATATGGCTGAAATTCAAAATGGTCGCGAAAATATAATTGAATTTGCCAATTGTGTTTCGATTTTAATGAAAGTGGGTTTCTATGTGTTTTTAAGGTAGTAAATAACGAAATTGTGTTCAAACTTATAAATTCAAATTGGTGACGCCAATACCGCCGACAAACTTACCAATTGTATTCTGATTCCAATGAAAATCGGTATCTAGGTGCTTTTAAAGTAGCAAATAACGAATTTATGATCAAAACTTTTAGATTCTATATGGCGGGGTCAATGAGGTGGGCGAATTTTGCCACATGTGTCCCGATTCCAATGAAAGTGGGTATTACGGGGTTTTTAATGTCGAAAATAACGAAGTTATGATCAAAGCTTGTAAATTCATAATAGCCGCACCAATGTGACCGAAAAGTTTGTATGTATTACAATTCCAATGAAAATCGGTATATGGGGAGCCAATAACGAATCTATGTTCACAATTTACAAATTCAAAATTGCGGGGCCAATATAGCGGACGAATTTTGCCAAATAAGTGTCATTTACTGGTCAGCTGTTTGTAGATTGCTCAAGAGTTGGAAAATCTGAAAATCTTCTTATACTAGCTCCAAATGGAAGAACATTGAAAATAATGTATCTTGAAGCTCTCTAAGCAATCGGTTCAGAATTGATCAACAAGGTTTTTTTCAATTTGTTTTTATTGTTTATTTCCTATCTTTTTGATACCAATAAAAAAATAATACGAGTTTTTTCAGAGCATTGTAGACGTATTCACGTCATTTGTCCGTATCCGCGATACAAATACCCGTTTTTTTTATCAATTTTCTGCTGAGTGTTCATGAAATATTGAGAGTGATTTTTTTGTAGGGGTATGTAGTCAGCAGTGTTTGTTGCAGTTACAGCCTATAGCTCAAAATGCACAGCATAGATATAGAGGACACTACTAATTTTTATGAATTTCAACGATGTAATTAGATAGCGATTGCAGAGTAAAACTTATTTATTTGTTCGGCTTTACATCATGGATCTGGGCCGGCCTATATTAACTCGTCCGATCCTTAGTCGATTTTATCCAATTAGGAACAGCTACGTTCTGGACGTTCTGGTTTACACCATATTTCCAACGAAGGTTTGGTCTACCTTGCTGTAACATCCCGTACATCCTACTGAGAATTATAGCTATGGGGGTACGAGCTCAGTGTCGTAATTGGTTGTTGACTTGGGTTGTGGATGTGATCTTGGGTGTTAGTGAGCGCCGCCTGTGTGAGATTAGTTAAACTTCGCTGCGTCTTGTATAAGCTTTCGCGCTGGGATTTAGATTGAACGTCGATGTGCCTCGGATGAGTTTTTGAACTTCACTGTGTCTTGCCTGAGCTTGAGGAATTTGGTTGAACTTCGCTGTGTCAAAAATCAATAATATTAAGAATTTTCAACCGATTTATCATCTCAATAATTCTTTTCAGAATATTCTTGTTTATTAGCAATCTCAGTTCGTCCACTAGCATATCAGGATCATTTGCAGCCTCATCGTGGCTATTGGAACCATAATCATTTTCAGAGTTTTCTGATTCCGAAACTCTGATCAGCTCTGGGAATTGAGCTTTTCCTGGACATTATAGCTGTTAGAGCCATTGGAATCTTCAATCTCCATAGGGTTATAGATATTTCTTTCAGCATAAAAGAGAGAAAGAAAAAATGCATGCCTTTATGATCTGTTATATGATATTGGTATTGGTGATGAGCGACAAAAAGGAACCTAATCCACCAAGTCCACTTAGTTAAAGAAAATGCATAAACAAATATAAAAATTTAAATTATAAATAAATATTTTATTAAATACTATTATTATCCTCAACTTGAAATTGCCTCGTTATATTCACAACCAAATTATACAATAAAGCACGAACATCACTTCCCCAAACAAAGTCCATATGATTGAATTCCTCAAACGGAACTTCATACTTTCCAACAGGCCTTGAAATCTCTGAATACAATCGATCCACATCAACAGGATCCGATAGTAGATCATTACCACTATAATGCAAGGCAATTGGAACAGTGACTTTTGATAAATCATATTCCAAAGGTTCTGTCTGACCATAATGCCGTAAATTCACTGCCGATCCATAGTCATACTCACGAAACCTTCCAGAACTAACTAGCTGCAAGTAGTGGCGAAGTTGATTGATAGATGCACCTGCAGGGGCATGGGTCATCATCATAGGGTAGAGGGTCTAAAAAGGAGGAATTTATTATTATTTTTTTAAGGTTGATTATAATTGTTTATTAAACTTACTGTGTTCATTTGCTGACTGCTTCCAAATATCAGATAAAAATAAAACAAGCACATATTCTGTGTCGGGGCAGATACGACACAAAATAAGTTGAAGAATACTGGTCGTGGAAGCAGTTCAGTAAACATGACAGACATTGGTGACTAAATTAATGAAATAAAATATTTTTACTGAATAACTAAAAATGGAAATGAAAAATTACAAAACAAAAAGCGTTAGCCATTGGTACTAAGGTGCATTTGATATTATTCATATACGCCACTGGGGAGAAGGCTTGCATCAAAGCAAATTTTTCATTATATTCTGGTTTCCTCGCGGTCAATACGAAAAAAATTGTGGTACCCTTAAAATTTTTTTGTTAATATTAAAATCATAATTTAAAAATTATAATTTGTACTTGAGAATGTCCAATGTAAAATAATTTTTTTCGTCCACTTTCAGCTAAAATATAATCAACCATCGCTGGGAGGTCGTTTAGTGCAATTTCATGAAAACTAAAGTTCCAAAATTCTGCCTCATCTGGATTAAGAGTGGTGTGATTTCTGGAGTATCGATTGCCACGTAAATTTCCCAGCCAAACATCGTAACCAAGGTCCCAAAGTAAGAAACCTGAATTTACACTATTTAAATGATGTTTTTTTAGATAAATTTTACTATATTATACAACCTAAGGATATTTTGGATCCCTGAAGTACCCAAGTTGCTGATGAGTCAAAGAGCCCGTGTTGAAGCATATATGGTTGACCACCTTCTTTAGGTATGCGGTGTAATCGAAGGACATAACCATCACCTGTAGTGACATAGTGGGTTTCCACTGGGTATTTGTATCGCAGGATAACTTCTGGCTGCAAGTAGTGAATTTGATAATTATTTATTAAAGATGATTAAAGGAAGGTTCATTGAATTTTGGATTTTTGGCTTTTATTATGTGTTTTATTGTAATAATAAATTATGTCTAAGTGAAGTACTTTTAACTAATCTTTTATCGAAACTTAATTTATGTTTTATGGTATATCCGAAAATATTACGTTAATTGTTATCGTGAACATGAATTGTCTTATGGCGAGGAACCGTAGTCAGAGTGTCGTATGGTGATGCCGGAAGCCGAGATGACCAATCTGAGATATAGGTGGAGTTTTCTGATGGTTCTGATGGTGGGAGTTTGTTTACTGTGCCTTGCGTAAACTTATAAATTAAGTTGTAATCGGTTGCAACATACACCTTCCTCCTGTATCGGCCCCAATAGTCCAGGAGGGATAGAAAAAAAATTGAAATAAATCTACCCTGCGATTTTTGGACGCTATAATTAAGAGAAAAATTGTAGGAATTCAATGAATGTGTTTTGGATAAAATCGGGAACAGGTGGAAAAAAGTTAATAATGGTCGCGAAAACATGTTTTTCAACGTTTTAGGTGCGAAAAAGTTTTGTTTTTGAAAAACAAAAAATAGTACGTAATAGCGCTTAAAAAGACGAAATATATGAGTTTTGGACAATTGAAATCGGTCAACAGGTTTTTGCAAAAAAAAAAAAACCGCGAAATATGGCCATTTTTTTAAATTTGATTACAGGGACTGTAATTATCGTAGAACCTTGTTTCAGGGCTTAAATTGTCACTTCCTACAATAAAAATTTCATGCAAAAAGAATTATAACTTTTCGCGTAAATCTCAGGAAAAAAGTTTGAACAAGGCCCACAGTGGTGCTAGAGTTATTTTGAAAAGCCTTATTTATTCTCGAATAGTTGCTCTACCAACTCATTTTCATGAAAAATTTGTGACGTTCGAATTATCACCTCATAAACGAGTTTGGAAACAGGCACTTTTCTTGATTTTCGGAAAAAACACCTTTCGGCGAAAGAAATTACTTTTTTTTAAATCTCCGTACGATGGGAAATTTAATTTTCTACAAAAAAGTATTTATTTTGAAAAACCTGAAAAAGGGGTACTAAGGGTCGGCTCTCAAAAATGCACCCCTAAAAAACGGGGGGAACTTTGTGGTTTTATCAAATTTAGGTGCGAAGCTAACCATATTAAACCATAAAAATTCTTGAACGCAATTGTTCCTTTCTACCCCTTAATTTTGGTCATTTTCATCTGTAGTGAAAACTGTCAGTGAACGAAAAATTCAAAAAAAAAATTGACAATCGACTAATTTGGAAACAAGTAATGTTTTCCATTAATTTTCAAGCAAAATTAAAATCAGCTGATCCCTTAAGACACTGGAAAAATACCTAAAAGCGAAGTTTTTGCAATATTTTGTCGACCGACAGATGCCCGCCCCGTATTTGAACTTTCGTTGTAATTTGCGTCGTTGGTTTTCGTCGTTACAATTCTAAATATTCGTCGTAAAGACGGCGGTGTGTCGAGGGTATAAAACATTCTTACGATGACTAAATATGGCTATAAAAAATCAAATGACGTCATCATCAATGAGTTTGAAGGCGTAGGATGAACCTTTTCTAGCGACGCTTGTGCCCTTTTTGAAGACCCAGTTTAGACAAACAAGTTTTATTCATGTCGGGGTTGAATGTAGGTCTTGAAGATTACAACCATAGCTGGTGGCTGAATAGTGCAGTAAAAAAATCAGTTTTATTTGCACAGTCTGGTAACAGCAAAATTATGATTTTTTCCTGTTTGGGGTATCACCAGGAGTATATTGCTAAGTTTTGGACCTCGAAAAACTTGTGCTACTTTTGTTATAAACAATTAAAGTTTTTTTTGACCACGTTTTTCGAGCTTAAAATGTGAATTACTCCGGTTCTATAAGTAGGCAAACTAAATACCAGTCTCTTCGTAATAAAATTTCCAATAAATCCTCGTTTGTTTCAAGTTTCTGAAGTATATAATACATAACCTACAAAACTGAAAAAACCAGAAAAAAACAGTATTTTTTTCAATTTAATGCCCAAGACCTTCAACTAAACCAATTTGCAGGAAACTTTTAGAAACTATACTTTTTGATGTTATAAAAAGACCCTGAAAAATTGGTGTCAAAATACTGAACCCGTTGGCCAAAAGTGCTATTGTTATCTAAAATTTGAAATGCCTGCCATTTTATGCCATTAAGTCAAAAATAAAAATTTCTTTTTTCAAAATGTAGGTCTCCATGCCACCTTTCGAAAGCAATTAAAAAAAAATTTTTTTAGTGTAATTTTGGTTACTTTATTTTCATTTGTTTATAACTCAAATAATAACGATTACATTTTTTCGGTCAAATTTTTTTACAGGTCTGGTAGAAAATTTCGGGACCTTTAATTTAAAAAAAAGTATGGTTATTTTTGTTAACGTAAACCCGAGATATTTAACTTTTTGTATTTTGGGCAATTGTTAATTAAAAAAATCCATATTTTGAGCTACAATTTGAAGTGTATTATTTTGAAACCTATTCATTTCATGTGATCAATACAAAAAATATTTAAGTTTTATGTACACTTTTTTACCAGCATTATAACTTATTTACAAGCAAAATTATCTGTGAAAACTGTTCCACTATGCGAAGCCGAGTGCAAAAAGACGTGATTATAATATTTTGAAATGCAAAAAATGCCAATGTAAAAAATTAAATATATCGAGTTCACGTTAACCAAAAAGAACCTTGTTTTTTTTTAAGATAAAGGTCCCAAAATTCTGTACCAGATTTGATAAAAAATTTTAAATTTTTTAAATTTTCAAGTTTGAAGAAAATCGGATGAAAAATAAATAACTTGCCATACAACTTTTCCACCCTGTTTCACCCCCTTACGGGTAATATTTCGAAAAAACCTACGTGTTTCATTATTTATG
This sequence comes from Thereva nobilitata, assembly GCA_963855945.1. Taxonomy (NCBI): domain Eukaryota; kingdom Metazoa; phylum Arthropoda; class Insecta; order Diptera; family Therevidae; genus Thereva; species Thereva nobilitata. The sequence continues at coordinate 18,487,608 of OY979698.1, forward strand.
GTGTGGAGTATTTAAGTTTGAAGTAAATTTGACTAATTTTCCATACAACCTATTCCACCCCTTTTCACCCTCTTTAGGGGTAGGTAGAGAAAAGCTGATAGCGTAAAAGACTCTCCATATTATCAAACTCATCTGGTAAAATTTTTGTGGAACTATGCGGAATTCGAAAAAACAGTAAAGACAAAATGTATAGGTGCTCTACAACTTTGCTCTATTGATATTTTCACCAAAAATCCTTAGTTTCTTGTCAAAATAGAAAAAAAAGCGAAAATAATCTAAAATTCAAATATTTCTCAAAAAAGATCCGTTTTTGGAACTGCGGGTTGTGAAAATCATGTTTAGACAACCCAAACACTTCCGTTGGTACCGGTCCCATAGTTGTGGGAAAAATCTCTTCAATTTTCCCTAATTTGAGCGGTAGTCCAGGGAAATTAGACAAAAAAAAGCCCCAACTTCGGAAAAATTCCGGGAAAGTTGAATTTTGGTATGGACATTGATATTATTGCTATAAGAAAAATGTCACGAGTCCCCATCGATTTGACACTCCGAGACGATTTTACGCGGGGTCAAAGGTCATCAAAAGCGATTTTACGAAAATATCTCAGTAATGATCACTTTTATAGAAAAATTATGTGAATAAAGTTTGTAGCTTAGGTAATTTCCTACAAAAAATATTTTATAACTTTTTCTTGTAAGAATAACCATTTTTGAGATATTTTGATTTTAGTCCACGGATATTAGACAAAAAAAAAGCCCAACACTACGGAAAAATTCCGAGAAAGTTGAATTTTGGTGTGGTTTATATTATTACGCTAAGGAAAATGTCACGAGTCCCCAAATGATGCTGATGTTCTCATCATTGAAACAGCAATCGAAGAATCTGATAGAAGAACAAGTATTGTTGTGGGTGAAGACATAGACCTATTAGTAATATTAATATTGATTGCACGAACTCCTGTTCATAAAATCATTTATTTTTTGAAATCTCGAAAAGCAAAAATAGAAATAAAAATGTATTCTTCACAAAGTTTAAATTCATATCCGTGTCAAATCGATGGCGACTCGTGACATTTTCGTAATATCAATGTCCATACCAAAATTCAGCTTTCCCGGAATTTTTCCGATGTAAAATGTCTAATTTCCCTGGACTACGGACTATTTGTTCAGTTTGATAAATTTAAATAAACTTATTTTTAATAAAATCAATTTTTTCCTAATAAACTAAAATAAGGTAATATAAATTTTGTGAATTATTAATATTTAGGTTAAAAAATCACTTTAGTATTCTAGGAATAAAAGTCTAAATTTCATGAAGATGCTGTAAGCAGAGCTGGACTGGCCTACCAAGCTACCGGGAGTTTCCCGGTGGGCCCGGCCGTGCCGAATGTTAAATCAAAAATGTTTTCTCTAAATAATTTTTATTGAAAAAAATAAAATTTTCCCACAAAAAAATAAAAAATTTCAAATTTCAAGCGTATCACAATTATTTTAAAGAACACAAATTTCGCGGTCTCCTACGAAATTGCCAATTAGTTTGTTGAAGACTGTTAATGCGTAGTATAAAATGCGTAGTATAAAAATTGTCCGGACATAATTTTTTAAAAAAAAGGTATGGTTAACTACGCAATTTTTGGAGAAAAAAGTAGTGAAAGTTGAAATTGTAGTTAAAAAACCAAAATTTTGACTTGGACGAATCATAACTCTGGAAGTTGGTAGGGTTAGTAGTACCAAAACTGGTACTTAAGTAATCCTGAGAGAAGCTAGTTCAAATAACGATAAAGGACTCGTCAGACTTGACCGAAAAGGCCAATTTCTTTTTCAGTAAATGTAGGACGTGGAAAACAATTCCCCGTCCAAAAAGTGGTGATCTAAGGTTTGAGAAAAATAGTGATGTTGGAAAAGGGTAACGTAATTTTTGCACGGGTTTTAAAGAATGCTCGGATTTTGTTGACAAGTGATGTTTTATGAGGAGAAGCTATCGGAAGCTGAATTCAGAAAAATTTATTTCATTTAGAACCGGTTCCATTCCATCGAGTTTACTAGATGGTGCTTGTGGCTCTTGGCCGAAGTCTTTTCAAAATAGAGCTTGACCGAATGTTATGAAATTTTTTCCAAAGCACGTTTTCGTTAATGTGCTTCGATCGGCATCCCAACGAACCCGATATCATTTTTGGTTTGCGCGATATCGTGCGGGTACAAAAATCACGTACGTCGTTTAAACAAAAAAAAACGGCTCAACCGAATTTTATGAAAATCATTTTAGATCATGCTTTAGTTAATACGCTTCGATCAGCACCTCAACGAAGACGATATCTTTTTTGGTTCGCCCAATATCGTGCAGGAAAAAATTACTACGAAGTACGCACAAACACACCTACACATACATACACACATATTTAGTTCTTCTCATAATTACGCTTAAAGAAAAACTTTTGAAAGCAAAAAAGAACTTTAGTTGATTGTTAAAACAAAATGTATTGAAATAGGCCGAAATTTTTGAATTTCCCGGTCCTAAATTCATTCTCAGTCCAGCCCTGGCTGTAAGGCTATTAATTTGAATGTAAATCGTCCAAATACCAGTTTTCCAAAATAAATATCTAAAATGGCAAAACGTGCAGCTGTTGAGTGCATTAAACCTATTTGAAACAAGTTTGCATCGACAATTACAGAAATATTTTTGAGCGCGCAATTATGAGATTGTGCAAAAAAGTAATTTTATTTGATAATAACTTATATTTTTTTAATTAAATTTTTTTTGTGCAATTACAATTTTATGAGACCAATTCAGAATCCATTATCATGTCAGTTAATTTACTCTATTGAGTGTAAAAATTTAGTTCTGCTTGCGCTTTGTAATTGATCAAATTTAAAATTCACATTTTTAAGTTACTAAATTGTAGATCCAACTCGCCCGAATTTAGAGATAAACACAAATTTTAATTAAAAAAAATGAAGATAATTTAAAAACTTACAGTTGTTAGTCCAGAATTTCCCAGTGGATCTGGATAACTCTGAGGATCCGAATTATCCGAACTCCTTGAAAAAATCGTTTCAGAAATTGATTCTACACTAAAAATAATAACACAAAAAATAAGTCCTCTTATCACATTCATACTTCTTTCGAAATCAATAGCAACTTGTTAGCGTACGAAAATCATCGGTTTGAATGATTTCAATTTTATGTTAATAAGCCCGCATATTTCAGAAAAAAATACCTGGATAGTAAAAAATAGGTCATTACTAGAGCAACAATTTTCAGATAAGGCAACAATAAAAAATAATAATAACCAACATGCAACCTGCAATAGTTCGGATTCTTGTTCTGATAACGATTATTAAAAATTCACGGTCCAATTAAAAAATATTGTCAATGCTAGAGGAAATTATCTACTTAACTTGCGTATTTCCATAATTGATCATCGAGCAATGTTCTTGAATTTAACAAAAAAAAAAAGAAATTCAATTTTTTTTCTCCCAAAAATTCAATTAAACCTCTTTTCATTATATCATCCCCCCTTAAATTTAAATTCACATCGATACCTTTACAAACAAATGAAACTTTTTAAATCAAATTTTTACCTGAGAGATTTAATTTTTCCCTCCTCAAGCTCATGATTATGTATTTACCATATACGAGTATCCTTGTACCAAAATAAAAAAAAAAGAAGGAAGAAGTTAACTTTTTTTAAAGAATTCTCATTTACTTGAAACTTTTTCACTGTTCCGAATTGAGTACACTTTAGAATGAGTTCTACATTTTTTCATTGATTTTTGTTTGAAAAGAATGAATGAAAAAAAAAAATAAACAAAATAAAAATTGAGGTAAAATTGTTGAGGGATTTTTGTGAATAGGCAACGGGAATGAAATTTATGTTGTTTGGGATTTTTTTTTATTTGTATCCAGGACAAAAGTTTTATGTGAAAATGAGAAAATGATTTATTGTGAATGAAAATTGTTTTTGGATTTTTGTTGATTTTTTTTGCACTCTTTTCCCTGTGGATTTTGCTATTGTGCAACGAGAGTAGACGGTAAGTACCAATCCTCCACGTTTCAACCAATGACCTACCAATTTGATTCATTCTCCATTTCACCATAACTGTGAAGTCTAGGCCTCTATGGATTAGAAATGCATGAATGCACTCGAGAAGCCGCTTTTGATGCATGCATAGCACATGTTCTCCACTTTGTTTTGAGTATACAAAACAAAGAAATTCCAGAAAAGTAAATCCCATCATTTAACAACAGGTTGAGAAGTGAACTGAAAAAGTATATTGTACATACTCTCTATTCCTTTTCCAACAAGAGGGAGGTGATAACAAATAGTAAATTCAAAATCGACATACTAGCATCTTGGTTTTCTTCGAATTGTTTGTGCCCAAAAAAAAGGGAATCTCAAAATCGCGGTTTCCATTTGCAGTGAGAATCTCAAGTCCCCACAGCCGCACAACGTCATTCTGTTTGATTAAAAACGCAAATAACCGCCTGATTTATATTCTCAATCACAATTCCACATGCGCGCTCATTTCCCTTCTTTATGGCGCAGGCTTCTAGAATTGGCGAGTCTGGTATGGTAACTCGAGACATTATTAGCTGTGTTCCAAAATTCGAGCAAAGTGCTCGCAAGCAATTGGCTTTCTCTCTCTACTCATGCCTTTGTTGAGAAGTAGGAACGAGTAGGCCAACTGCTTTCGAGCACTTTGCTCGAATATTGGAACACAAGCTAATATAGCAACACTCCGAAAAGTTCAAAGATGGTATACCACTATCTCTATCTATCTATCAATCAATCGAAATAAGGCCGTCCTGGTCCTTTTTTCTAAAGGTTAGACCTAGGTTCTATTTGTATCCCGGGTACTCAGTAAAACATCTGACAGTAATGCAGCATAAAAGTGAACTCGAACGTTCAACTGTACCAGAAAAGCTACTACGGCTATATGGGCCTGCAAATGGCTTTTTGGTTAGACATGTCGTGTTACACCACAAACTGGAGGTAAAATACGATCGTTAAAGCTGTTGTCACTTATACAGCTATAGTCTGGTGGGCAAAGACCAAACAATTCATAAAGCGAAGTATTTTGGTGTTACGTTTGATTCGACACGCGATCAGGCGCATCGCGAGCAGATTTCAGAAGAAATAGGATATGTGGAGATAGATTTTGAAAAAGTGATGCAACATATAAAAAAAAGTATTTGGTTGACGTACACGCAGCCAAACAAAATTTAACGATGGTCACATTTTACGGAGTAATCGGACATTATATGTGTCAGTCTTAAAAGCTTTTTGTTTAGGCTTTAAAAGCCTTTGTTTAAGCTTGATGCCTCGTTGGAAAGGGCCCATTTGGCTGAATCCAGATCAATTCAGTTCTCCGGGAAATTAAAATTTTCTGCATTCCCCTGGAGGGGCCCTAAAAATGCCCATCATCTCAGGGAACACCTGGAATTCCGGGATGAAATTTAAAATACCTCTGGAAGGTGCCTAATAATTTCCCATCCAAAAAGGGAGAGTTAAAAACTTTCTGAAAATCTTCAAAAATGAAAAGGGAATATCTTTTAAATCCTTTTCTTTACCTTTTAAAAGTATTTCTTTAAGCTTTAAACTCGTTTATTTGAGCTTTAAAAGCTTTTACTTGAGCTTTAAGAGCTTTTGGTTAAGCTTTTAATGCTTTTAGTTGGCTTTTAAAGCTTTTACTTGAGCTTTTAAAGAGTTATTAATTATTAGTTTTCTTTGCTAAAAAAAGTTTATATACATAGGTACCAGTCAGACTGAGGCTAAGTCTGTAAATTTTTTCTATTAATTTATTTATGCATTTAAACCAATTTTGTAAAAATAATTTAAATAAGGACGCCATTTCAGTGTTGCCATGGGCGCTACTTTGGATAGGTACGCCTCTGTTGTTGATCTAACATTAATAATCAGGACTAGCATTCATTCTTCGGAGATTCATACAACACATTGAAGACATCGGAGTCTGGACCTTGCTATTAGAATATCAGCGTTTGCCAATATAGCGTACTAGTGATCTAGTGATGTCGAAGTTTAGCACTACCTAATAACGTTGTTAATACATAGTTCGTTCGCAAGAACTAAAATTTCTAAGGTATGTCTTTCATTTCTTCGTTTCTTTTAATGGGATACTATTATTGTACCCCTAACATCTCCTGGCCTACTAATTTGTAGACCAGAGCCTTGAACAAGATTATCAGTCGGACTTATGATTCCTTGCTTAGACTTGTTTGAAAGTCGCCCCACACACTGAAACTCTGGTAAACGCTTTCGCAGAACAGTGACAGAGAACATGAAGGATAGACCTATGTTTCTCGAGACAAAACTTGCAGGTTGGAGTGTCCACATTTTCGATTTTCCATATGTGTGGCAATTTAGCGCACTGTATTCGTGCATTCCTGCATTCTTTTTTAGAGCTCTCTGCTAGGAAGCACAAGAATAAACCCGTTGGTGTTTACCAGACCAGATGTAGCCCTCAGAGGGACGCCTAAGTAGAAGTAAACTAGTTTAGATTTGTCCTCATTTGGCATACCAAGGGTGGTATGGTAATAATATGGAAGAGATTTTTCAATTGCTGAATTTTTATGCAAAATATTCTGTATGCAATCATTAAACTAGGATATGTACGAAGTATAAAGAAACCAAATATGTGCTCGAATAATCACTTCCCTCACTATAGTTGAAATTTCTACACAAAACCCATTACCCATATCCGGTCCTTCCTAAACTAGTATCTTCACACGTTCACCAATTCATACTGTGTTAAAAAAAAGCAGAAATAATTACTCCAGTAAACATAAAAACCTCATCACTTAGAATCACCTGGAAAATCCCCTCTTAAATCAAGCGGAAATCTTTTCAATCGATCCAAAAAGCACATAACGATACCTTTAACAGGGGCAGGTACCGTGGTCCCATCGCTCTGCGCCTTACGGTGGTGGTTTGTCTTCTCATCAAATAATCTCAAATATTTGTTCTACTTCATAAGATAACATTTCATTATTCACTCCGTGGTAGCAGAAACATCCCCTAATACCCGTAGCTTACGACCTTTCATTTGAGAAGGGGGTTAGCCATCCACTATACGTCCCAGCTCCCTCTCTCTCTCTTCCTCGTGTTATATACCCTCCAATATAGGATCAACGCTGAAGGATTCTTTGCTAGTCCTGTTTTCGTTTCCTTTCAAGCTTCAAGGGGGGCGGAGTTGGTGGTGTATATTCTGTGATGCTTCTTCTTCTGCTACCATGGATGGTAGATGGCTGATGCTGGATGGTGGCTCAGCTGTGTATTTCCTGTGCGCGCTAAACATTTATGGATGTACTCAGGGGTATCTATTCAAATAATTCACGTCGGTTGTTTGCGCTTGTTTGTTAGTAAACTTTAGCCCCAAATCGATACTGAAAGCATGAAGTGATTGAAATCTTCTGGGGTGTGACTAATGTCGTGCAAATAATCTTAAAATCACTTTTCCCCAATCTTCTGTAAATGGAATTGGCCGAACAGCACAGAAAAAGAATTTCATTTTTAAAGCGATTTTCAAGTGCTTACAGCAGAAGCAGGAGAAAATGAATTGGTTTTTAATAAACGATGGCGAGGCTTAAGGATATTACTTTTGGGTTTGTAGCAAATGTTGTTTACCACTTTCAATTCACCACACCACTTACGTTTTTCAACTTAAATATTAGGGGTGGTTTTATTATGTTTCAATCGGTACCCAATTATTGAAGAGCTTTATGAAAAAAACTATAGAAATTGTGAGTATTTATTTTGCGATAAACAATGAATTACTTTATTTAAGACAAGCCAAATATAGTGAAACAGACCCAAAAGCTATACTAAAGGTAAACGCTTAGGGAGCATAATCACAAAAAATTCACCTCTCATTTGAATAACTCGGAATCGGATTCGGCGAATCTTTCCGATGGGATTCGGAATCGGGATCCGTTTCTGAAATTCGCCGAATCCCGATATGAAATTAACTATTAAAATAAATATTCTTGATTATAACAAAAAATAAAATTGGTTGTTCCATCTGTTAGAAACTTTGGTAATTAAAATAACAACTTTACACAAAATTTCAAAATTTGAAAAAAAGAAATAAATCTTGGTAGGTTCTGGGTGTTGGCTTGGACAAATACCTATGAATAAGGTCTGGACAATTTTTATGCTACGGCCTTTACTTTTGAAGTTAAAAGCACAAACTCTTTTCCACAGCCCTCCCGGAACAAAAAATGTTATAATCAGTTTTGGAATAAATCGTGTAATTAAAAAGATATTGGAAAAATACTACTTTTGAATTTACGTTTTTCGACACTTAAAGCGCTGTAATTCTTGAAATATTAGCGCTACGTAAAAAATGGTTATAACAAAAATTATAGATAATGGCGTGTTCTATAAGTATTACGAAGGATGTTTTCATGTAGAATTAACCCTTAACGAAATAGAGTGCAAAAAGACAGATATATGAAGTTTGAAGCACTATATCTCCGTACATATAGACTTTACAAAAAAAATTCTAAACAAGAAAGTTAAATCATTTATTTATCTACAAAAAAGATTCTATCAATTTTTGTCGTAAAATGCATAGTTTCTGAGATATATAATTAAACGTGTTTCCCTTCACTATACGTTTAGCATTTTGAATTTAAGCTCATAAAAATATATAAAAGCGCGAAGGCCTTTTTTTCGACCTATTTATGGGACTATTAATACAATATATATTTTTTGTAAATTAAAATTGTGAGTTTTTACTTGGAATCGGAATCGGAATCGGCGGTTCTCAGTTTTAAGGATTCGGATTCTGCGAATCCAAAAATGACCGGGTTTTGAGAAACCCTACTTGTGACTTTCTGCGGATTCTCAAAATTGTGATTGACTTAAAAATTAGAATACCAAATGATCCAATTTGAGACTAATTGTGATTGCCTTGTGACTGTTTTTGCAATGCGGGTATAAGTGTGTATTTCGGTGGAACCATCGCTATGGTTGTATAGGGTCTGATACGGCAACCGCTACTGCTCAAAAGATCAATAATGAAGAAATTCCCTTTTCGTCCTTCCAAGCTTGAGTGCCGACAGCGGTTGTACGAACCGGTCCCCCAACTAAGTACTAACCACGTCCAAAGGTGCTTGACATCCGTAAGGGAGGTTACTTTTAGGACATTAAAAAACGAGTCAGACATTAGTTCTTCATCGCTCACTGATAGTAATGGAGGTGGAGACAAGAGAAAAGTTACTTTCTTTTGGAAGCATTGAATTCGACATGATGAGTCCGAGATCTCCGTTGTTGAAGTCGCAACCATAATTGCAAAGCATAAAGGCAAGGTTTGGCACATGATTGTTTTGCATTTGCAGAATTATGAGAATAATACAGCATGTGGTCCTCAGCGAAGCCTCAAGCAGCTTTTAGGAGATTGAGAGCAAGTTATTCATAAAGATTAAAAACAGAACTAGTGAGAGAATTGCCTCGTGTGGACATCGATAGAAGTAGAGTGAGGTTTTGATCGGGACTAGTCCATTGAACAAGCCGGATAAAAACTCTTAATCCAGTTGTTTAGGAATGAGTCAGTACCAATAAACTGGAATTTAGCTAATATACAAGGATCCTGATCTATAAAGTGATCCTGGATGATTTTCTTCATAAGTATGGTGAACCTCCGTATTCATGCATCTCAGTGGCGACTTTTTCAAGTGGCACCTATGGCACATGCCATGCTCGTCCTACCTTAGTTATGCAATCGATCAACAGGAAAATTAAGCAGAATATAGGTGGTTGGATGACGCTCAAAAACATATACTAGATCTTTGTATAACAAACTCGAGGCAAACGTAGAGACGACTGGAAGAAAATACTTCAAGAGGCCCGACCCCTAAAATGACTCATGTGCCATTTAGGAAGAGGAAAGGAGAAGTGGAAAGACGAAAGACAATTGCACTGCGTGGAATCGAAGCACGAACCTTTAGAATGGTTTTGCCTTAATTCTTAGGCTACTGTGTCGGAGCATTGTCTGGGCACAGCCATAGCATTTTCAATGCCTTAGAGAAGAACCGATAATGTGAAATCCAAACAAAACTTATTCGGGAATAATCATCAAAAGCAAGTCCCAGTCTACATTTGATTTAGTTCTACGGGACCTATTCGAATTATACTAATACTTAATGTAATCTTCACTCCATAATCTTACTAGATGTCATAAAAACTAGATTGGACATTTCCACCATCTGAAGCCTTTTTCTAGGATACGTTATTCTACAAGTTCGGTTACCGATTAATCGGCAGAACTGTGGAACAACATGTCACTAACCTATCATCTAATACTTGTCTTCTTGAAAAGAGCAAATTTCGTTCAAGCTTTACTGCTAATCTTTGCAGTATAACCTGACACAAACTGACTGACCTTAAATGATTGGTAGCATAAAAACTGTCTCCCGAGTGTCCTTGCTCTTGGATTGTATTTTTCCCACAGTAACCCAAACTTCAAGTACAAACACTTTATTACCTAACAACAACGATACAAATTTACTGCTGCGAAACTCCCAAACTGCATATAAATCACCGACTGCACTTTCAACTGCAGTAACTGGGGACTACAGCTGCAACAGAAAAAAAATTGCATATTCAACGAGTTTCACGTTTTCTTATTCATTCAAAACAACTATTTTTATTCACTCTAGAGAATAAAAATCGATGCAAAGTCCAGGATTCATAACATAGTTGCTGCGTCCTTTTTATTTGCAAACTCATCTCGGAAATTGTTTACACTTTTGTACACTTTTTAGTTTTTATTTGTTCAAATGCGCAAAAAAAAAATACATACATCTCAGGTGTGTCACGGAAATAAATAAAAAGAAATGCTCTTAATGTATTAAAAAAAAGGAAGGACTTGAAGGAAAATTTATTATAAAAATTCGCTTTTCGTACAGGATGCAATAATTTTAAAAAAAGATTTATTTATGAAAAATAAATGGCTGCGGTATGGCAAAGTCCGCCATCTTGTTGATGGTGTGTATTGACTCATAAGTAAAATGGTGCTGAATAACGTTTCAGAATCGTGTACATTTGTCGAAATCGGTTAAAAAATGTCGGAGTTATTCAATGTTAAAATACCGAAGGTCTAGATGGCGCACTCTGTACTATCGACGAATTTTCACTAACACATAATTGCGTGTTTGATTTACCGTCTCGTTCCGATAGCTCCGCTGTACGAAGACTAGGTGGAGGTCATCCAGTTTGCAGAGTCCACCGCCAAGGTACATTTGAGCAGCACTAATTAACAAACAGGAGCGGATTCAAGGGGGGGTCACGGGAGTCATGACCCCCCCCCCCCCAAAAGCAGTGCCGCGGCCAGACAATTGAGAGGCCCTGTGCAAAAATTCAGCGAGAGGCCCCAGAGAGTCCAAAAAAATTTTTCGCTCGCTTCGCTCGCACATTGCCCGTACCCGTGACAGAACTATGGCCCATATGCTGATTTCTCTGGCTCGTACTCATTTGTGTGATTCATTCGATGAAGTAAATATGCAAATAATGAATTCAAATGATTTTTATTGCCAAAACAATTTTTCGCCCACGAGGCCCCGACACACGGGGCCCTGTGCAGTTGCACACATGCCAGCAGCGGCACTGCTCAAAAGCGCTCGCTGTTTAAAAAACAAAATTGACTCAACTCAAAAAACAAAAACAAAAAATAACCAAACGCACAAAACCGACCCAACTTTTTTGCAAATTAAAAAAAACAACCTTAAAAAATGACCTTCAAGGTCAACAGCAGATTTAGTCCAGGAGGGATAGAAAAAAAGTTGAAATAAATTTACCCTGCGATTTTTGGACGCTATAATTAAGAGAAAAATCGTAGGAATTTCGAGCGTTTCCATATCGGTCATTCCACGCCAAACCGGACGTTTTTCGGTGAAAATTAAAATTAATGATACCAATTTTTTTTAAATTTTGCAGACGCATTCTACACATGAAATAATGGGACCCATATTTCGGAAAAAAAAATTGCGATTTTTTTTTCAGGAGATATGCACGGTTGAAAATTGCAAGAAATTTCAAAAAACGTCGCGCGGCCGACCATTCAAATTACTGTATCTTCGAAACCATTAGTGGTACAAAAAAATTATATGGGCCGATTTTGTCACTCTATGTAGTGGTATATTTATAATTTGCGTTTGATGTTAATAAATTGTTGTTATTTGTCTATAAAATTTCATTAGAATTTTTCATCATCAACTCACCAACTTAAAGTTTTGGAAAAAATATCATCGTGTTCCTACTTCAATTCTAAAGAAACAGTGAAAATTTGAAAATGGAACTCAAACGGGGAGCGATATGTCATGACAGGAAAAAATTTTGATTTCTCGAAATCTACTGAATAGAAATCCACACCATATTTCACTTCCCCTTCGCTTAAAGGTGTTTTTTTTCTGAAAATCAAGAAAAGTCCCTGTTTTCAAACGCGTTTATGAGGTATTAAATCGAACCTCACCAACTTTTCTTGAAAATGGGTTGGTACTTTTCGAGAATAAATAGGGCTTTTCAAAATAGCTCTAGCACCACCGTGGGCCTTGTTCAAACTTTTTTCCTGAAACGGCTATTTTTACATTTTTGAGATTTACGCGAAAAGTTATAATTATTTTTGCATGAAATTTTTATTGTAGGTAGGCACTAACAGAAGCCACAATTTCAGCCCTGAAACAAGGCTCTACGATAATTATAGTCCCTGTAATTAAATGTCAAAAAATTCGTGGTTTTTGTTTTTTTTTGCAAAAACCTGTTGACCGACTACAATTGTCCAAAACTCATAATTTTCGTCTTTTTAAGCGCTATTACGTACTATTTTCTGTTTTCCAAAAACAAAATTTTTTTGCACCTAAAATGTTGAAAAACGTGTTTTTGCTACCATTATTAGCTTTTTTCCACCTGTTCTCCCGGACCGATTTTTTCCAAAACACATTCATTGAATTCCTACGATTTTTCTCTTAATTATAGAGTCGAAAAATCGCAGGGTAGATTTATTTCAACTTTTGAATACTTTTCCGCGATCTCTCCTGCACTAATTGATCTATACTCTTTCTATATGTTTTGATTTGCAAATCTGAAGCTAGCTGCACTCACAAGAAAGGGCGCGTCTTCCTCAAAAACACATTAGGGCACGTTTTCGTAGAGCACGTTTGTTTTTAATCCACCAGAAAATTCGGTTAGTTTTGATCGTTTTGTTAATTTTTTTTTTTGTTTTTTAGGAGTAAAATTTTTTTTTCGCCACTTTTAATTCCGTGACCCCCCTTCAAAACAAAATTCTAGATCCGCGCCTGTCAACAAAGGTAGTAATCTTACGGCACTATAAATTTCATTAGAAATTGCGGAACGAGTTTTCCTCACTTGATTCGCTGTGTTCAGAGAACACAGCATCGAAACCAACAGAAGTAGCAAGTTTGCTTCTATAGTTTCTCCGATCTAGGCCCAGCATCCCATGAGCTTTCTCTTTGTGCGCCAGTATAGGTTATGTGCTGAGAAAAATTTAAAAGGACATTTTAGATGGAAGACATTGACTAATATGAACCAATTTTCCTTATCAAGCAGAATTTCCATGACGACACTTGAAACCGCTACAAAAATCATATAAGAAAACCAAAAAAAAATTGGTGGCAGCGGTGGGATACCCAATTGAGTTATAAGGGCATTTTTTCTTGTAGCAGCTATTGTAGTGGTTTCTATAGTCGCTGTTAGTTTTGTTATGGTAAATGCCACAAAAAGATAAAACACTCCCCATTTCCCTTCATAAAGACAACGTTAATTTGAATATACAAATAAATTGTAATTAACTAGAAACAATCGAACCAAAATCAAATTTAAAGCGAAATTTAAAGTGCAAATCAAGTAACTGATAAAAACCTGCATTACGAAATCACAAAAACTAATTACACCTAAAAAAACACAAAATCTAAATAAATTAACGTAATTTCCATTTATAAACAAAATTATAATTCCAACTCCATTAAAAATCACTTAACAACAATTCAACGCTTGCATGAATAAATATCAAAGTTGCTTAACATACCGTGAATAAATCTCAACTAGGTTAACAAGGTGCAAAATAAATAATAATTTTTTTTTTGCTTATTTTATGCGAACGGAAGTTCTGTTGAAGCAAATCCATACAAAACTTGCTGAATACGAGAACAATCACTCAGGCATAATATTTCCACAATATTATTCCGCATATGTGACCAACTTTAGCTTAAATTCTGTAAATTGCAATAACAATAATGCGCGGGAAACAAAAACACGACAGCATCACTATATGTTAATCGCAAGTGGCGGAATTTATTTATCGCAAAACGTCCTGTTCCCATAGTAGTATTGTACTCGTAAAAAAAGGACGAAAATGTTTTATTACTAAAATTTAAATTTATTTATCAAAATTTATGTAATTTTCTATTTTATCATGAAAATATGTTATTTTATCTCTAGCCATACTCCCATTTGCCTAACCACCATAGGTTAAAAAAGGATCCACCATAAAACTATACCATACCGTGTACGAGAATCATATTTGAATATGAAAACATAAAAATTTATATCCTTTTCTAATACATCTATTTACATATCGCTTTTGTGGGAGGACGTAACTCCTCAAGATTTAATACAGGACGAACGAAAAAAAAATTGTTTTTTATCGGAACGTAACAGGTATCCTTGCAGCTCCTGCGAAGGAGGAAATCTATACGTGACCACGCACAAGTTTTCGAACATTTTTCATACGGAAACAGACCGGTTTGGCATTTTCAACGGAAATCCTTGATTTATGTTAGACACATGTTGCTCCATCTTTGGATGATTTGTAGCGTCCAGACATGGGCAAGGACCATTTATTTTTAAATATAGCCACTATTATCGAGGGTTTGTACATAAAATAATTTCAACTAAATATTGTTTAACGGTTTCGCTTGCGGAATACAAAAAAACTGACTATAAAATATTTTATGGCATATGTAGGAGGACTAGATACACGAAGTGGTGGGTTTGTCGTGACGAACTAGTCAATACACTGAAGGGCCCAATTTGCTCAATCATATCTGCAACGGGTGCAACGGCGATTTTCTTACCGAAGCGATTATTATTGCCTATGGCATGCGCTGCATTTGGTTGCAAATAGTATAGAAGTGTGTGTATTAAAATGGGCCGACGCTATTCGCACTGCAGAGTAGATAAGAGTAGATAAGAGTAGATGAGAGTAGATGAGAGTAGATGAGAATAGATGAGAGAGTAGATGAGAGTAGACGAGAGTAGATGAGAATAGATGAGAGAGTAGATGAGAGTAGATGAGAGTAGATGAGAGAGTAGATGAGAGAGTAGATGAGAGTAGATGAGAGTAGACGAGAGTAGACGAGAGTAGATGAGAGTAAATGAGGGAGAAGATGAGAGTAGATGAGAGTAGACGAGAGTAGATATACTCTCATATACTCTCATCTACTCTCTCATTTACTCTCATCTACTCTAATGTACTCTCATCTACTCTTATGTACTCTCATCTACTCTCATCTACTCTCATCTACTCTTATTTACTCTATCATCTACTCTCATCTACTTTAATCTACTCTTATCTACTCTTATCTACTCTGCAGTGCGAATAGCCACTCTCATTAAAATGCGACCTGCCATATTGTTGCGTAAACCGAGAATGCATGTAGGTACTGCAAAAGTTTGTCTACTTTCAAAATTTTATTACAGCATTTGACATATCATACACAATCATACACAACAAACACATGTACTCGTTACTTAGGTCTTTGGGTTACGTGTGAAAGCCCCAAAAATTTATTACAAAAAGGCGTGGGTCGATACTAAGAAGTTTTTTGATATGAGATCGACTACTCATCAGCGACCCTAAAGAGAAAGGCAGGAATAAAGGAGGCTCTAGGAGGAATGTGTCTCCTAAAATCTGCCTAAAACCACATTAAAAGAGATTGCCGAAAGATTCCACTATTCAAGTTAGAGGCCACTTAAAAACTACATTATAAAAACAATTGCAAGGCAGAGAGAGGGTTCAATGAGAGTTCACTGAAAAACCCAAGAAATTCTTGAAAAAGTCCAGGAAGATGGACATGTCAGCACTGTTGATATTGGTAGTCATTGGCTACAAAACTGCTTTGACCCATTTAAATAAAGCTGGATACAAGAAGAAGATCGCTGTACGGGTTCCTCATGAGTTTACAGCGAAAAACATGACAAACCAAATAAACATCTGCGAGGCCCTGTGAAATTTAATCGACCCTTTTCTGAAACTTTTTATAACCGGTGATGTCATGTTCGATAAATCGAAAGTGGCAAAGATCGTGAACGTGTGATGAAGACTCGACGAATTTTTTCCCGGAACTATACCTGTCATCCAGGTTTTTTTTTCGGAGGGGGGCCGTCCAAAATTTTAAGAACACTCACTAGACAGCAAAAATGAATATTTATTATTAATAATAATGTTTTTTAATTGTTTTTTTTTCATAACATAAACCGAGGGTATGCGATGAAAGGAGTATAGCTATATCACTCCGAGCGCAGTGACGTTATCGGTTGTGGTTTCGGGAGGTGAGCTTTTGAGAACGTGAACGTGTGATGAAGACTCGACGAATTTTTTCCCGGAACTATACCTGTCATCCAGGTTTTTTTTTCGGAGGGGGGCCGTCCAAAATTTTAAGAACACTCACTAGACAGCAAAAATGAATATTTATTATTAATAATAATGTTTTTTAATTGTTTTTTTTTCATAACATAAACCGAGGGTATGCGATGAAAGGAGTATAGCTATATCACTCCGAGCGCAGTGACGTTATCGGTTGTGGTTTCGGGAAGTGAGCTTTTGAGAATTTCGAGTTGTCTTGGATATGAGCTTTCGCTTTGAGGAATTTGGTTGAACTTCGCTGTGTCTCGGATAGGCTTTTGCGCCAGGTAAGCTGCCGAGCTGGGCGTCGAGTATTTAGTTGAACTTCGCTGTGGCTTCGGTGGGATTTTGTGGGGAAATTTGATACGGGTTCCAATTCTTGATGGGGATCGGTGCATTTGTTTCGACCAGATGATTTTTGGTTTGCGTCTCCGTTAAGCTTATATGCAATATAATTAAGCTAACGATATCTATATTATTTTAGTGCTCATGGACTCTAGAAGGTGTTGGAGGGAAATATAAAAGTAGAAGGGAGCAAATTTAACTAAAAATCGCGTAAGAGCAACGGTTTCCGAGATATAAGCAATTCTATGTTTTTAAACAATATAAGCAATATTATTAAGTTAATTTTTTAGCGGCCACGGATTCCACGGGCGTGGAGTAAAAATCGACCTCCGAAAAACGAGCTGTTAGATGGCTTATTAGACTATCTACAAATGGGATAAAACAGTTGATTTTGTAGTGGCTTTGAACATGGTAGGCTGGAGCATTCATGCGATTCACTTGTCTTCTTGCTATGCGAGGCATTTGTATGATATCTCCATTTCGTAACAAAGCATCAGAAGCTGCTTCGGAAGCAGTTTTGAACTCGTCATCGCCGTTATTTCTATTGCGATTCAAGGTAGCTAATACAACGTTAATGCAACTAAACGATTTTATCTCAGTCGACTGCCTGAAACTATCATATAGCCCATGATTTTCTCCAAGATAAGCAAGGCTATTATGAAGCTGGTCGATCGCAATATTCTCAGCATTTGACATGCTTTCTGCGCTGTATTAATGTTGTGGCTGGTATGCACGGATCATTACATCAGCACTAAAAAACGATTTTTAGGAAAGAGGAGCAAAAGGAAGAGCGAAAGTTTTTGTAACGTTTAAAACGGAGTGAAAACTAACACATACACAAATGCTTCTGGTTACTATACCGTGTACGGACAATAAAGTTACTCTCGGTGAAGGAATACCCATGTACGCCAAGAACATCATAGAAAATCGGTTTTTTTTATTGTTGACGTGATGATCCGTGTACGGCAGCGCAATGGGCTTCCAATGACATAAGTGTTCATAATTTTCTTGCCTTTATTTCGGGGGGTGTTTGAACCCCCAGAACACACCCCTGGGATAGGCGTACCTATGGTTGAAGCTTCTCGTTAAAGCTTCTGTTCCATTTTCTCTGTTTTGAGTTTCCTGACCGAGACCTACAATTTGAGATATGGCACATGTTTTCAGGTACAGTAGTTACGGATATGAAAGGGGTCACGGACGAACGGACAGAGACTTTGTATAAGCTTTTTTCTGATTGTCCAGGCTTCAACTTTACTCGTTTCTGCAGAATAGAAACATTTTGCAGAGTTTTGGGCCAAATTGTCCCAAGTAACAGCATATATAAAAGGATTTCAAAAACAAAAGTTTCAAAAGAACATGTCGAGAATAGATGAAAACGCCAATGGCAATAAAGTTTTTAGACTGGACATTATTTATGAGATTTTTTACTTATGCTTTAAGTCCTTGAATTCATTTTGACACACGTACAAAAACAAGGAAAATGACTCCATGGCGACTAAGACCCGCTAGCAATTAGTCTTCTTCATAAAATTTCATCCTTTTTTCCTGTAAATGGGTGGACATTTCGAAAGCGATACAATACTAAAAACCCTCCATTTTACCTAATTGGTGTCAACGACACCTCTTGAATAGTGCCGCCACCATACGACACCATAGAAACCTTAGAATCAAGAGTTCGTCATCATTGTGCAAAAACATTAAATACTTATATTAGAATCTCGGCACAGAAAATTTTTCATATTATTTCTGTTTTTTTTTTCAAACATCCCTGCAGGTTGCTCCTCCGTGTGTGCTGCAAGGACTAAATAACATAAAAAGCGTCATAATAGCCCCTCTGCAATCTGCATCATCCTCTCATCCACTTTGGTTCAGTGTGTGTGGGTGTGTTTGAACGAAGGACTAAATCGAGGGCTTGTGTAGCATATTTTCGCTTTCGTGTCAATTAATACGCAGAGGCTTCATAAATTCAAAGTCACGTTTCCAGCTTCCGAATCATAAAAGTGGCGATGAAATTTCTGCTCCATCATTCCCCGCATTATTATTGGGTGGAGGTGGATGCCCCCGGGGTTGGGTGGTGGTGGGGTTGTGTTGAACGGGTCGCGCTTTAGGAAACAGGGCGAGTTGGTAGGGCTCTTCATGAAATACAGAGCACTTGACACAGGAGTGGCTAAAAATATGTCAGCTTTAGCTTTAGTGGCACCAAAATAATGAAAAAAATGTCTTAAGATGAGGTGGGGGTGGAATTTTGCACGATTATTTTTTTTGTTATCGTCAATGTACCCCGAAAGTGGTAGACTAGCAAACAGAAAAAAAAATGAATATAAAATGGGGGCGATAAATTATGTGGAAAGATAAGAGAGTGAGAGGCAACTACTGTGTCTCTTTTTCTGGGCGATTTCGCCTTAAGTTTAGAAAAAGGATGAAATTAACCTTAAAACAAGCGACGAAGAAGGTAGCGAAGAGATTATTTTTTTAGGGTTAAGATGGGTTTTTTGTTTAAGAATATTTTTAGATGATTAAGTAATATTGGCCCATTAACTAGGACACTTTTTGTTGGTTAGGGGTGAATCGATAGTCCTTTTAAGTGGAGAGGGATTGATCAGCGTCTGCGAAACCCTTTTCAAGACGGTATCTAAACGATTCGTGCTCAACACAGGTATAATGCATAAAATTCAATAAAGCAAAGTGAGTAAAATATTTAAAGAGGGTGCATATAGCTCTCGCGGGGGGGGACAACTCGAGGCCTCTCGCAGGAAATTGTGCGGCCGGCGAGATTCAACAAGATTTAACAAAATATTTTGTGTTTAGAAGGTTCAAACATTCGAAAAGCTAATTTTCGACTGATATTCGTAACTCTCTTGATAAATTTGACATTTTATGTCTATTGCTGCTTGACTCCTTAAAAGCTTTCAATCACGCCCTGCTTCTGCGAAAACTGGCCTCACAAGCACATTTTTCTCTTTCTGCTTTTAAACTTTTACCGTTTCTTATCTAATCGCTCTCAAAAGGTTAACCTTGGTGGCTAAAGTACCTCAAGTGGCCTACTTCACGCTGGCGTCCACCAAGGCTCCATTCTTGGGCCACTTTTATTCAGTATTTTTATTAACGATATTCTAAGATTCATATGTATGCAGACAATGTGCAGCTTTTATTTTCCGGCGCCAAGAGATCAAATATGTACGTATGTACATATGTATGTGTGTGGAGAAGTCTGTTGTTGACTTGCGTCATATATCCTTCTGGTCGATATCAAATTTGCTGCAGCTCCTTCGAAATTCCATTGTATATTTATCTGTCCACTCTGCTACTGTTCGTCCTGACGTTTCTGCTATCGCGTTAAACTCGGTTCCTCTTGCTTGTGTTAATAAAGCAAGAAATCTTAGGGCGGTACTGAATAGCAGCATGACCTGCTGGATCACATTAGTTTCATTGTAAGTAAAAGCGTTGTAAGCGTTCATCAGCGTTCAGCAGCATTCTTCAGCGTTCATCAGCGCTCATCAGCGCTCATCACCGTTCATCAGCGTTCATTATCGTTTATCAGCGTCCATCACCGTTCATCGGATGATTTTTTTTTGGCGAGGGATGGTGAGAATCTTCCATAGACACCGCTGAGGATCCGCACTCAGACGGTAGTGTCAGATTCTTACTGACTAAACTCACCGCCCCTTTCGGTGATGTTGATCCCGCCC
Source organism: Thereva nobilitata (assembly GCA_963855945.1). NCBI lineage: Eukaryota > Metazoa > Arthropoda > Insecta > Diptera > Therevidae > Thereva > Thereva nobilitata. The sequence continues at coordinate 18,508,301 of OY979698.1, forward strand.
GGCACCGCCGCGAGGCATTACTTCGGGCGAGCGTCACCAAAAAGACCCCTTCCCGTCCCTCCGGTCATGGGCGAGAATATGCCAGGGCTTCGTGGAGACGGGTCAGCTAACCTCCGTCTCTGTCTTCTTCGTTTTCAGGATGGCCTGGACAAACCGCGCCACCCTCGACCATTTCTCGGGGCCTTGAAGCATGATCCCAACAATTGTGTCAGGGGTTATGCTTCCGAGTTCCTCCTCCAACGCGCTCCGCTCGACCTCCCACCTAATGCATTCGAAGAATGTATGGTGAGCGTCGTCCAAAGCGGAGTCCCGTAGGGGCACGCGGCATCCGCCACCTTACCCATTTTCTTCAGGTACGATCGGAAAAGACCGTGCCCTGTCAAAAATTGGGTAAGGTAGTAATCCACTTCGCCGAACTCCCGGTTAAACCAGGTGTTCAGCTGACCGATCAGGCGGGTTGTCCACCTGCCCCTAGTATCACTCTCCCAGCGCGTTTGCCAGACCTCCATTGTGTTGGCCCTGGCAGCCCTAGCCGCCTCGCGTTTCCCCATCCTGTTCCTTTCGGCCCACACCTCTGCTCCGTAGAGCAAGATGGATTCGGCGGTGCGCATGAGCAGACGCCGCATGCAGGGTCTGGGGACGTAAACGTTGGCCATGATCCTGCTAAGCGACGCCACTACCGCCGCCGCCTTGTCCGCCGCTCGCAATATAAGCACCCAGAAGGACAACTTGTTATCAAGAATCACTCCGAGGTATATACTTTACGGCCCTCGTCAACTCAATTGTCGCGTCCCCCACCTCGAAATTGCTCACCATGTTGATGCGCTTTTTCGTGAGTAACACGATCTCCGTTTTGTGAGCTGCAAGCTCAAGCCCGCAGTCGTCCATCCAGGTTCATCAGACGATAAAGAGGACTCGAAGCTTGTCAGTATCAGTCAATCAGTACTGTCAATCAGTACCTATAATGGTCGCCGATAGCGGATGGTGTGGTGTGTCTCCTCGTTAACGTGGCAAAGTTCAAACGTGGAAAAGTGATCAGTGATCGACCAAGATGTATAATTTTCTACTAGTGAAGCTATATTCTGGCTTACGTAGACCCTATTCACAACTGGTCTGAATCGGGCTGGTCGAAGAAGCAGATATAAGAGCCCAGGATCGGATTTCGGTTGAAGAGCCGATTAAGCAAGCAATGCCTTAATTTATTACACCAGTATTAACTCTTCTACATCTCAAAGCCCTTTCATTTGGAGTTCGGTATTGATTTTTTAATAAACTCAATTAATCACAGTCAATGTGACATTTTTATCCTACCGTAAACCACTTTTCTGTTATCAAACCAATACCATACATTATCAGAATGAAACTTCCTAAGGAACTCCAACTTAAATTGCATTACAACAACTCCACCGAAAAAAAAATCCTTTTCTTCTCAACTAACATAAATTCTTTCCCATTATCATTTGCTGCAAAAGTTGCTGCAATCGAATCCAGCAAAATTGCCCACAATTCTTGTATATCAAAAGGGTGAATGAGGGTGCGGGCGTTCCGGGGGGCTGATAACAGGGTAGGGCACAACTTTACTCAAAGTTCATTTATCTTTAGGAACGTGACAGCTTAATTGGGGCTTTATAACAATCAATACGGAAGTTATGGATCGTATCTGATATTATTCTTACGGCAGGACTTGAGAGCTCGCTACATGTGTTCGTGTGTGTTTGTGTAGCGTTACATTTATTTTCCCATTTATCCTTAATATCTGCGAATGTTCTCCTCTTCTGTGTACATATATCGACAGAGAAAATATAAATGTTTTCGATGAATCCACCCTCGTCCCTAGCCGCCCTAAATATACTGGCAACTTTATCGGCTCTGGGCGGCGGCAGCTTGAGTACGAATTCGGATGGATTTAGCATGAGTTGTGGGGAAAATTGAAGGTAATTGCAGCAGAAGTCGTTTTTCGGAGCTGGGTCAGTCCTGGGCTTGGACTGGTGGAGTTTTGAAATTGGATGCAGCGTATTTGAAGTTGGAAATTTGGTTCAATTAGACATATTGAAATTGTTACCCTCTCATAGTTTCTTATGCTTCTAGTTGTGAAAGGGGTCATATACGGATGAACTAATTTAAGTTTGGATTTACTGACCGGAGATGAGTGCGTGCTATAGTACACACAGGGATTTGTTTGAACAAGGAATTTGTGGCTTGGGTGATAACCGAACTTAATATTGACTAGACAGTTCGGAGGTACAATTGGTGGTCGCTTGAAATTAATATCAAAGTGACTGGCAGCAAAGTAATTAAACTTGTAAAGTCAGAATAATAGAGTAAGACGGTCCATAGTCGATATCGATTATCTAGTGACCAAACTGCATTGATACCTTTGTTTAGAAATTGCAGTTTTTTACTCTTTCTTCGTAATTATTATGTTATCGCCGTTTTTTGATTGAACGAAACGTCTTCTACTAGAAAAATTTACACTTTGAACTAATGGTAAAAATAATCAATTATCTTTTTTAAGTGGGAAACAGAAGAAAAGACACGTAAAAAGGAACAGTATCTGGGCGGGAAAAGTGAAAAAGCGAAGGTCCTTTGCTCCTAAGGAGTCGAACCATTGCCTCTGGGACGCCAGACAGCCGGCATACATTATATTTTACTGCTTTCAGACTACTCCTATGGGATGCACGCTCCCGCCACAGGTACGAAAATCTAAAAATTTGTTCGCTAGAGGCATCCACCGGCACGAAAATCTAAAAATTCAGGCATGAAAATTTATAAATACATCCGCATCGGCATAAACCATTCCAAACGCGAGTGTTGTTTTACCAAGCAGTCCCCCAGCTAAACACTAACCACTTCCAATGCTGCTTGACCTCCGCAATCAAACGAGAACCTTTCTACTGAGTATGCTATTGGCTCCCTTTATGGTCACCAAGATAGTTGCCAATTTTCTTCGTCCTCTACAATTTTTTAAAGCAATACAGGTGATTTCGTGCATCCCTGTGGCGGAAGCGTGGATCCTTGTGGCGGGAGTGTGGGTTCTAGTTTTTATTTTTACTCGGGTTGACACTCTGCGTGCGTACCAGCTGCATGCTAGGTGCGCCCTAGTAAAAATGTGCCATGCTAGCTGTGGCGCCGTGGGTGCTAGTGCGTACCTGATGCAGGCTAGCTGCGGGTCAGTTTTATTTTTACTCGGGCAGATTCAACGACATGTAAAGAACCGATTCTTTTTGCATTGGAATGTCATACGACCCCAGTGGGAAAAATTGGGAGAGCTGTTCAGGGGAGCTTACTTTGAGCGCTGTTAAATATGCTTCCAAGGGAGCATTACCGGAGCTTTCATAAGAACGAAGAAAATGAGCGATTATCTTGATGACGATAAAGGGTGGCATTAGCATACTCAATGGACCGGCTCCCGTTCGATACGAAGGACAAGCAGCTTTAAAAGTGGTTAGAATTTAGTTGGGGGACTGCTTTGATAAAACCACACTCGCGCTTGGAAAAGGAAAAGGCAATTTCAAAAGATAAACAAAATAAAAGCTTTTCAATACCCGGATCATATATCCACAGGCGTCCATGAAAATTCTTTATTAAAAAGCTTTTTTATAATGCCCCAAGAACGCTTTTGAAGGAGCATAAAAACGTATGCTCCCCGGCAATGACATGCAATGTTAAAAAGTATATGGAACTAGAGCGTAACGGGAGCGCTGTAAGCTTTTTAAGGAGTGCTCAAACAGCGCTATTGGAGCCCTCCATTTCCCGCTGTGACGGAACCAATTCATTCCTCTCTGCATTCCCTAGAATTGGTTCGGAATTGATTCCTTAGAATTGATTGGAAATTTTTTGACGCTTACCAACGAACTGGGAATACATTCGATTTCCTTCTGCATTCTCCAGAATCAGAAAAGGAATCAATTGGTTCCTTCGGAATGCATTATGAATCAATTCTTCTGGAATGGGTTCTTCTTTTCCCAACTGGGAACTGACGGAAACGACGACTACCTCGAACAATTTTGTCTGTATTCACCAACAAGCAAACGACTAGTGAATCAAAAAAATAACTTCAGAGACTTCAAAAATAACCAATAGATGGCGCTGCAATTTGTTCTGACCGGGAATGTATATATATAAAAATGAATGCGTGAATGTATGTATGTACGCAATAAGCTCCTACACCGTGCAACCGATCTTAATGAAATTTTAACCATGTGCTATTTACATTAAAACTTAGAACATAGGCAATTCTATTACTTTCTAAAGCCACTCCTAGATGGCGCTGTCATGTAGAACTTCGTTGAAAAGCATCCCAGAGCTTTGAATTTTGAATGAAGGTCCGTGGGGGTCTCCAATGAAGCACCTCGAAGCCCAATTTTCGAAATTCAAAATGGCCGCCGAAATATAACCGAAATTCAAAATGGAAGCAAAAATATGGTTGATTTTGCCAATTTTATTCCGATTCCAATGAAAGTGGTTTCGAAGGACGGAAATAACGAATTTTTGTTCAAAACTTATAAATTCAAAATGGCCGCGCCATTATGGCCGACGAATTTTCAAATTGTGTTCCGTTTACAATGAAAATCGGTATCTGGGACTTTTTAAGGTAGCAAATAACGAATTCATGATCAAAACTTGTGAATTAAAAATTGTGGGGCCAATATGGCGGACGAATTTTGCAAAATAAGTGTCATTTCCCGGTTAGCTGTATGTAAGTTGTTCAAGAGTTGGAAAATGGACAAATGGAAAAACATTGAACATAGTGTACCTTGAAGATCTCTGAGCAATAGGTTTGGAATTGATCAACAAGGTTTTTTTTGGAAAGATGGTAAAGGGAAGCGGAAATGTGGGGTTTATATATAATGGATAAGAAGGAAGCGAGGGAGACCCAACCTCCGCTGGAAGGATGGCGTAGTCCAGGACGTTCAGAGCTTAGGAATGCCAAACTGGATGACATCGGCTCAGAATCGGGACCGGTGGAAAGAGCAGCTGCAATACTATATAATACTATTTCATTTTCGAATAGTATTTTTAATGAAGCTTTGATCAAAATTAAAGAAATATGACTAACCATCAACAACGAAGAACTTAGAATGGTAGCGTCAGAAAGCTCTCCTTTGGCTATTTATGACTTAGATTTATTGAGAGAATAACAGTTCGATGTTGTAGACTTCCGTATATTTGCCGCAGTAAAAAAAACACTTTTAGTTGCAGAACAACAATAGGCCTACGACAAAATGACCACAGCTGTGACAAATGGTAGCGGCGCACTATTTTTTCTTGATAAACTTAGGTAAATATAAGACTTAGGACATATAAAGTTGAGTTTGAGGAGGCCAATATAACTGTTTTTTACTTTTGTAGAGATATCCGATTTTGTTCGCCTACGTGCTTTATTGTTATTTATGACACATAATTTAATGCTGCAAATATAATCCTTCAATCGTCTTATGTTTCTAACAATGAATAGTGAAAATTTATCACAGTGCCACGAAAGAAAAATTCAATTGGTAGATCTACAAATGGCAGCAATTGGAGCAGCTGCGACAAATGAACAGCGCGACGCACGCTTACAAGACAAACGTGAAGAGCTTCTACTTTGAGAATAAGAAGATCACGATTACAGCATGCCCATACACCCCAATGTTATGATTGGACCAATGGATAAATTGTGGCAATAATGTCATGATTTATAATTTCAAAAAGCATTGTGCTGTTCCAATGGCAAAGCTGATTTGTCACAACTGAATATTCCTGAATCACTTGGGGCTTACGTGAATACAACTTCTTCGTTGACGGAACATTTTTTACTACTTCCTCTATTTCGCTTCCATGGGTGCAGCGAGGCGCAACGGGTTCCAGCTAGTATCTGAATATAAGCAAAAGGACTTACTTTTCAATTAAGTCTCGTATATTCTGCATTTGTACAAATTTAAATAAATTCTCATATGAAAATCTATATTTTTCGTAGCTAACATTCATTTGAGTTTAATTAGAAATTTTTTTCCTATCTATAATTGCTTAAAATAGACTATCCAACCAGACATTCAGGTTTTCCTTCAATTCACCCAACCATACGTTTAGTTTTTCAAGGATACCAAAGTCCCGAAACTATAATTGTTTCATATCACTTTTAGGAAACCACGACAGCGTCTAGAATAAATTTATATTTGGCACTTAAACTTTTTCATAACTTTTGAAAAAGCACTTCGCATCCTTGAAGTTTTCACTCTCAAAAGGGAAGTTTCAGGAAATTTGTGCAAACAAAATTCTCACTTATCTTTCATTCTCTAGTATTGCTCCGCCCGTAAAATTTCTGCTCTACTAAAAAACTTCTCACACACAAAACTTTTTAAAGAAGATCCTTGAAGGAGAAAAGTGATATTTTCTCGTTTCCTTCCTCAAAGTCCATTTTAGGAAAGGAGTTTTTTTTCGTGGAGTTTTGTGGCCCAATTGTTGAAAACATGGAGGAGAAGGTGATCCCCGAAAGCAGGAAAATGATTTTAAGTTTTTCATTTATTGTTAAACTCCTTTCGCTCATGGAGCCATTGTGGCCAAATTGTTTTTTGTCGCTTAATTAATTAAAAAACAGAAAAAAGTTTAGGTATTTTGTAATAATATTGAAAAAGCTCGAAAGTCAATTTTTATTTTATAGAAAATTCCCAATTGCATATCCCCAATAGCATATGTTTCTCAACACAATAAAAATGAATATTCCAATTTTGAAATTCCCCATTTGAATTTTCTATAAAAAAAAACAACAAACAAATGAAAATAAAAATATATGCAAAACTAAGTTGTACATTTCCCAAATGACGCACTTTTAATCTAGTCGGAAAATATACGAGTATATCAGGATATCATCGTCTCCATATCCTGAATAACATTTTATCCCAACAGTTTTGCCTCCGGCGTCATGAAGTAATGCAGTTTTCCGATATGGACGTTGCACAAACAATGCGGCTGCATCGGGATTGCTACATCCCAGCCTGGCATTTGCTCTTTGGCATCTGTGGCATTATTTTGCATATGGCATGGAATTTATCGAAATGGAAATGGCAGTTTGACACTAAAAGTCAACGCTTATAGACAGCAAAATGCATAAAGAGAGAAAGAGATTCCCTGAGAGGGAGGGAGTGGGTGGGTATGTTTCTGGATTAGAAGACTTTCATTTTGGACAGAAAATGTTTCATGATAACATCTTTCAAATTTTCAGTATTTTATATTTTAAATGTTTCAGAGGTTTTTTGATAGGTTTAGATAGGAGATGAAATTTAATTGAACTATTCTCGTGTCCGTACATATTATCCTTGGCATATGCTGTGTGGAAGACACAACTGGTACACATCACACAAAGATCATCAAAGTAAGGAAAATCCACATCCAAAATATTTAATCCCAGAACGTTGCAGGTCCGTCTCGGACGCTGACGATGGCGATGAAGAAACCTGGTCGAAGGCCCCACACAAACAAGGCCTTTTATACGAAAACTGCTCAGCTAGCATTAGACCAATGTTCTGGAGCCACGTCTTTATTTTTATCGCTCCGTTCGCGAATATCTCGATTTCATCTAGTCGCTTTCCTACACTACAGCGACCCCGATGTCATCGGCGCGAACCCAATAAAGACCACTTCTCGCGAGAGGAGTAGCAGCAGTGCAGGAGAGGACCTAAGATAGAACTGGGGGGACTCCGCAAGTACTTCTGTACTCCGTCATTTCCTCATCTGCCTCGCAATGTAGTGTCCTATATCCGAAGAGTTTTGTCACAATGCACATACTATCCAGCTTTGTGTATCCAGCTTTATCAACGCACTTCGCAGTGTTGAAAGTATTTTTCACGTCAAGGGTTATCAATACGCAACTCTTAGGCTGCTCGCACACTGCATCAGAATTTGTACCAATTTGTGCGAATTCTGATGAAATTGTATCGCACCCTTATTCACATCTATTGCGGCCCTTGTTAGGCTAGTCACCATATTGACATCATTCGTTGTCAATCTATCATGCCTGAAACTGAATTGGCTATGGAAACAAACCGTGTTTCCAGTGTTTCCCATGTTTCCTGTGGCCCCATGTGGCAAATGCCGAAAGAGGGCTTTCCCTTAGATTCCTCATGAGAACCATACAAAGAAAAATTAGCGACACTAAAGTGAGGTATGCCCTATCAGTTCTCATAAGGCAAACCTTATTACCAATGAAATGAGGCAATCCCCTGATCTGCCATACATATTTTTATTATTTTTGAAAAAGCTTTAAGCTTAAGTTTTCGTGGTGGGAAAAGTGGGAAAAATTTGGAGCGCTGCTCAGGGGAGCTAATTTTGAGTGCTGCCAAATATGCTCAAAAGGGAGCATTACTGGAGTTTTCGGAAATTTTATAAAACCAAGAAAATGGGTGATTATCTTGGTGACCATAAAAGGTGACATTAACATACTCAGTAGACCGGTTCTCGTTCGATACGGAAGACAAGCATCTTTTGGACTTGGTTTATATTTAGTTGGGGGACCGCTTTGGTAAAACCAAACTCGCGCTTAGAAAGGAAAAGGCAATTGCAAAAGATGAACACAAATAAAAGCTTTTTCGGCATCGGAGCTTTTTCACATCTCCACAGGCTTCCATGAATATCCTTTTAAAAAGCTTTTTTATAATGCTCCCACAACGCTTCTGCAGGAGCATTAAAAGGTATGTTAATGTTAAAAAGTATATGGAACTGGTATGGAAACGGAAGCGCTGTAAGCTTTTTAAGGAGTGCTCAAAGATGGTTATTGGAGCACTCCATTTCCCACTGAGTAGCTTTAGTTTTTGTTGTTGCCTTGCTTCATATTTCATGCGATTATGTTGGTGGCCGTGAAATTTGCCAATTAGCATACTCAATAGAACGGTTCTCGTTCAGTTGGGGGACCGCACTTTCTGCGACTGGATGGATCAGCTATACAGCATCTTTCCTAAAATACAGTAGGGGTGACTAGTGTGGTACATGGATGGGTCAAAAATGGAGACAGGGAAAGGCGCTGGAGTCTAGATTATGGAGGTGAGCGCTGGAAACTTGCGGACAGAGGTGTACGCCTGCCCGCCATAGAACCACATAACCTTGCCGGGCCTGGGGCTAAAATATTATCGGTACACTTTTAAGCTATATAACAAAACAACTTTTTGGATGTCAATCTATTTTCGCGGCACCCTCTGATCTGTGGCCTGAGGCAATTCGTTTTTATTTCCCCACGCCCTCCTTGTGGGGTGACTAAGTGTACGCAATACTGTCATGCACTCATGAAAACTTAACAGGGGCCTGCAAAAAGAAACGGATATTTATGTTCTATGATAGCCAAGCAACAATCATAGCTGTAAGGTCTCGCCATTTAGGTGCAGCTAACACCGGAGAACGTCCTAGACCAGATGATGAGGTCGGACGATGTGTGGAGAATGGAAGGAGTCGGAGACACGGAGAGATAGCGGCAAGGTAGCAAATCCAGTCCCATGACACAATGGAGTGAGCCGCCGGTCAAGCGGGCAGAATGAAAGTTAAGAAGGAGATGGTTCTTTTCTTAGGCTTGGCTATTGAACCAAGAGGCATGACCATGACCTTCTCTCTAGACTGCTGTCCACCTTCCAATTCTTCTACGGGGACTTATGTAAACAATGAAATGGATAGCGAGCTTCGTCTAAGTCATCTTTCCCACAAAGGCCGGTTTTACACGACCGGACACCGAACAGACAAATCGGACGAACAAACTGGGGTTTATTGGAAAGAGGGTGAAAGAGGGGCCGGTTTTCCATCGTCCTCTCTCACCCTCTTCCCCATAAACCCCAGCTTGTTCGTTCGTTTTGTCTGTTCGGTGTCCGGTCGTGTAAAACCGGCCAAGGGAAGCATAGGGGATAGGTTGCTGATCCGTAAGCCCCACTGTCCCGGCTCTGGTAGGCCCTTGCGAGGGACCCTTTTTTAAGTGGCATACTGATGAAGCCAGGTCTTTACGGCTCGTACCGTTCTGGACTCAAACGTCATGCAAAAGGGTTGATGAGTTTAGTTTAGTTTAGAGTTTAGAAATTTTAATTAAACAGTAAAAGCATGCAACCCCATCCCCAATTTTTTCTCCAGTTTTTTTTTAATTTAAATTTTTTTTAACAAAAAATCATTTCGGTATCGATCCACGGTTCATCATCACAAGGTTGAAGAATTCAAATTAAGGATTTATCGTATCTCTCCCCCCCCCGTTTTTCCTTCTAACATCCCTACACAATTTTTTTTTAAATTTTGCCAGATCAAACAAGAAATAGAACGACACCATTGATAAATTTGACAATCAGTGTTCAGGGTGTGCTTTAAACCTTACTTTAATGCATGGAGTAAAAATTTGTGTTTTTTAGTAAAAAAAAAATTAAAGCAAATCAAATTTGTTTCCATCAAAAGTACGAAAAAAGGATGGATAAAACCCAAAAAGTTTGATCAGACACATTTAATATTAAAAGTACTCAACAAGTCTTCTCCGATGATGAACAACTTGTTAGGGAGACAATAAAGTCTTGTTTGAATTATATCTTACTTGAATTCAAACAAGTTCACATACACACAAAAAAAATATACCCTTTATAATTAACTAGCACAAAGCACGAACATTTTGCTGTGTGCAATTCAAGCAGCACCAACCATCCTTAAATCCTAAAGTCCTTTCACTTTTAGGCAAAATGCTCTCACCATTCAGTTATATACGGATATTTCCACTGGCATTATCTGAAAGGTAAAAGGGCATAAAGAAGGGAAGTCCCTAATTAATTTTCCCTCTGAACATCTTAACATGATCCTGAAGGATATTATGTGAAAGTATGGTAGAAAATAAGGGATGAATTATATAAAACAAAGTACGACTGTTCAACACGTACCATATGTACTCGTATACCGCCCGTCAGCGTGTGTAAATATACTTCTAATTCCTTCACCTGCAGCATTTTGGAGTTGTTGTTGGTGTTGGTGTTGTTGCAGAGGTTAGGGAGAGATTGGGGATGGAAATGTACACATTGAAGGGCTGCTGAAACGTTGTTGGGGCACAAGTGGAATATAGTACAAAATAACAAAAATTATTGAAACAACCCCCAGAACGCAAAAAGGATCCTGGGCCCTGGTGTAAATGAGTTAATCATTTCGGCATCAACAAATGACACGTGCCCAGAGAATCAAGGAGGCAAAACTTGACGTGCTGAGCCCCAGCCGACACCCAAGTATCTGCATTATTTATAACTCTTTGGCCCAGGGATATACCGCATTGAGGTATTAAGGGGAAACCCTCAGACGTAAACGAGGGATCCCTTATCATGTTGCCTTTCTTCATTGAATGAACGAAGGGATTTATGATGTGGCAAAATAAAGCTACCAGTCACTTCATGTCCACTGATTTGCTAACGGATTTTATTATACTAAAACAGGAACATTAACAACTATATTATCCCTGTTTTAAAACAATCCTATCAACGCAAAACGGCAATGGTATACTCCATCTTATCTGAAGGGCCGTTTGGATGGTTATTTAGTTGAACATTAAAGAAATTTATTTACGCCATTATTTCGCGATCTCTCATCTGGCCGCACCCACCTTTTGCAACTATCATTTCATTAAAAAAGTTAAATGACTTTCAGGTGGCCAAGTCTACAGCAATTAATTATCCAGGGCAACAGCGAAAAAGTAAACTTAAAATACAGAAAAAAACACACACACAAATACATACTGGCGAAAAAAAATAACGAAATAAGGATATATTTTTTTCGTTCTTTTCTTTCAGGACTCCTCGTTTTCCTTTGGGGTTTTCTTGGTTGGAGGAGTCCTAAACTAAATAAGGCAAGAAAAGCGCAATTCCTTCCTCCTTGAAGTGAACGAGTTCCTTTCTGCACACAACACCGGAAAAAAAAATAACACAGAAATGAAATCTGAGAACGAAACAGCTTTGGAAAGTGGCGAGAAGATTTATTAAGAGTCTGCATAACGTTGACTTTATTAAGAAAACTCTCTTCTGTCCTTCCGCTTCCTTCAGCTTGCTACACACCACAAGTCGCAAGGACTTCTTAGTCTACACCATGATATTACACAATAATCCCTTGCACTTCCCCTTTTTTATATTCCTTGAGGTTAATGTTAGAATCTTTTTTCGGGGGCGGGCGTGGTTCGAGCACGAATCTGGCTCCCCCCGCTAAATACGTAAAAACCGAGCAGCACACAATATAAGAAAACTGGGAAACCATTAAACCCTCAACCGGTCATCCATCTTGGAAATTAACTCATTCGTCTTTTTTATGGCGCTCTACAAATTCGCTTAATCGCACAGACATGGCATACGAAATCCTTCTGAATAAATCAACAGGCGATTAGCATGGCCTTTCCCCCAAAAATATAGTATTCTTTCGGTGCACGTATATATATGCTCCCATGGACCCAACGACGGTGTGCCAATATACACGTAATTTAGTGGAAGACTATTGTGCGAATGGATAAAAAGTAGGATATTCCCCGGGCCAAACTATACTACATCGGGAGTGCGAGAGACAGAGAGACATCCCGGCCAGGGGCATCCACCAGGATAGATTCTGCACAGTTAAATAATGAAAGGAGACGTGTTAATGGCCATTGTTAATCCTATTTGGTTTTCCAGAACTACTAGCATTAAATGTATGGCAACTATGCTGTGTTGAATAAGATCCCACGTTATTTTATCCTGATTGAAATGGAATTACTTCTGGTCAAATAAGTGGTGACTACTATCCTGATTGTGTAGCGGTCCTGTCGAGGGGCGATTTTTTTTGTTTCCCATTTTGTCCGGTTTCAGAGAGAGATTCGCCAGAAGAAATCCAATGATTATTTGATGCAAGGTGAATTTTTTATGGTTGCTGTAATCCATAGCAAAGAACAGCTCCTAGGATTTTGTGCTAATTTAGAGAATTAAGGACAAAATATGGGGCTTTTGGGCTATTATTAGATGTCTAGAATTTTTTTTTGTTCTTTGGTCCATGTCCAGCAGACCAAAAAGGATTCTTTACAAAACCTTATATTCTGGAGCTCAACATGCACTTACTCTACAACCTCATTCCCAAAGCTGCACTTATCTTAATTTCCATAATCGAAAACTGAAGCCTTCTACCAACAACTCATCGATTTTGAACATAGCCTGTGATCAACCTTTCACGAATGAATGAAGATGACACTTATAATACTCCGCTGGCTATTGTGAGTACCAAATTGTGTTTATATAAAACTAGCTGGGACCCGGTGCGCCTATGCTGCACACATAAACCAATAGTAGTAATCAGGTGATACTACTTGTCATACCCTTTCATTTAATACCCATACCGAATGGCTTGCAAAGAAAAAGGTAATCCACCATTTTGTGTTGGCCGCCATTTTAAATTTGGACCGATCGATCTGAAACTTTGGGAATCGTAATTCAAAGAGTACTTCCCATACAAAAGTTTGAATTTTACGGATATCGGTACACTACAGCCACCCGAAGTGTTCGAGATAGAGCAAAATAGACCTCGTAGGAACACCCGCCGTACCCGAAAACCCCTATATACAAAAATTCAGGCCAATTTCGGAGCCGGATTCAGCCGTTTCGGAGTCTATTGAACATTTACAGACATACTTTCACTTTTATATATATAGAAGATTAATCCTCCCTAGCATCTTTGTCCAAACAACTAAAAGAAAGTCATAATTCGCTGTAGTCGTAAGAAAGACGATAAGCTACGTTATGAGAATTACAAGAGAATTTCGCTAATCTCGATCGAATACAAAATATTCATAACCTACATAACGAAGTACTGTCTCATTTCTAATAAAATCTTCATCGATCTTCCTTCTGCCTCAGTGGAAAGTCTGAATCCACCTGATTCCAGGGGCGTCTCCAGCCAACTGGCTTAGGCGGGGTAATTTAAAAAAAAGAAAAAACTGAAATATTTTTTTTATTGCATAAATACCATTTGAACCCTCCCCAAGCCACCCCTATTTGAAGTTGCCATTTCAACCCCAAATGGTAAAAAATTTGTGCTACTAGTATTTAAGGGTTATAGAACTCTACATACGCAGCGGCAGAAATATTTTTCAATTTTAGCCCTTTAGCCCCTCCCCCGGCCAACCTCCTAACTCGAGGTGGGTCCACTTCCTGCAAAAATGTAATATTATAAAAAATGCTTGAAATTACTTGAAAAGCTCATAAACCAAACGGCAGAAGGTAGGGACGACACGATTTTTTCAAGTGAGCTGACCTACTAAAAGGAAGAAAGTCATCACTTCTATTACGGCGCTTGAGCAGTTAACTTCATTTTGTTTACATACACTGTTTCCACATGAGCGTACACACAACAGACAGAAGTCGTGTTCAATCGTCAATTCTCTTTTGGTGTTTGGTGAAAAAGAGCTTTTACACGAGGGAACAACTTGCAGGCAACAAATCATACTGTCTTTGTTGTTGTTTTAGACATTCTCTTTGCGAGCAAAAGGGAATTTCAGAAAAAAAGAACAATGCCGGAGCTGTCGAAGTGTTCGATCTGCTGAAAATATCGTTCAAATTTGGGTACCCTCTCCATCGTCCTCTCACACCCTTTTCTTCATAAAATACTTTGTAGCCGACTCTTGTCGTGTCGTGTGTACGCTCGTGTGGAATCAGCCATAGCGTGCCATATTAGCGGGAGTCTCGGTTATCGGTCCCTTCCACGACTCTCCAGCAGTTTTGACCGTCAGTTTCACCGTCATACATTGCCGAGAAGATTCACCATAACTTAACTTGTTTGTTTGAAATATTAGTAATTTTCAAGAATAAAAATAAATAAGCGAAAGAAAATTCTTAGGGGGGTAATTACCCAATTACCCCCATCTGAAACCGCCACCGCCTGATCACCCACCTCTTAACATCTTGGTGATAACTCTATCTGAGCATTTGCAATGGAATGATCACAAATTCCAAATTGCCTCAAAGTATCTCACTTCAAAACATGTGATTTCTTAAGAGAAGCAAATTGCTCCTTCAGCAAACGGCACTCGCTTACAACACGAGTAAACATAAAACTCGCCGCATCTAGCATGCTTAGCCTGCACGGCGCCTGAAACAGTCATGGTACGCCTGGTTAAAAATAAGACTCGCCCGAACCTTGCCTGTAGAAGGCACCATCTAGCTTGCACGACGCCCGAAACTGACACGCGTAGCGAACAAATGCGCATGGAACATTTTTACTCGGGAAATTGCCTGTATCGCACCCAAGCAAGGAAGGGTACGTTCACACTTTTTCTGGACCAAAGGGAGTATAATTGGGTCTTTAAACAAATTTTTATAGGCATAAACGGTGCCAATAGCATATTCAGTAGACCGGTTCTCGTAGGTCAAGCAGCATTGGACGTGGTTAGTGCTTAGTTGGGGGACTGGTTGGTAAATTAGCACTCGCGTTTGGCTTGGTCTAGGGAGATGCGAATGCATTTATAAATTCTCATGCCTGTAGCGGGAGCCTGCTTACCTCTGGCAGACAATTTTTTGGATTTTCGTGCCTGTGGCGGGAGTGTGCATACCCCTGTGGCATGTTCGCTATGCGTGATAGTTGTGGGTGCCTGCATGCTTTTAAGAAAATTAACTAACAACGTGTAACAACTTCTCAAGGGGTCAAGAAAAATTTGGCCTTTTACGTCCCTGAACCACTTTGACAGACAGTGAGTTATAAAAGAACTGCACTGTCTGGCTTATACGGGGGTAAAGACAATTATGAGAGGTTAACAAGCGACTGCCCGCAGAATTCTAAAAACAGCTATCATGTGCTACCAAACAAAAGACTGGTACACAGTCTAGCCATTAACACTGTTAAGCTGGAAACCGATACAAGCTGGCGTGCGGTGCGTGCGGCCGATCCGCAGTATGGGACAAGTTTTCGCTGACAGATAGTTGCGTGCTTGCGTTCTGTCTCATCTTTCACATAGAACAAAAAAGCGACGAGTACATGTGTTTGTTGTGTGTGTGTCGTTCTTGTGTTTGGGCATTGTAGGGTCTATGGAATATAGCAATGCGGAAAAAATTTAAATTAGACCAACTTTTGCGTTGAGTTCGTTTCGTTCACGCACATGTCAGATTGCATTTGAATGCAAGTATTTCTATAATATCTATCGTCGTACGCATCGCACGCACGCATCTGTCTCCAACTTCAATCGATCGGCTAAAGCCCGTATTCTCAGAAGAAGACAATGCTTCAAAAACCGTTCAACAGTAAAAACAAATAAGTCAACCACGAAGGAAGGGTAGTTGCGAGACATTAAACCACAACGCGACCTCTGCAAGAAAACCAGTGCCAACAAGGACCGGCGTCATAGCGCATGCAGCATCAAAGTAGAGGAAGAACCGAAGCGAAATCACAATTCCAATGGGATATCGCTGTCGCTAGAGGAGGAGTATGTGGCAACAGCCAGAGTTAGTGTAAATGGAGCATAAAAGGCGAAGTAACTCGATGGCACGGCCATTAGATTTCTCGATGTCATATGACCATAAGATGTTTATACACTGTATTTCAATGCGAGTTACTATGGATAGATAAGTAAATTCACAAAAAGATATTTAAAAAAATTATCAAACCCTCTTTGATTTTAAAAATCAATCAAAAACAATCCCCCGGAACCCACACCAACCCTCATACCACCAACTAAAACCTAATTTAAAATTCTCCTCACATGATAATTATCACATTTTAACGAAACAGGATAACGAAAACCGCACAACGGTCTGCGTATGCTTATCATAATGCGTGTATCAGGACCGCCCTGTATCAATATTATATTATATGGAAAAAAAGTTGCTTTAAGAGCGCTTCCAATGGAAACTGAAAGTTGAGTGCTTTTCAATTTGTTAATTGTAATTGAATACGGCAGGGAAATTAAATTGCACAGTAATTATAGGGAAAGGTGCACTGCAAAGTGACTTTTTTTGGGGGCGGTTAATGCAAAATTTTTATGGTTTACGGAAGTCTGAGCATAAATTACAAAAAAAAAACCCAACAAAACCTTAAATTGAAAAAGCAAAATTTTGATGAATGCGATTATAAAAGTTGTTTGAACGTGGGTGGATTGTTTTTGTAGTTTAAAGAGTAATAATTTTGGTTAATAAAATTTTTTGTAGGGTAAATATTTTATGTATGCTGCTTTTATGGAAGGTAAAATTGAGAGATGATTTTTGAAAAAAATTCAAATTTAAAAATTGGTTCAGATTACCTGAAAAGCTGAAAACTGTGCTGATGGATGATAACTTGGTTATTTCGAAATGTCTTTCAAGCGTTGAGCATAATATGGTTCAAAACTCTACAGACTCTCCGGTACGCTAATTAACACAATTAATTACTCGCTAATTACCTGCTAATTGGTTTAACCTCGGTGGTCAAAGTAAAAGGCAAAGGTCAGTTCCCAGGCTCAACCGACGCAATACCTACTCCTATCCAATTTTCTATTTCACTCCTCAAATTTATGTTACTATAGGCATTGCCCAGGTTATCCTATCAGCCCCGAATCTGGAACAACGAGGAGAGGCGAGAGGTGACCAACTTTTTTTTCGGAAAAAAAAGCTTTGCACTGGAATCGAGAAGTTCACTTCACAACAGTCGTTATTTACAGAAAAGACGTCAGCAACGTCCCAGAACTAATGATTGAAGGACCTACGACATAAAATTCGACACAAGGAATGTCAAGATACCTACTATATAGACTTAGAGCAGCAGCAGAGCATAGACGATATAGATAAATATTTTTTGGAACTTACGAACTAAGATGGACGGCTTAAGAAGAAAATTTGTCATTATTTTCAGCTAAAGAAAAAACTTCGACGTATAGGTTTCTTTGTGTTCGACTCTCCAAAAAGCAAAGTCTTACACTTCTTCAGTTCATGTGATGTCCAACTCTATCAACTAAGGCTTATTATTGATTAGGGCCGCAAGAATCGTGTCGAATTTAGTGTATGCAAAACGAAGTACTATCTCATCTTTAATCAAACCTGGACCGACTTTTCTTTTGTCTGTCTCAGTGGATGGTGTGGATCTACTGGCTGACCCATCACTTAACATAGTAGGCATTACTTATACCGTCAAACTGCGATGGAATGATCCAAATCAACAAGTATTTTAATCTCTGTCATTTCTTAAAAGATGCAATTTTCTCCTTCGGCCAGCACTCCTCGCTACAATCTACAAATCCTAGATTCGGCCCAGCCTCCAGTACAACTCACTCAAAATCTTCTTTAGCTTAGCTTGACAAGGTGCAAAGCCGCGCTAGTATCATAGCGACTACTGAGATCACTTCTTGGATAATGCCTCGAAATTATTCAACCATATTTAAAAAATAAAATTATCGGTAAGAAATTGCGGTCTCAACCTGAGTTATCTTTCCTAGTAAAAACATTGTAAAAATCAGAATAAAAACTTTTCATATAACACATTCTATCTCTCAACAAAAATCCAATTTAAATTTATGCTCTAAACACAAGCCTTAAATATAAATTCTGCACACACCAAATATAAAAAAATTCTAAAATGACTCAGAAAAATCAATAAGCCATTATTCGTTAACAGCCAATAAATTTTTACCTTATCACGAAGAGTATCTACCATCCAATTCCAACAAAATAACAATTTTCCTAGAGTGAATTACCAACATTTGGAATATGATTTTCGACTGGAAAATTTCAACCGACAAAGTATATTTTTCCTTGTGTGAAGAGTGGCAAAAAAATCGAACAGCAAAATAAGGACGAACACTTAACAAGGAAGAAAAGAATTTCTTCGTACGTCCTCTTGGGAAATTCAGCGACTTCTGAGGGTGTTAATAAAGGAAATCGTCCTTTGAAATGTGATTTTTTTTCTCGTTGTTGGAAATTTTTTATATTGAAAAAATCAGCAAATAACGAAAATATATTAACCTGAAATTTTGAGTAATTTTTAAGGAGAGACAAAGTGGTCTTTGGTTGAAGTAGTTTTATTTAATTTTAAGAAAAGATAAAAGGTATTCGTTTTGAAGGAAGTAATTTAAATTAAGGATCCTTATGGTTGGATATTACTTTGTCCTGGAAAGTGAAATTTGTTTTCTTGGAAGACCTTCTTACAGATTTAGTAGCACAATTTGTATGGAATATAAGTACTTCTTTTGTAATAGCTAGAGAAGCGAGGACTTGGTTTTACCCTATTTGCTTTGTATGACAACTTATTTATGTCGTATTTACTCCTAGAATTATTTTTAATGTCTTTTTCTCTCCTCTTTATGAGGTAGCACTACAAGTATTGCACAACAGTTGTTTAAAATAAGTGAAGATGGAGAAGAAAATGCCCCACCGTTAAATAAATTCCAAGAGCAAGTGAGTCTAGAAAGTTTTGATCCTAAGTAGGTACTGCTGCACTTGAGCTTGGGAAAATAAACTGGTCGGGAGGCAGTTGAGACTGAAAGAAAGGTCAAGGTCTTCTATGTTAAAATAACTTTTAGTGTGGGTCTAAAAGCAAATTAATAGGAAGGAGCAACGAATTTGAAGAACATCTGAAAGCATAAGGCAATACGCCTGCGGCAATTGAGTTGTACGCTGTTTACCGAGCTCTCCGTCATTAATTGAAACCATAAAGAGATGGACACCACTACCGATAACATCGAAAATGTTCTCCAGATGTTATTGGATGATCTTCGAATCAAGGGTAGAGAGATAGAAGAGGCTATGGGCATATCGAAAAAACTCGTTTGCCATATATTGAAGAATTGGAGATGCGTAAGCTGTTCTCGCGTTGGTTGCCACACTTGCTCCTTTCCAATGCTCAGTTAGAAGGTTGAAGGCAATTATTATGGGAAAAACGACGGGATTTGAAGAAGTGGAAAGCCTGCTGTTCCAAACTGTGGCGGTCGCCATGCTCAAAATTCATTCACCAATCACACTTCGAATTCACCAGATCTGAGACGAGAGACTTTATCCTATTTTTTAAGCTTAAAGTGTGGATTTTCATCGAGCAAAAGGGCATCGCATACATAAACGCCTATGTTAAAAGATTAAGAGTTAAAGGGGTTAAAGCATCGCCGGCAAAAAAAGTTATACGAAAGACTACTGCTCAGAGGTAAATGCACTGTCGATGCTTCTGTTATTTAGTGCAAAATCGGGCAGCAAAATCTAGTCTTCCGAATAGTACACTGAAGGGCGGTTCAAGCCGCGGCCATTTGGGATAAGTGGTCATTCCATCAAAAATTTTTGGTTGATGTGACGCATAAAGGCTACCATACACGAGCGATCCATTAGGCCCCGAGCGAATCCGAAAACCTTACCGTGTGTAACCTAGGAACCTCGTATGGACTCGTGGTCTAGAGCCACCGAGTTTGATTTTCAAACGCTCCAATAACCATGAGGTCAAGCCACCGAGGCATTTATTGGCTTGCTCGTGTGTAGGGAAACCCGAAGTCGAATGACGCCAAGCCATCCACTTAACTCACCGTCTGCAATCTCCGATCCAAACGGCGGGCCCGAATCATGAAAGCTTTAATGAAAGCTTTAATTTGTAAGCTTCCAAGATCTAAATTAATAAAAGAAAGTTTCGTGTGTATGCGTGTATGTATGTATGTGTGCGCTATGGCGGACGTGCGAGTCATCGCAGAGCTTCGAAATTTTGCATTAAGCTGCATCGCGGTCTCCTACGGAGCAAAAGCTTTTTTCGGGCAAGGGAGGCGTGCGGAGATGCAATAAGTGGAGAGGTTCGTGCTCCTGCCTTTGGCCTGCGAACACGGAAAGCATGCACTCACACCAATAAGAAATCAATGCTTTGGCGATAAAACAAACAGTAAAATTTTGTCAAAATTTGTACATAATAAGAAAAAACTTTTAATTATTTAGAATTCAAAGTGAGCGAGTGAATTTTTTTAAATAAATTATTTCATAACAGCGAATAAACCTCAATTTTGTTTTTAATAAAAAATTTGACATCTCACTAATACGAACAAATATCACGTGACAACACAAAAGTTGGTTCCATCGCTGTTGCTCCGTTTATTTTTAGAAAACTTGCAGCAAGGCTTTTGGTTGCAGAGCCATGGTCCCTCGTGTATGAATGGCCTATGATGCACCTTGAAGGACGATGTTCAAAATTCAAAATAGCCCCCGAAATATGACCGAAATTCAAAATGGCCACCTAAATGTGAATATGTAAATTGTGTTCCGATTCCGATTAAATTCCCATATTTCCGAATTGCCCAAACTTCGCAATTTTGCATGGAGGTCCGTGCAGGTCTCCCATGATGCACCTCGTACCCCCATTTTCAAAATTCAAAATGGCCGAAATTCAAAATGACTGTGCAAATATGGTTTAATTTGCCAATTGTGTTCCGATTCCAATGAAAGTGGGTATCTAAGGGTTTTTAAGGTAGCAAATAACGAATTTATGATGAAAACCTATAAATTCAAAATGGCGGGGCCAATATGGCGGACGAATTTTGTCAATTGTATTCTGTTCCCAATGAAACTGGATATCTGGGGATTTTTAAGGCCGGAAATAATGAATTTTTGACCAAAACTTATAAATTCAAAATGGTCGCACCAATATGGTCGACGAATTTGCCAATAGTGTTCCGATGCCAATTCAAAATCGGTATCGGGGGTTTTTAAGTGAGCAAATAACGAATTTATGATCATAACTTAAATTCGTTATCAAAATTAATTAAAAAAGGGAAATTCTACTATCAAAATTAATTAAAAAATGCAAATGAGGAAGTAAGATTCTAAAGAAAAAGCAAAATTTTCAGACAACTACAATATTTGCTAGTCATGGTAGTCAATGGCTTTCTTACTAATAAATCTTTTGTTAGAAGTGCTGACTTTTGTTATTCGACTGTTCATTCTTGACACATGGTATTAAGTGTAGATAAGATTAAATGAAAACTTTTAAGACTCTACTAAATCAACTTTTTGTGTAGGTCATTGGTCGGCAACTCAACATTTCTAATCCCTCCTTCTGTACGATTGTTTTGAAACTTCTCCATAAACCACAGCAAAATCGTGTTACCCTAACATCTCCGACAAACCACAGCACAAAAAGAAATGCAATTAACAAAACATATTTTGTTTGTGTTAACTTCTGCAGCATATGTGCAAATACTCGTTATGTCTCCGATGCGAAGGATCTGGGGCTGTAAATTTCTGAATAAGATTTATGCACGTCCTCTGTGCGCTCCCGTTTCCAGTGTGCTGACACAATCGAATCATTGCTTGACTAGAGAGACACTACACGACAAACGACTAGAAGGCGAGAAAGGCATATAGCGTCGGCGACACAATTCAAGCGCAGCAAGCATCTGCAAGGATTCTGCTATGTTTATACTTCGCGGCATGGACGAAAATCTAGCTTTGCATATCGTTAACGACATCCCTTCTTTAAGTAACATATGTCTCTGAAAATGAAGTCAATTTCGGAAGATGTTTATGCGCTTTCGTTCCACATTTTATATGGAGCAGGTCCTTAATGAGCTTAGAGGGTAGAGCGTAACGCTATTAAAATAAACTGAATTTTAGCAAAGGTTGCGACTCCTGCAAGATATGTGTAATGTTGTTGTTCACAAATCTAATGATGTGCCGCTCATTAATGTAAGCGGTTTTGGGTTTGTGCTTGTTGTTTTTCACTTTTCAAAAGTTTAGTACAGAAGCAGTGTGGATGGTTATGTGAAATGCGAAACCCTATTGAGACTTTGAATGGAAAACTTTGAAGGATTATTATGTATTGAGAATATGCAATTAAAGGACCTTTACAAATCTGAAGTAAAGTGGTTTTATATGGATTTTGTGTATTTTAGTATTGCTAATATCTTTCAAATGGATTGTTTGTGTATGATAGAACAAATTACAAGAAATTATGGAGATATGAAAATTTGAAGCACGATAGAAGAAGATTATACAGTCCCAGTCTCTTGGTTTGGTCACTCTCGTTGCGTTCCAGTTCAGTCTCTTGTCTAACTTTACTCCCAATTATTTGACTGAGTCTGAGTATTTGACTGAGTAGCTTAGCTTCTCCGAACGAGCTCAATAACGCGTCAGTACCACTAAAACTGTGGTTACAGCAACGTGTCTCGTGAACCATGTCGAGAAAATCTGCCGCCAAGTGCGAAATTCGCAGCGTTATTCGTTATCTCGTTGTGAAGGGAAAATTTCCGTCTGAAGTTTTTAACGAGATCAAATCGGTTTATGGTAAAGGAGTAATGAATCGTACGAGTGTGTTTAAATGGTGTCATGAATTTGCAAATGGTCGTATTAATGTGCCCAAGCAAAGGAGTGGAAGATCGTCGGTTTTGTCTGATTCACTTGTTGAAAAAATAGAGGAAGCTCTTCGTGGCGACCGCAGATTGACTTTGGATGAACTTTCGATGATGTTTCCACAAATCTCCAGATCTCTGTTGAACGAAACAATCCCAGAAAAACTCGGATTTCATAGACTGTGTGCAAGGTGGGTCCGGAAACACCTGATAGAGCAGCACAAATTGAATCGAGTGGCAACCTCCAAAGAGTTTTTAGAGCGTTATGAACTTGAAGGTGATGATTTTCTGCACTCTATTGTTACCTACAGGGGACGAAACTTGGGTTGCTCACTATACCCCTGAAACTAAGCGACAATCCTCCCAATGGCGTCACACCGCATCACCCTCAGCCAAAAAATTCAAAACGACAATTTCGGCAAAAAAAATCATGGCATCCGTCCGTCCATCCAGGGATCATTTTGATCGAATTTTTACCTCAGGGTGAAACCATCAATGCTTCTTGGTATTGTGAGACCTTAAAAAAATTAAGAAGGGCAAGTGGCAGTGGGAAAAAAATTTCAACTGACGAGGAAGTGAAGGGGGAGGTAAACAAATGGACAAAGGAGTTGGCGGCAGAGTTCTTTGACCAAGGCATCAAAAAACTCATTCCTCGTCTCACTAAGTGCATCGAGAGAGATGGTGACTACGTGAAGATATAGTTCACATATGTACTGATGTAACCATAGCCGGTGTTCCTTTTCTGCTCTTTTTTACTCGTATTCACTTGGAACTACTCCTGCTCTCACAGAGAATTCATAGGTTTTACTCAAATCGACAAATTTTGCGTTCCTTTAATTTTTTACTCCGGAGTACTTAAAAGTAGAAAAGGAACACGGCTCATGTAAGAAATTTGATTTTAAATAAATAAGTTGAAACCTACAAAAATCTAGTACAATTACTTTCTGGACATGCCTCGTATTAAAGCCCCACGCTTTAAGGTGAAACCACAATGTACGCGACATATCAAATAAACCAAAGCTTTGTTATGAGGCAAAACCAAAATCAAAGCGGCTAAGGCATAGCTTTCACATATAAAATCTCAAAAGCTCTTCAAAGCTCACCAAGTTCAAGCAAACGAAGCGTACATTATGGGTTCACCTTAAAGTATTGTGAAGATATAGCATAGAATGAATGAATGAGAATGATAAGCACATTTATGTAAACAAACAATTTATTTATATTACTTATGAAATCACCCTCGTGACATCAAAATTGCATCCTTCAGAGACATTTTATTCACAAAAAAACTCCATTTTCTGCACATACATATATTAAATTCAACAAAATGTCCTTTTCATTTTTAATCTAAAAAAAATTGCATCATCCCCGTTTTATTCTATTTCCCAAGAAATATTAAAATGGTAAAGGATTTTTAGTATTAAGTTTAGTATAGTAAGTCCTCCCGCTAGGCAAAGCACGAAACGCGCTGGAATCTCACAAACTACAATAAAGAATTTCATTATGCTTGTATTTCCGCAAGGCACGACTCGGATACACCAGATGTAATCCTTAAAATTTTGTAGTTGTAGATCCAAAGTAGCACAAGAAAAAAATCCTTTTCAATGTCGCTTTAAAACTATACATGCAGATTCTAAGCTTATCTCCAGGAGACAGACAATCTCCTTATCATTGTGGTGTTCACCGTGTGTTCTCAATTCAGGATAAAGGGAAGCTTTTTCATATATATATATATAAATGTACGTGGGTATATAGTATCCTTACTTATGTATATATATTTTTTTTGTTGCTTCCTGGGAACAGTAAACAACGGATCTTCCGCTCAGTGCTCCTTTACTAAATCAAAACATGTTTTCCACTTCTCCGTCACTTAACGCTAAGAATATACTCGTATATATATTTTTTTGTGTTGCTATTTCTCTCTTCCCTGGTGGGGGGCGATGTTATTCTGTATCCTGTAAGATCCTAAAGTATCCTGGCAGGTCTGATAGAAACTCTTAGTGGCAGGATAATGCCTTATGTTTTAGATATGCTGGCATAAATATCCATCGTTATTCAGCGCTGTTTTGAGAAGGTTTAACATTGTTTAAGATAAAAGTTTTCGTTTGATTTGGATAAGTTTATTGAGCGGAGTTTGCCTAATGAAGTTTATGCAGTTGGCAACTCTGCTAGAGGAATATTTTTATGTTGCAATGTGATGACGTTTTGGTTTTTAACCGTTGTGGTAAGTTTAGACTTGAGAATTGTATTCGTATTTTCGCATTTATTTACAGAAGAATGATTTTAGTTTTCATAATTTCCGTAGAAGCGTTTTAGTTGTTTGCAGCAAACCATCAACTTCGTATGCGGTTGAAAGGACATTCAAAAGAAAATCGCAAGGTTCATCGCCTCCTCCTCCAGGACTCCTCTATAGCCTATTGTATCTCCTCCTCCTCTATAACCTATCTATCCCTCGAATTAAGCTTTTTTTCATTCAATAAGGTATTGGGTCCAAAGAGTTCTGCGCCGCAACATGGCCTATTGTACCATAAGCAAGCCTACTATCTCCCAGACCGCTTCAAAAGATTTAGCAGTGTGCCTAAAGATTTTTCACCTAGACTTGTTTGGTCAAACAAGGTCAAGCCGAACAACGAGAACCTGTTCCTCGCATTTGCGGAACAGTAACAGCGAACACGAAGGGCAAATTCATACTCCTCGAGGTATACCCAAACCCGCCACATAACATGCCTGGGTCCTGGGGCTAAAAGATCGCTCCTCCTTTAAAGCTTTATAACAAAAGAACTTTTTAGGTTTCAATCTATTTTCGAGGCCCCTCTGACCTGAGAACCAGGCCAATTCCTCCAAGTTGCACCCCTACTGTGGCGGGCCTGGGTATGCCCGGCATTGTCCGGTGACCAACCAAACTAGTGTCTTGGCTTGCTTCTACGCCTCAGAAATTCTCTTGCACCGTTGCCAGACACCTGAAGAATAAAATGCTTGAAGTACACCAGACCAGACCTCCAGTTGTCGGTCAATTTTACCAGAGTCTGATTCTCTGGGGCCCTTTTCACCAAGCTTATGGGTATCCCAAAAGCCAGTTGCGGGCTGATAAAAATAGTGATCGAGCCCTATCTGGCCAAGACGTCCGTCTTTTCATTGTTCTCGAATCCCTGATGGCCCGGACCCGCATAAAGGTGGCTCGATTGAAAGATACCTAGTTAATCAATGGGAAATGAAGTACTGTAATAGCCATCTTTGAGCACTCCTTAAAAAGCTTACAGCGCTCCCGTTCCCAGATCAGTTCCATATACTTTTTAACATTGCATGTCATTGCAGGGGAGCATACTTTTTAATGCTCCTTAAAAAGCGTTGTGGAAGCATTATAAAAAAAGCTTTTGAAAAGAATATTCATGGAAGCCTGTGGAGATGTGAAAAAGCTTCGATGCCGAAAAGCTTTTATTTTTGTTCATCTTTTGCAATTGCCTTTTCCTTTCCAAGCGCGAGTGTCTTACCAAAGCGGTCCCCCAACTAAGTATACTACAACATCCAATGCTGCTTGTCCTTCCCATCGAACGATCTATTGAGTATGCTAACGTCACCCTTTATGGTCACCAAAATATTCGCCCGTTTTCTTCGTTCTATAAAATTTCTCCCTGCGGAGCATATTTGGCAGGGCTTAAAATTAAAATTAACGCTTATAGAGCAGCGATCCCAGCTCTCCCGCTGTCTAGTGGCACTTTCAGTAGTATGACCATGTACATTCTTTTATTTTTCATTCAAACGGAATCAGATGATTTGCATGCATGAGCGTTCCTTCAGATACCAACATTTTGGGAGTTCGCACCACTAGCTTTTAATAATCAGGTTCGTGCCTTCACTAGGATGAAAGCTTTTTTGTAGTTTTGCTGAATAAGGTTCGTGTCTTCGCTATGATGAAATTTTGAGTGGGAACTTTAGTATTATTTAGGATTGCTCATATGATTCGCTTTTGAAACTTTTTTTGTCAAATTAATCCCACGTCCCCTCACCTCTTGGGAAGTGTTTTTGTTAAACGTTTTCACATATTTTTGGTTTATTTCATCATTTGCTTTAATTCTGATATTTTTTTGCTTAGTTAACTTTTATTATACAAACTTGTGAAATCGTTTATGTAAATCTCTCGCGGCACTAGTAAGGGGTTACCTGGTGAAAGTAGTTGAAATTGACCCAACCCCTTTTCCTTAAAGCATTTTTACAGAAATCGCCTTTAATTTTGTATGTTATCTGGTTGAGGTTTGCCTAGGAGTTTTTCAAAAATTGATGGTTGCATTGGCCTAATCTTGGCCCATAGCTGCAAGTAGAACCATCGACACCATTTTTTTGCAAAGTTACTGCCTGAAACCATCAGTAGCACGTAAGAGGTGAGAAGAAAAGCTCCAAAGCAAATCACATGAGCAAACGCAAACGGTATGAAAGTCTCCCCATTTAAATTTTCCCCTACAAAAAAGCTTTCATCCCAGCGAAGACATGAACCTTATTCTTAAAAGCTCATGTTGCCAAATTCTAAAAGTGTGGGCGGCTGATTGACAGATGCCCATCTTGTGGAGCTAAGATTTGACGTAATCTTCTTCAAGACTGAATCAATGCCAATAGTTTGGAGTTTAGCTAACCACGGTGGTTTTCGAAATTGTACTTATAGCGACATCTAATACTGGGCGATCAAAGTTAGATTCAATATAGTGTAATATTCTAAACTAACGGAATACACCCATTTTCATTTACCATTAAAAAGATAAAATATTGGGACTAATGAACAGTATGAAATGCCCAAGTATTTTCCCAAAAATATAGAAATCTAAAACTCTATTTCAATCAATTTAGAATTTTCTATTTCCGCATAAATACATTTCAATTCCAAATCTACAAAATTCTATTACAAACAAATATCGTATTCCACCCAAACAATTTTATATATTAATTATCTAAATACAACTCATTTCAAATGCAACTGATTATTTCGTCCTTATTATCCTTCCCCTGGGAATATTATATCGATTATTGATTCAACGAGTACCAATTAACAACAAAATATTGCTAAAAATATTCCACATATCAGTCTGAAAATAACCCAGACTCGAGCAGTAAATTATTAATAAATTGAAAGGTGCAATCACAATAGTAATTAATCATCAGTTCATTAAAATGGTTGCCAAGGTGCCGAAATATTTCTGGTAATTGATGGGAATGCGACGTTTATTGAAAAATAAAATTAATTTACGGTAAAGTGTATTATTAAAAATGTACACCTGCTCATAAATGTATGTATAAAATTTCCAATCAATTTTAATGTAAATTTTTTTTTATTAAAATTTTTGATGGTAGAAGAATTTATTTTAAAAATACTCTTTTATACCATTCTGGATTATCACAAAAATTCAAAAGAAGTTTTTCGAAACTTATCCAGAGTTGTCTAGAGTTATGCATAAAAAGTACCGAGTTTTATGAAAAAAAATACTTTAAGATAAAAATTTAATAATTTAAAACTTAAAACTCAAAACCAAAGAAAAACAATGAAACTAGAAAACATTTTATCCACTTTGAAAAGTTTCCCATCTTTATTCTTTTCTATGGCAGTGATAGAAGGCAACATCGATACTCTGGCTCTAGTGCGGAATTAAATAAAACCACAGAATCGGAGGCAGGAGTCACAGGAGAATGGGAAATAGGTGGATCCTTGCGCATTCAATGGTGAAATGTCCTGGGAACGGTGATGTATCGATCAAATTTTAATTACCATCCGGACGGGTTGTGGGTTTAAGTAAATGATGAATTATGTACGTCGACTTTGTCTACGTTTGCAACAATTTCATGCTTTGCCGAATCCCAGACCTTGTGCCAATTACTAAATGGATTTCCGACCCTACCTACCCTAAGCAAGAGAATGGCGAAGAGATGAGAAAAAAATATATATGTATAGTATGATGATGCAGGACTTGGGAACAAGGAAGAGTTTATGGATCCTGAGCCGAAGATTAACTTGGAATTGTTGGCTTAATCCCTTTTCATAAATACCAGCTTACAGAAAAGAGGTGGTTTATTTTTTTTATTATTTTAGAATCCCTTAATGTATAGAATAACTTTTTCCCAGTAGGGAGTGGAAGTACTTCTAAAAGTATCTACTTCTAGAAGTCATTCTTCAGAAGCAGTTAAGTACTTCCACCCAGTACAAAAAAAACATTACAATAACACGGCGATGGCCTAGGCGGGTTGTAGAAGTACTTCCTTCCCTTCCATAGAATGGGTTGTAGAAGTATATACATACACTACATTCACTTAGAAGTACTTCCATCCAGTATAAAAAATACATTACATTAACCTGGCGATGGCCTAGGAGGGGAAGTACTTCATTTTTCACTTCCATAGAATGGGTTGTAGAAGCACTTCCTTATTTGCTTCCATAGATGGTGTTGTAGAAGTAATTCCGTAGAATGGGTTGTAGAAGTATCTCCTTATTCCCTTCCATAGAATGTGGTGTAGAAGTACTTCCATAGAATGGGTTGTAGATGTACTTCCATAGAATGGGTTGTAGAAGTACTTCCGTAGAATGGGTTGTAGAAGTATCTCCTTATTCCCTTCCATAGAATGTGGTGTAGAAGTACTTCCATAGAATGGGTTGTAGATGTACTTCCATAGAATGGGTTGCAGAAGTACTTCCATAGAAGTACTACCATGGGAATGGGTTCTAGAAGTACTTTCATAGAATTACTTCCATGGGAGTGGGTTCTAGAAGTACTTCCATAGAACTACTTCCCTGAGAATGGGTTCTAGAAGTACTTCTATGGTAATGGGTTTTAGATGTACTTCCATAGAAGTACTTCCTTGGAAATGGGTTCTAGAAGTACTTCCATAGAAGTATTGTGTTCTGTGTGTACTGTGGGTTTGAGAAGTACTTCCATAGAAGTACCTCCATAGAATGTGTTGTAGAAGTACCTCCAAAGAATGGGTTGCAGAAGTACTTCCTTATTCCCTTCCATAGAATGTGTTGTAGAAGTACTTACACCCACCTTCATTTAGAAGTACATACTTCCATCCAGTACAAAAAAGACATTACATTAACACGGCGATGGGCTAAGCGTGAATGACTTCCTTTTTTTCCCTTAGAAGTAGATCTGGAAGTACTTGCATTGAACTCATATATAAAGCGATTATATTGTAATTTTTTGTAATGTAATGTAGTTTTGGTGGAGGGGGGGGTGGCTGGAGGTGGTAAAATAAAGTGATTTATAAATTTGTTGTTTTTAAAGGTTGTACCAATTTTCAGCAACTTCCGGATTATCTCGCAGTCAAATATCTATTTTGACTGGACTATGAATTTATAAAGGAGTGTATTGCTTTTTTGAGAAGTACCCAGCGGGAAATGAAGCGATTCAGAAAAGGTACTGAATCGCTTCTTTTGAACCAGAGGAGTGCTTCTCTTAGCCTTGCCTTACATTTCTTTTTTAACATTACATGTCCTAGCGGAGAAGCGATTCAATTAAGTTTGTTTGTAACGATTCGGAAGCGATTAATAGGAATGCAGAAGGAAGCACAATTGGCTCGGCTCCCTAATTCCAGTTGGGAAAAAGCTTTTTTTAGATTTGATTTCCTACTGCTGTAGTTAAAAGTCCCAGCGGGAAATGAAGCGATTTAGAAAAGGTATTGAATCGCTTCTTTTGAACCAGAGGAGTGCTTCTCTTAGCCTTGCCTTACATTTATTTTTTAACATTGCATGTCCTAGCGGAGAAGCGATTCAAATAAGTTTAATTGTAACGATTCGAAAGCGATTAATAGGAATGCAGAAGGAAGGACAATTGGCTCGGTTCCCTTATGCCAGTTGGGGAAAAGCTTTTTTTAGATTTGGTTTCCTACTGCTATGGTTAAAAGTCTTTATAAATTTTATTTTACGTTGACGTCCATCCCAGTTCATTGATGAAATGACTCTAGAAATATTGATTCTCTCTGGGACAACATGTGCTTATGAAGAGATTCCTTTGGCAGTGGCATAAAAGCGATTCTTTTGTGCTTCGGTTGGAAGCACGTCTAATATTTCCCGCTGGGTAAGAAAGAAAGCGACAAGCTACGAAGTTTTTGAACATGCTTTTTGCGCGAAATCAAATGCACGGTCACCAAACCCATTCTTCTCTGCATTACTATTAAGCCATTACAGAAGTACTTCTTTTGTATTTAAGAAAACACTCAATAAAGAAATGCTTCCAAATCTGCTTCTCAGAGTAAGTAGTACTTGCGATTTTCCCTACTGGGACGATGCTCTTGATCGATGTATTTGCTCTTGCGCTTTGCCCCAGAGAGAGAGGAGCCAATCGGATTCGAAGAAATTAAGTGTGGAGCGTTGTTTTGTAGCCAACCAATGTTGATGGGCGCTTTATGAGACGGTGCTGAGTCTAGCTGGAACGCCCACAGTTTGCGGTTTGTTCGTGTGCCCCAAGGCTTCAATCTCAGATTATCTATTACAATAGCATGTGACACTCTCGATTTACAAATACACTTACAATATGTGACAAATCCATCAAGAAAAATTTCCTATTAGTTGAAAAAGACTGGTGCAGTACTTTTTTATCAAAGTGGCTCTCTTATGAAAATCCCTTTGTAAAAGATAAAGTACGAAATGCCTATATCTCGAAAACCGAAGCTCCTACACGATTTTGGACGTTATTTTGGGATCACCGGCTGTAAACACAAAAATGCCTTTTTCTCGAAAACCAAGGCTGCTAGACGATTTTGGACGTTATTTTCGGATCACTGACTGAAAACACAAAAATGCCTTTTTCTAGAAAACTAAGGCTCCTAGACGATTTTGGACGTTAATTTGGGATCACCGGCTGAAAACACAAAAATGCCTTTTTCTCGAAAACCGAAGCTCCTAGACGATTTTGGACGTTATTTTGGGATCATTGGCTGAAAACACAAAAATGCCTTTTTCTCGAAAACCAAGGCTCCTAGACGATTTTGGACGTTATTTTGGGATCACTGGCTGAATACACAAAAGTGACTTTTTCTCGAAAACCGAAGCTCCTAGGCGATTTTGGACGTTATTTTGGGATCACCGGCTGAATACAAAAAAATGCCATTTTCCCGAAAACCGAAGCTCCTAGACGATTTTGGAAGTTATTTTGGGATCACCGGCGGAAAACACAAAAATGCCATTTTCCCGAAAACCGAAGCTCCTAGACGATTTTGGACGTTATTTTGGGATCACCGGCGGAAAACACAAAAATGCCTTTTTCTCGAAAACCGTAGCTCCTAGACGATTTTGGACGTTATTTTGGGATCACCGGAGGAAAACACAAAAATGCATTTTTCTCGAAAACCATAGCTCCTAGACGATTTTGGACGTTATTTTGGGATCACCGGCTGAATACAAAAAAATGCCATTTTCCCGAAAACCGAAGCTCCTAGACGATTTTGGAAGTTATTTTGGGATCACCGGCGGAAAACACAAAAATGCCATTTTCCCGAAAACCGAAGCTCCTAGACGATTTTGGACGTTATTTTGGGATCACCGGCGGAAAACACAAAAATGCCTTTTTCTCGAAAACCGAAGCTCCTAGACGATTTTGGGATCACCTGCTGTAAACACAAAAGTACAAAATTATTCAACTTTACTCTTCCATATTCTACAAAAACCGAAATAAAATTCAAGTCTTTCCCTCCAATAAAGTAATTTCCCTAACAAGATACATTAACCCACAATATGTAAAGCAGGTTCAAACTTTTTGGGGCGAAGAAAAAGAGGAGAGCATCCTCTCAGCCGCACACTCTGACACTACATGAAATCCATAAAAGTAATTGGTAAAACCTATCCGCCAAGATCCAAAAGAAAATTCCGTACGGTTTCGGCAGTAGGAAAACATTAGGCTTTTCCAATCCATATTGTTGTGCGATTTTTCAGGATGAAGTTCATGTTGTGTGCCGTCGTCCTCAAGCCAAAATAGGAGCAATCGATTTCCTCCTTTTGTTTGTTCCTTAAAACCGATTAAGTGATAAGGGCGGAGGCTCCATTGAATTCCTCCAGTGTGATGATACACTAAATCCCATCTGACGCTATTGTGCTTTTAGGAGGTCCTTACGAGAACAAAATGCTTGGAGCTTCCAATAAAAAGGTTTTGTTGTTGTTATTGTTGTTGTAGCTGGTGCTCGAAAGAGAGGGCCGAAGGGGGTAGAGATTTTGGGTGAATGGTAATTCGGGGAGCAATGGAGCAAAGAGGCAACGACACACAAGGACGAAGGACGAATAGTGGATATATCTTCATTTTCAACGATGAAACGTGAGCTGGTTTTCAAGTACTTTTTTTTCTGTTTGATATTACCTCGAAATCGCAGCACCAAGCCCGAAAAAAAAATAAAAGTGGGGATGGAAATGAAAACTGAAAAACAGAAGAAAAAAAATGCTAAAGAAAATGAACGGATTCCGTTGAGTCGCGTCTTATTGGATGGGATTTTAGGCCTTTTGTTGGTCTCCGCAGAGCAGCGACCAGCTATTGTTTATAAGGACATTTTATTTAAAAATATAAAGAAATGAATCCCAAGGATGCGATCAAGGTCGTAAGGAACAATAACTTTGAATATTATTTTTTTTTTGGCTGTACAAAAACAAAAATAACAGAAAAATTTCATTCCATCTTCGCATTTTCAGTAAAAAAATTTTATCGTTAAGGAGTGATGACCTTACCCTAAAAAGGTGCTTTTATCGTTGGCTTGAAGTGCGCCTAGATTACACTTGATCCAATGATACCAAGTAGTCCTCTCAGTCCACTATAATCCTGATCTTGTGGGGCATAATATTCTGTGTGGAATGTGAGACGCTCTAGAATATTTTTTTTGTGTTTTTGTTGGTCCAAGGAGGAGAGCGCCAGCATTAAAGTAAAATGAAGAGCTACGAGTAATTTCGGCCGCAGGACGAGTTCCCTTTTACTTTTCGTCCTTTCACTTGTGCAGAGAGAGAGGCTTAACATTTCATGATTGTTGGTTGGTTGGTTTTTCGGTGTGAGATTTCTTTCTTTCTTTATTTTTTTTTTATTATTATTTCAACTAACGTTAGGCATTTTTTTTCCCTTTTTTTAAGATGACAACGGAAATGGCCTGTGATTAAGGTTGATATTGTGAGTTATGTCCAGGGAATTGTTTCACTTATCTCGAGAGAAAGAAAGGAAAGTATGGCGAAATTGTACTTTTTTGTATCAATTTGGAGTTTTATTGTTAATGTTTCTTTTGTTTTTGCAAGGATCAGGAGTTACTGTTTTTTTGGTGAAATGGTGTTTATTACAAATTTTTCTCTATTTAATCAGAAAATGTAAAGGAATTGTTTAGTCGCATTTTATTTTTTAATGTTCTGGCATTTTTTCATGTGTATTTGTAATTTATTTAATTCCGGAACGTGGATAATGAACTTAACTTAGACGATTGCAAAATATTGTGTATATTAAAGCTTTTCTGGAAATGAACATGACATAATTTAAACTAATTTTAATTTATATAAACACATCTAGGGCCAACAGTGGGCGACCTCCGGGCCGCGGGCCATCTACGGCCCGCGATAAGTTTCTATCCGGCCCGCGAGATGTTTAGAAGAAATTATAAAAAAATATTTTTCGATGTATTTCGTCTAGTTTAAATTGAATATTACATCCATTGGGCTAAGTTACACTATGCATCATTTCTCTTATCATCTCAAACATAAACCGGTTTTATAGACAAGAGGACGCTGGGAAATTTGTTTTTTCCTTATTTTACATCGTTCTCGGGGGTCTGACAAAACTATGAGTAACACCCCGTCTCATTCGCGTTTCGTTGCACGAACAAGAGACAGAAAAATGAAAATTTAGAGGGTTATACATACATTATACACAAACCTGTTTGAGTTGAGGACCAAGTGATAGATAGTGTGATTTACCCCATTAAAGCATCTTTCGCTTGAAATGCAGACTAAAAGTTTAGTGTTGGGTAGGACACGATTATAAAAAGAATTGGTAAGAGGTGCCTCTTTTTACCAGTACAATGTCATACTTCAAATTAGGCGAGAGGCCAGGGGGGTAATGCCAAAATGCCAAAAACCAGCAAATTAAAAAAAAGAAGCTTATATGTATTAAACTGTCTCAGAGTAAGTAAGATAGATTATCTATGCCTCCACACGGTATATTTATATTTTACAATCTCACCTCACCTAATTTCAAGTTGGAACTTTTGCTGCCACAAAAGACGTAAGACCACCACTTACAACCTCACCTCACCTCGCCTCATTTTAAGTTGAATTTGACTGCCCCAAAAGAAGTAAGAAAGAAGAAACTCTTGTCTCTCCACTACGTATAATTACAATCACACCTCGCCTCATTTATCTCTTTACACACTCATATATCTACCGCCAGTAGGGGGAACCGGGGCATTTCAAAAAATTGAGACCTCAGTAAAATTTACCATCGTGTAAGGGGAAAATGTACTGGCTCGTGTAAAAAAAAATTACAGGTCACAAGAAGGTGCCAATTGACTACTTAGTCCAGGAGAGATATAGTTGAAATAAATCTACCCTGCGATTTTTGGACGCTATAATTAAGAGAAAAATCGTATGAATTCGAACCACACAAACTTTTCATGAAAATCGGTTGGTAGAGCAATTCTTCGCGAATAAATAAGGCTTTTCAAAATAACGCTAGCACCACTGTGGGCCTTGTTCGAACGTTTTTTTCCTGAAACAGCTGTTTTTACATTTTTGCGATTTACGCGAAAAGTTATAAATATTTTTGCATGAAATTTCAATTGTAGGTAGGTACCAACAAGGTTCTACGATAATTACAGTCCCTATAATTTCGCAGTTTTTTTTTGCAAAAGCCTGTTGACTGATTTCAATTGTCCAAAACTCACATTTTTCGTCTTTTTAAGCGCTATTACGTTCAATTTTTTGTTTTCCAAAAACAAAATTTTGTCGCACCTAAAACGTTGAGAAACCTGTTTTCGCTACTATTATTAACTTACTTCCACCTGTTCCCCTAGACCGATGTTATCTAAACCACATTCATTGAACTCCTACGATTTTTCTCTTAATTATAGCGTCCAAAAATCGCAGGGTAGATTTATTTCAACTTTTTCGCTCTCCCTACTGGACTATACAACGGCCCGCGGAAAAAACGTAACATTTATTCTGGCCCATGTTATAAAAAGGTTGCCCTCCCAGGCAACTCTCAGAGTTGTTAAGTAAGAGTGATGCTTATCGAGTGGGCATGTGTCGCCAAGCTCCCTAATTATTTTAAAATTTTCCGTAGTTTTCCAAATGTTCATTCTACTTTCAAACTCAATTCCCTTCGTGGTATCGAACCTTTACACCGGCTCCTCACGTTGGCCCCAACGCGGGTACCAGCGAACTTTGGCGCAGATTCCGACACGCGACGGCAAATCCCCAATGCTCCCGCCAATGCAAGTTTCTCCATCCACACTTTTGACAAGTAGCATTGGGGATAACCTTCCCTTATAAGCCTTATAAGAAGTTTATAAAACCATTTTTAAAATTCCTAAACCGCAAGTAAGATCTACTACCAAAAAACTTGCTGATTCAGACACCCCAGCTCCTGCCAAAATTAATACTCCGGATCATTCATCCAGCAAACGCAATGACAGCAGCAGCAGCAGGACGCCACGATCGACGTCCATTGCAACCCCGGACAACAGCCTTGAACTTCTGGCGAAAGCTCTCAAAACCCAGTTCATTAAAAGAACACGGGGAATGTAAGGCGAGAAACACAATTGGAGCTTTTCTGCCAGCTAGAGCTTTTGGCATATGGAAAACCATGCATCTGGTCACAATAACAGCTTCAGATTTTCGGTCAGCCGAAATGTCGATTTTCAGTCAGCTTGAGCTTTAAAAAATTTTAAATTTTCAGCTGGCTGCTGTCATTAAATTTTCTTGATCTGTGCTTCGCTAAACGGGGGGAAATGTCGTCGCGTTTTGTCTACAAAATTTTATTTTATTTACAAGCCAGCCGAAAAGGTGGCATAAAAGCTCCACTTGTGTTTCTCGATTAAGAAAAGCAAGCTCATTGCTGATTATTAAGCTCCCCGGTAGTCAACAAGCAGCTAGAGTTCCTACGAAAAAGTCGCCAGCACGGATTTCTTGCTTTGAAAAATCTGAACATTTGCCTCTGACAGCGTGATTCATATAAATAAAAGCATGACGGCTAAAAACAACGACATCATCCAGACTGCGCGTAAGCTCCGACGAAAGAATCTTGTTTCTACTAGTGATGCGCAAGACTGGTCTTGCAGTCTTGCCTGGTCTTGGACATTTAGCAAGACCAAAGCAAGACCCAGACTAGATGGGACAAGAAAAGACTGCAAGATCAAGATAGCAAGACTTTTTGCTCATCACTAAGTGCCAAAAGTCTTGCAGTGATGCCAGCAATACAGTCACTCTACGAGGCTGTAACGGTCGTTAGTGTATCAATCGAGGATTTTAAAGGCCCAAGGCTACTCTTGACTACGGACAGGCTCCTACATGCCGGTTTTGTGGGACTCGAACCAACTAGAAACACCTCCTGGTCTTCCAGTCTCCCCACTGATAAAAAAAAATTCTTGGCTTAAAGCACTTTTTCTTGAACCAAGCAACTCATGTTTTGGATATAACGAAAACAAAATTGTCTCGGGATAAGCAATACTCATAGTCTTGGTTTTATTGTCTTGGATGAAGACAAAAGTTGACTTGAAGTTAAAAAATTTACGAAACCGATGATATTATAATTGAAAAAAATTCAAGTTCTAAAATCGGTCTTAATAGTTTGTGATACATTTTTAGAGCGAGAAAGTCCGGTAAACGAAAAAAGTCCGATGAATTAAGAATTTAGTTTCTTGAGTAAAAAATTAAATAATCTTAGTTCGAGAAAGAAATATCTTGGTCGAAAAATATAAGTATTGAGCGAAGAAATACTTTTGCTTGGCTCAAGAATTTCCAGTGTCTTCCTCTGAGACAGCATTCTCATGTTAAGACTGAAAAATTTTTCTACTCAAGACAACG
The DNA here is from genome assembly GCA_963855945.1 of Thereva nobilitata. Taxonomy (NCBI): domain Eukaryota; kingdom Metazoa; phylum Arthropoda; class Insecta; order Diptera; family Therevidae; genus Thereva; species Thereva nobilitata. The sequence continues at coordinate 18,546,556 of OY979698.1, forward strand.
AAACGAAGACTATCGAATTGCTGGAATCAAGACAATTTTTTTATCAGTGCCTGCATGACTGGGTATTTTAGCATAGCGTCGCGACGATGGTTCAGCTTTTATCTAGCTACTAATACTCCTGAGAATGCTTTGCCGTTCTCTCCATCCTTCGGCTTCTTCCAGCCTCAACTTCCTGTCTATGGCTTTCAGCGTCACTTCCACTTTCGTCTACCCATCCTCGTTCCTCATCATGTGCACTGCGATGTTTTTTGGTGTTAGCGGCGCCTCAGCCTCAGCCTCTAGTTCCGCCACATTTTAACCGAATCTCACACAATAAAAAAAGGCGTGCTCTTCGTTATTCTGGATACCTTGGCATGCACGGCACAGCACAGCGTAGAGTCATCGTGAACAAAACGAATGAGGTATTTCCTGTACACTCTATGTCCATTTAAAAACTGTGTGAATTCGCTTCACCACGCTTCCTCGTAATCTATATTTTCACGTTTGCGATAAGTCGGACGGACCCGTAATAGACTCGCCCAACTTCCCTTGCCATTGCGTTACGGACTCGCAGTGCGTCATCTGCGTCATCTCCCTGTATTTAGCTCCCTCTAAAATATTCTGGATCATAGAGACGCATGACTTCTTTAGCCAGTTTCTCTATCCTATCCTCTATCCTCGCTGGCATGCACCCCGCATTGCTGGATATTGTCCTTTATACGCAGCACGCGCGGAGGGCGCTTAGTCTGTATGCGGGGCTTCTTTTTCTGCTGTTAACCGTCTTGTTCAACTCTGCTGGCCACCCTAGCGCTACGTAAAGCAAGACTGAGCTAACCACCCTTGACATCAGGAGTGGGCGGGTTGGTCTTGGAGCACCAACGTTAGGCAGCTTTCTTAAAAATGTTGCGCCAAAAGCGGACGCTATATCCGTCGATCATCACTCCCAGATACCTTAGGGCGGGTTGTGAGCAAATGATCCGTTTTTTATCCTTACTGACACTTGTTTTCTCAGTTTGTTCATAAGGTCAGCGCTAGTTTTAAGACCAGCAAGCGCCAGGCCACACTTTAATATCTCAGATAGCTTCGTTCGTACACAAATCGATCTCATCGAGGCGTTGTCCTACGAGCACTGCGATGTCATCTACGAAACCGTTAGGAACTATTTTTTTTGATAGGCGTAGCCTCAACATATCATTATACATCGTGATCCACAGGAGAAGGCCCAGAACGGATCCCTGCGGAACTCCATATATTGATTGTTCTGCACACCATCGCCCTATCTTCCGATTCACAATGAAGTGACCTACCTTCTTTCTTTTCTAGGAAAGGTTGTTACCAAATAAGAGTTTTGGAAGGAGTGGGGTGTTTGTCTGACTACCCACCCGGGCCATCGCAATCCGCCGGCTCTGGAACCTAGGATTTGAATAAGGAATGAAGGAATGAATTTTATAGTTGGAGTTTGTACCGCAAAAACACAAATCCCACTGGAAAAAACTAACAAGCGCAAGCCAATTAGCTTCCCAATAGCATCAGATAGTCATTTTCGGAGATGGGGTAGTTGGGGCTGAAGTTTGATATGGGAAATTTACGCCGACTGACAGTGGTCTGAGTTGCCCAGATGCGAATAAGTTTGCTAGAAATTCTTAATTGAGACCAGAATAATTTAGCCAATTTATATTGTGAACGTTGAAATTACCCGCAAATGATTTCGCACTCCGGGCTGGAGGATAGTTGTACGAAGATACATTCTGGTTACAGAAGTTTCATTACAGAATCGCTCCACTCTTATTTTGTTTAACCAGACTCAAAATTCCACATACTTTTTCTTAAAATTTGGCGTATTTAAAACAAAAACAAAAATTTAAATCAATAAATCAAAGTTAACCCATCACATTTTCTCATAAATCTTACTTTACTAGTCCACCAAAGAATCACAAAGCATCTACATATGAGCCTCCAACCAGCAAACATTACGTGCATGTGCAACTTTAGTGCAACACTTCTAATGGAATTTGTTTTGATGTAGAAATACTTGGCAACGCGTTAAATCCCATCTAAATATCATAAAAAGTTTCGCGTAAAAAAAGTACCTTACCATGACACCTCCGGGCGGCGGCGGACTCTGAATGCAGTCATTTTCACATTTGCATGCTAACTAGCAGACACGCCAACATAGTCGTTAAAACGTAATTTTGACGTTGCACTGCACTTTCAGGTAAATTGACGTTACTTTAAATACGTTTTTGCATGTTACAAAAGTATCGATTAGAACTATTCTGTGTCTGAGCGGATTTGGTGATGAGATGTAAAAGATTGAAGGTTTTTTTATAATTTTTCTTTGAAAGGGTGTCATTGAATTTTTTTTTGTTGCTGTATTCAATGACACCCTAGAAATTTAAATTGTAGTTTTGTTCATGTTTGAGCTAAGTCAGGGTAGTGTGCGGGTGTGCGCTGTCGCCAGCATTTAAACACGCGTGTCTCTGCAATAACAAAAAAAGGTTGTCTGTTGTTAAATGTAACATCAGTAAAGATGGCTTCAAAAACTGAAGGATGCTATTTCCGAAGAGATATTAGAATTTTTATCCCCCCACCTGGAATGTGAAGAGATTGTTGCGGTAGATTTCAACGTTCACAATGTAAATTGGCTGAATTATTTTAATAGTACCTGTGATTCTGGCTGGAACGCTGAGCTCTTTGCTAGTACTAATAATCAACACCAAATTATTGATTTATCCTTTAGTTCAATAAATAGGTACTTTTTCTTTGCGAAAAATACCGCACGCGATTTTTTTTACCAAATGATTTTATATATTTTTATAAGCTTAAATTCAAAATGGCATCATCCCCACCCTCTTGCTTAACTTACAGTGAAGGGAAACGCGTTTAATTCTATATCTCAGAAACTATGCATTTTACGACAAAAATGTATATAATCTTTTTTGTAGATAAATAAGTGATTTAACTTTATTATTTAGAAAGTTTTTTTGTAAAGTTAATATGTACTGAGCTATGGTGCTTCAAACTTCACATATCACTTTCTTTGCACTATATTTCGGTAATGGTTAACTCTACATGAAAAAATCCTGCGTAAGACTTATAGAACACACGATTATCTCTAATTTTTGTTAGTTTAATTTTTTACGTAGGGTTATTATTACACGAGTTATAGCGCTTTAAGTGTCAAAAAACGTAAATTCAAAAGTAGTTTTCTACCAATATCTTTTTAATTACACCTTTATTGCAAAACTGATTATAAGGTTTTTGTGTGCAATTTCATTCCCACATTTTTTGTTTTAACTTTTTTCTGAAAAAATGATATTTATGGGTTGATTACACCTTAAACGTTTAATAAGGATGGTTTTTTACAAATATCTCGTCAACTATTAATTTACGACGAAAAGTTAAACCCACAAATATGTTAATTATAAAATTTTGTAAAAATTTTACTTTAAACATTTTTTCCTAGCACTGATATTTAGCCGCTATTAAGCGCCGAACGTTTCATATGCAATACATATAAATGTTCAAAGAAAAAATTGAGAAATTTCTTTGGCGCACAAACTCTTTTCCACAAAAAAAAAGTTAAAACAAAAAAATGTGGGAATAAAATTGCGCACAAAACCCTTATAATCAGTTTTGTAAGTCTTACGTAGGGTTTTTTCATGTAGAGTTAACCATTACCGAAATATAGTGCAAAGAAAGTGATAAGTGAAGTTTGAAGCACCATAGCTCAGTACATATTGACTTTACAAAAAAACTTTCTAAATAAAAAAGTTAAATCACTTATTTATCTACAAAAAAGATTATATACATTTTTGTCGTCAAATGCATAGTTTCTGAGATATAGATTTAAACGCGTTTCCCTTCACTGTAAGTTTAGCAAGAGCGTGGGGATGACGCCATTTTGAATTTAAGCTTATAAAAATATATAAAATCATTTGGTAAAAATAATCGCATGCGGTATTTTTCGCATTACGAAGCACTTTTTCGACCTATTTATTGGACTACTTCGAGAGTTTGCAAATCAGGGGGCCCACTACCTTGATTTCTTCTTCATCTTTCGCACCCAGCTCCTAGAAAAATTGTCTGGTGTTTTGGGGAAACAGGGGCTTCTGGTTTTTTTTCCAAGCTACTGACTGCGGTTTGTGTTTCCGCATTAGTAACGTAAAATTGCCGCTCTCTTCATAAGCAAAATTTTTACTAGCGGCAATGCAAAATCTACATTGAAAAATCTACGAAAGTCTACGCCGTATTGATGATTTAAGTTATGAAGGATATTGAAGCCAAGAAAATAGCTAATAGAGTGCACAGACATTCTCCGAGTGAATCGTTTTGTAGTGAGTACATGTAGTTAAGAAAATGCTGCTGCTTATCATCAGAAAAGTCCAGTCATCATTCGATGACATTTGAAAAGGAAAAATCATCCCTCAAGTAAACTCCATCAATAAAAATGTCACTATACCCGCACCCCCTTCTTCTTTTAATTCCAAGGGGAGATGATAACAGAAAAGAAATCCAAGACAAGAGCACCTCAACAAAAGCAGGGTTGCACTAGATACCTCCAAGGCTTTTAACAGAGTATTGCTTTCTGCTCTCAGGACTTACCTTTAAGCTATTGGTAACTTAGTCTTAAAGAACTGGATTAACAGTTTTCTTTCTGACCGTTCAATCAGGGTAGTACTGCTTGACGGTGAATTTAAATCTCATATTATATCTCCCGGTACTCCCCAACGGCTTCCCTTCAAGTGGTTTATCTAGGCCTGTAAAAAGATCTTCGGGAAGAGATAGGTTCTCGACCCAAAAGTGTTTCTGTAGATGTACACAGCCGTGGTACGTTCAATTGTCTCGTACGATTCGCTGGTATGGTGGCCAGGGCTGAGCGAGCAGGCCCTCTTTTCACGAGTGAGTGGTAAGAATCTTGCATCAGTTGACCAGCATGGGATGTCTGCTCGATCGCCTGTAGGGCCCATGGACCTACAATGTCATAAAGTTAGGAAGGGTCCAGTCCAGAGTAAGGCCATAAGAACATGCCAAATGTTCTGCTGATGTTTTCTTGCAGTCCTCTCGACCATCAAATTAAAAATCTAATCCCGTGGCCTTACACTGAGAGAATGCGCGGTCCTGAGCGGTTATTCTGTAACTGTGAAAAGTCTAGTGAAAAGTCTTTTCAGTGAGAATTCCACTAAATGCGATTCTGGAACGATGAGAACATGAGTTTATCTGTCAAATTATTTCACGGTGAAAAATAATTTCTCACCAAAATTTTTCTAGTGAGAAATGTGAGAACTTATCATTTTCAAATCACAACAGTTGTGAGAAGTGTGAAAACTTTTAATTTTCAAAAAAAAATTATGGGAGGAGTATGCCACTCATTTAAATGCTCTAGGTGTTACTTTTTAAATTTAAGTAGTAATGTGTAACTTTTTAAGTTCAACGGTTTTTGCAAAAAAAGGGGAGTTTGAAATGTAAAACCATGAATTTTGAGTGCAAACCCAAATTATAATTGCCCACCATTGGCGGCTTCTTCTTTGCTCTATAAATAAAAATACTGTTGCCATTTTAAATGTTACAAAGTGTTATCTACAAAGTAGGCCACTCGAGTAAGTACAAAATGCAACATAAAACCCCACGTTTGACGTTTATACAAGTGAGAATTTCAAATGTGAACTACATTCAGCTCATTTGTCACTGGAATATCTCACTTTAGGTTATAGAATCGCTTTGCTGACAAAAATGAGAACTCAAAATGAGAAGACCCGATGAGAATGAGAATGAAAAGACTTCACGTTTTCACTTTCTCAACGGTCTTCTTAACGGTCAAAGCAACATCTTGACCTTGCTACCGCAGGGTATCTTTCCCCAGATTGACCTTCAGGAAAGACTTTGTACTATATCTGATAAACCCACTAATTAAATGCCACTGACAAGACTGACATTCATGAGTCTTTGTGACTCATACGCAAGGTGGCGTGAACTAGACTGGGCTAGATTTGCGTAATGTGCACGTCCACTGAACTATTCCAGGGCTATCCCTCGAAACACCCTAAAGAAGAGAGTCGAAAAACGGAGAGTTCCTCAAGAAGTTTGATCTAACCATATTCAAAGACGGGTTCAATCCCTCAGAAGGCTTCAATCCCGCGGAGCGAGGGTCTGTCTAGAAACCACTAGCAGTTCACTGTCCTGACCCCTCTTCCGGTGCACGATAGAATCTTCCAAGAGGAGGTGCTGGCGGTTCTGAAGGCCTGCCAGAGCTTTCAAAATTATGGCTGATGGTGCCGTTTGCCCTCGGTTGATTCATTCAGCCATTGTAGAAATGTAGCAGCTCTGGAAAATTGTTGCGGCTATTACTATGTCTATAGCCCGTCTATGGAGACCGTACTTTATCTTGTCTAGTGTCCACACTATGATTTGAATTTAGTCTACGTCCGCGTCACTTCATTTATTGTTTCCAGTCTCTGGGTCGATATCGTCCAAATCTGTGCTGCCCTTTGACTCGTTGGCTGGTAGCAAGAATAGCAAAGAATCAAACGCGGACTTTTTAGGAGAGGTCCCACTCTTCAGGCTATTTTTTTTGCTCCCGGTTGAAGGATTTTTTAGATTGTGGATTTTCTTTTCAATGTCTGTCACTTTCACGTCGTGCTTTTTAACCCAGTGATTCAGCCCCAATTTTTTTACGCGGTTTCTGTAATCGGAACTCGTTGCATCCCAAAGACTACCAGGCGCCGGATAATCTTAGATAAGTTGGAATACTTTTTCGTTTGACCACATTTAAAAAAAAGTTTAAACAACGTAAATAAAAACCGCCGCAGCACAAACTCGGTAGGCGATGTGTCTACGGTTGCACTTGGTCTCCCATTCCGATCAGGAGACCGTAGACCTGCGATTTTTGGTCTGGCAACAGACTCGTAGACAGCAATTGGTCTATAGACATGTCTATGTATGTAGACAACTCTAGACATGTCTCGGAGACCAAAATCGCGCAACGTGTCTACAAGTGTGTACTAGCCTTAAGGCTTCCATCTCTAGGACAGGAGACACCGCTGGTGTTACGCCCCCCGACTGTAGGGTCAGATTCCAACTGACTAACAAAACAATCCTATGTTTCATGACGTTCAAGTCCAAACCGGTACGAGCCGTAAAAGCATTACTTCAGTCTGGCGTCGTCGGCATGACCCTTAAAGAAGGATCCCTGAAAGGTACTCAACGGAGCCGGAACAGTCTAGCTATCTAGCTGCTATCTCTCCTTTCATTTTTCGCCTTTCGACTATGGAACAACTTTCCCCAGGCAATATTCCCGAACCCATACAACATCCAAGAGTTCAATCGCAGGGCTCGTCACCTCCTCCCTATGCATCTCCAGACTCTTCTTAACTTCTCTTTTTTTTCTATCCTCTGAGCTAAGCTTACTATTAAATATTACACCATAACGAGAAACAACAAAGCCATGACGGCCTGGCACTATAAAAGATGACTCTTAAGCTTAGACTTCACATAAAAAGTCCTTTTTAACAAACCATGGTGTAATGTTTATGTTAAGGATAGAAGGAACGACAAAAGTGTTAGATAGTCCAGTTTTTCGTGGATTCAGGATAGGACAGGAGAAAATTAAAAACGAAAATCTCAGGTAATTATAAGCACTTGAATATTATACATCTGTTCATATTTTGAAGATACTTGTACCGTTAAGAGCTCTCAGCCACGCCTGAAAATGTATTTAAGCCAATTTAGAACTTTGTTGTTTGTTTTTAATCCGCGGCCCAAGGCAAGGAAAGTGGGATTTTTGTTGTTATTGTTGTTCTGTGTTAGACTTTTCAACCATATTACACGAACGGACTGCGTAGGAAGGATATCTTCTTGGAAATCAAGGTAAAAAACAAAGGAAACAATTTCTCACCACCCCATATCCTTGTCCCTTTTTCCGGTGTATCCTTTCCGAAATTTTCGCAGTAAAAAAAACATAATAAAAAAAAGCTTTAAAAAAATTTTTTCAGAGTAAACACAGGAAGAAGCTTTTCGCAATTCAACAACGGCATGCAAGAGTCGTAACGAAATTGCTAACTTAAAAAAAAAGGACAAATGACGGCAAGAAAAAAACTCACGTATCCTTTTATACTTTTCCAAGTCCTTGCACTGATGTCACTGGCAAACGATATTTTTCTTTTGGTTGCCATATATACATGTATAGGTATGGCGGGGGTGGTGGGTATAGGTGGAAATATTCCATATACATATGCAAAATATGCAGAACGGAAATCTTTTGGGAGCAGCACACGAAAACTACCATGTCCTTACTGATTCCTTTCCATTCTACTTATTTTATAATTCTAGAGGAATCCTTGCATGTTGACTTGGCTATGTAGCGACGTCTTTTTCGTGGGCGGAAGCACTAAGAAGGTGCCTGAAAGGATATGTCTGACATGAAGAAGAGTACTTTGGAGAAAACTTTCACAACCAAATCCTTTTGCTGCTCACTTGGCTTCTGCTGATGCAAATTTATCAGATTTATCCTTCATTCGATATCGAATCAGATCGCACATGAAGATGGACGAGGGGATTTTTTTTTCATCCTTTTTTAGTTGTGTATGTATATGTGTAGAAGGTTTATTTTTTGAAAAATTTCTGCAAATTTTAGATAAAGTTTTGTAGTTTTCAAGAGTAATTTAACTTTTATGCTTTGTGCACCAAGTTTGAATTAACTTGTGCTTTATTGTAAAATGGCTGATGCATGTCGGAAGTATGTTAAGGTACATACAATATATGTAGGAATGTGTAGGAACATTGAAATATATTTACATGAAGCACGATTTAGAGGGACTAACTCACTGCGTCATTAGTAATTAAAGGAGAAACATGTTGACGGAAGTGAGTACTTTTAGAGGAGATGGCGTTGGTAGTGTTAATCATCTTGTTGTAGCAAGGAAAACATGAATTAAAAAATAATGAAATAATTAAAGTGGTAGAGTTTAATAAACAAATGTTTGACAATTTTGTAGATATATAGAATTGGGGAATTTTTAATGATATAGCACAAAGCAAACGAAAAAGACTTTATCTCAAATTGCATGGGAATGATTCTGCAAGCCAATAACGAAGAACAAAAATCATGCAAAAATTAGTTAAACACAACTGAAAAATTGGGAAAGACTACTGAAAACTGGTTGAATATATGTATATAAAGGTAAGCAATAACCCGAGTAAAAATAAGACTCGCTCGATCGTAGCCTTAAACAGCCACGCACAGCGTCAAAACACCTGTATGGCACCCAAACAGGCACGGTATGCCTGAGAAAAAATTCTACTTTCCCAAAAGCAGCTCGTTACAGGCAGGTATCAATAAAACACGTACGAAATAGTCCAAACGAAGCACGGTACGCTTACACATTTTCTAGACTAAAGGAAGCAAAATTGGAGCTTTAAGAAAATGTTTAGGATGAAGAAAATGGGCAATTACCTTGGTGATCGTAAAACGTGAAATTACCATACTCAATACACCGGTTCTCGTCCGATTGCGTAGGTCAAGCAGCATGGGACGTGGATAGTACTTAGTTGGGGGACCACTTGGTAAAACGACACTCGCGTTTGGAATGTTCGATTTAGTAGAGGGAAATTAAGCAAAAAAAAACGAAGTCATGATGTAGCTGGGAAGTTGGATTTTTTTTTCTTTACATATGCTAAGATAAAGCGAAAAAAGAAATTTTTGCAAAATCGGTCCTGTGCTGCACGAAAAAATTCTTCAGTTATGTTGGTCGTAGAAAAAAATTTGACCGTACGATGATTTGGCATAAAATGGCGGCATTTTTCGAAAAGTGCCAATTTTTGCCGTAAAAATCGAGATTTTTTTTTGAAATTTCAACCACATACTTATAGCATCAAAATACATATTTTCTCCAATTTTTATCAAAATCCGACTATTTGCCCGTTATATATTGCATTTTTAGTAAAATAAAACAAAATTTCATACATTTTGGTTTTTTGAGGTTAGGATCCATTTTTAAAGTATTTATACCGAATCAGTTCGATAGTCTTATCATTCACGAGTATTTTTAAATTTTTTTTATTTTTCTACGACCAACAGAACTGGAGAAATTAAAAAAATAGTGCATAAATGCACTCAAAATGCATCAAAAATGGACATTTATGCAATTTTCTCGTGCAGCATAGGATCGATTTTGCAGAAATTTTTTTTTCGCTTTATCTTAACATATGTAAAGAAAAGAAACAAAACAGTCCAACTTCCCAACTACATCACTATCATATGACAATTTCCCTCTACTAATTACGATTAGATTCATTTCTGTTACAAAGGTGTGCACATACCTCTATAGCGGAAGCATTTTTAGATTTTTGTGCCTGCAGCGGGAGCATGCATGCCCGTGTGGTATTTTTCAATGTGTGCACCGGTAGCGGTGACGTGTCATAATAGTACCGGGCGCGTTTGTTCGCCATGCGTCCTAGTTAGGTTCACCTATATGCTTCTAAAAAAAAACAAGTACGTCTGTACTTGGTTTGCACGTGAATATACCAACTAATTAATTTTACTTGGGATACAACTCCTCTATTCTACACATGACTGATCACCGGATCACCATCCGCTGGCACACGCAATTCTTCCGATTTTGCAACTACATATGTTATGAAATAGAGCATAACGTATCTAACCTTTGAAGAGAATGACTTTTTGGATGATAGAAGATAAATATATTTGACCACAATTGAAACGAAATTAAGTAGATTTCATGCAGACGTTATATTCTTCGGCTGCAAGTCCATTTAGACGTCCATTTTTAAGTCTAAGCTTAGCAATTACCTCTTGTACCTAGTCTTATCACTCACGTCATATGATGCAGTAGTAAGCTTAGCCCGAAAGAGAAGAAAGGATAAATAAGTTAGATAGAGTTCGGTGTGTGGTATTATACATATTTCTGAAGGTATGGACATCCGTATCAGCTGTCAATTATACAAATTGTCAATTTTCGAAGAAAATATAGAACCCGTAATGAAAAGAAAAAGCAAAAAGAAACGGATGTTGATCTTCCACAGAAGAAAAAAAAAGATTTGTGCGAAGACAGGCCCAAAATTTTCAATAGCCGGTGAAATCGGCTTCATCGAACTCAGTTGAATAATGTTTAGTTCAAACCACATAAGTGGCTTCACCGGCTAAAATCCACCTTATGATCAGTTCGTGCTCGAAATTGTTGTTGCTTTTTCGCCATAAGTCAGAAATGCAAAAGGTCACTGGAATGGATTACTTTCTTTTGAGTGAGCTTTTAAATTTAACTTCAGTTCGAGTTCAGTTGGGTGAACTGAGGTCGGTTTTATCCTCAGTTGAATATGTGAAAATTGTATGCGAACTGAGATTATTTTATAGTTCAGTTTACCAATTTGCTCGAATTTGCGCAGTTCGGCCGGTGAAGCCGGGGTATTACTCAGTTTCGAAATTGAAATATTGAAATTGCCTTGGAGAAAACAGGATGTTCAGTGATACTATGTCTATTATTGGCATGTTTTTCATATATTTTATGTAGAAACGCTTTGTTTATGATTTGTAAATGGAAAAGTATAAAACGAAAGGTTCTTCATTACCTCAAGCACTCTCATTTACTAGGTCATTACCCTATCATCTTTAAAATGGCATATCCTTCTAGAATAAGATCTCTTAACAGATATACTTCTATATCAATCCCTATATAACCTTCTCCATCTCAGCAATAGGAATTCTCGGCAACAATATTATTTCTACAATTTCCATTTACAAATCACTCTTCTGGAAGGCCCCGAGTCAACTATCCACGACTCGAGCAGCGATGAGAAAAAAATCAATCAACATAATTAACTTGAGAAACGTTTATCCCATTTGGTAAAAAAAAACATTTCGCCTCTTTAACTAGATAATTTTCATCCATTGTAGTAAAAGTAATCCTTGTTCTGTAGACGAAAGTCGATTTCTATCCGACCATGGTTAGACGAGAATCTTTGTTATAAAACGAGTGACGGGCCTATGACGATTACAATGGAGCTGCTTATGGGAAAATCTGTGCGACATAATCGTAAGCTTAGATTACGTTTCTGGAGCTTTAGTTATTCATGGGGGGCCATGGGGCGCCCCCGAAAATCTCTATTGCCCGGAATAGAGGATTATGCCTTTCGGGGGGCTTTTGAGAGAAAATTCAGAGAGATTAGATTGTAAAAAATGGTCTTTGTTGGGAGTAAAATTTGCAAAGGATACGATAAACAGGGATAACAAAATCCGATAGCTCAAACAGAACGGATTCCCTTGTATATATCGAGAAGATAGTCAAAGCCAAACAAAACTAAGTCTGGCATAAATTTTTTCTTCATACCCTGGTATATGTCATTTCCCTCGTCAATGCTGACCAACATACATACAAACACGTTGCACTATATTTTTTGTAAAAAAAAGTCTCTTACTTTTTCCACAAGGACTGAAGACTAAAGATTTTTCCTTGTGTAATAAAAAGGATTGCTTTTAGCCAGGAAAATTCTTAATTACATAAAACACACTGTAGATGGAGACATGAATGTATTCCACGAGGATTAAACAAGCATCAAGTACGGTTTTGTGTGCAAAAAGTTGTGCAACCGAGCGCACCCCCAGTTTCCGTTTGAATTCCTTTCTGCCGAGCCGGGCCCCCCGCCGCCCTACTACTGCCCTTCTATGTATTTAGAGTAGCCGAACAACACAGCCTTGGCAAATAAACATGCAGCGCTAAGTCAAGTTCCCTCTGATTCTGAAAAATTTCCCGGGAAAAAGTTTTTCATGTTTTTCGTTGAATGGATGAAAGTAATGAAAAGGTTTCGTTCTAACTAAAGAAATACACAGCACAGCTCTCGGCTCTGTCAAGGAAAGTTTTATTAATATAATTACATACAGCGACGAGTCTGTGCTGCCTACAAATATACACAAATACATTACGTTTTCTTGTAAATGAAGGCTTTTAAATAAAACTTCTCCTTGGTGATTCCGAAGTATTCGATAACTTTCTGAAAGGGTAGTTTGCCGCTAAAGGAAAATACTTTGGAAAGTTGTAGAAATTTTACGCAAGTACTTAAAGCAAGAAATTTAATATAATAGTATGAATGAACCTGGTTATGGTTTCCTCCCTTTAATTTACCGATAGTTAAGTAAAATTTATTGCCAAAGTAAAATGCAATTGTAATGAGATAATTTATGAAGAAAGGGAAGTTGCAAAGTGTGCTTAATGAATGCTTTAGTTACGACAACAAGGAAATGTCATATGAATTTCTTTGGACTAATTAGTAACTGCTTGATGAGATGAGAAACTGATGCATATCCATAGGACTCCGGAGGAAAGGATATACATATGAAGCAACTGACAATATATTAGCTAGAGTAAATTATTATTCTAGTAGAACACACTTGTTTTAATGACGATTGTAAAAATTGCATATAAGTTCGTGAAATGGCTAGATTGGCATATACGACAAGGAGTACGAGAGCCAATCATAGTTATAAACCTAGAAGCACATTACTCCTCCCATGCCAGTAATGTTGATGATATCTGGGCAGACTTTTATGAGGAGCCAAGACCAAGAGAAACAAACGAAGCGGGAATATCTAGCTCTTTCTCAAATAAAAATTGGCAAAATCTCATTGAGCACACTCGAAGAAAACCTTTAAACCCATTATAGTCCAATAAATAGGTCGAAAAAAGGCCTTCGTAATGCAAAAAATACCGCACGCGATTTTTTTTACCAAATGATTTTATTTATTTTTACAAGCTTAAATTGAAAATCGCGTCATCTCCACCCTCTAGCTAAACTTACAGAGAAGGGAAACGCGTTTAATTCTATATCTCAGAAACTATGTGTTTTACGACAAAAATGTATATTATCTTTTTTGTAGATAAATAAGTGATTTAACTTTTTTGTTTAGAAATTTTTTTTGTAAAATCAATATCAACCGAGAAATAGTGCTTCAAACTTCATATATCACTTTCTTTGCACTATATTTCTTTAATGGTTAATTCTACGAATTGTCATACGAAACGTTCGGCGCTGAATAGCGGCTAAAGTATTGATGCTAAAAAAAATGTTTAAAGTAAAATTTCTACAAAATTTTATAACAAACAAATTAGTTGCTATAAATTTTCGTCGTAAATGAATAGTTGACGCGATATTTGTAAAAAAACCATTCTTTGTAAACGTTTAAGGTGTAATAAACCCATAAATTTCAACTTTACAGAAAAAAGTTCAAACAAAAAATATGGGCAATTAAATTGCGCACAAAAAAAGTTGTAATCAGATTTGCAATAAAACGTGTAATTAAAAAATATTGGCAAAAAACCTTTACGTTTTTCGACACTTAAAGCACCATAACTCGTGCAATATTAGCCCTACGTAAAAAATGGTTAGGGCAAAAATTATAGATAATCGTGTGTTTTATAAGTCTTACGAAGGACTTTTTCATGTAGAATTAACCATTAACGAAATATAGTGCAAAGAAAGTGATATATGAAGTTTGAAGTACTATTTCTCGGTAGATATTGCCTTTATAAAAAAAATTTCTTAACAAAAAAGTTAAATCACTTATTTATCTATAAAAAAGATAATATACATTTTTGTCGTAAAACACATAGTTTCTGAGATATAGAATTAAAGGCGTTTCCCTTCTCTGTAAGTTTGGCAAGAAGGTGGAGATGATGCCATTTTGAATTTAAGCTTATAAAAAAATGGGTAAAAAAACTTTTAAGTTAAATGGTTTTATTTTAAATAATAAGCTGTACCGAAAACTAGAAAATAATTAGAACACAAACATGCACCTTCTTGAAATTCTGACGTCTGGTAAGAAATAGTGCAATAGTAGCAGTGCTGTCTTCTCATGTCGTATGCCAAGGGGCACTTTGTGTCGTTGCGTCAGCGGATTAAGTAATATTCTGGGACTTTTAACAGATTAAAATAATAACATGGGGCGCATTTGAAATATTTTTTTTGGTGGACTTGGAAACACATTTTTCTAGACAAGTCGTTTGTATTTAATTATACAGTCGTTATACAGGTTTTGATGCGCCCCATATTTTTATTTTAATCTGTTAAAAGTCCACAGACCACAGAATCATCATTTGTGGCCCTAAAAACCCCCGATACCAATTTTCAATGGATTCAGAACACATTTCCAAAATTCATTCGCCCTATTGGCGCCGCCATTTTGAATTTTCAAATTTTGACCATAGAATCGTCATTTGTGGCCCTTAAAACCCCCCAATACCGATTTTCAATGGATCCAGAACACATTTGCAAAATTCATCCGCCATATTGGCGCCGCCATTGTGAATTTTCATATTTTGACCACAGAATCAACATTTTTGGCCCTAAAACTTCCCCAATACCGATTTTCAATGGAATCGGAACACAATTGCAAAATTCGTCCGCCATCTTGATTTTTTTTACAAAATTGTCAGATTGCATTGTCACGGGAACTAAATGTGTGAGCAAAAATGTCGAAAAAATGACCCCTGAATTTTTTCAGATTTTTTGCATGATAATAACCCGCGCCGGTGGAAAGGTCGAATGGCTTTGAAATTGGCTTTTTTAACAAGATTAGACTTTCGAATAAAACTTTCCGAAATTTTTTTGCAAACTCGTGAAACTTCGTGTACTTACGTTTTTGGGGTCGCTGAACAAGAAAATGCAGTCAAAACAACTCAACAGCCTCAGGCAGCCTCAACTTTTGACAGCTCGGAGTGTCAAAAATTTATTAATAAATGACAATTTTTCAAATTTAATGGTAAAATGTTAAAACTTCGTATTTTTATGTTTTTTGAGTCGCTGAACTCGAATTTGCCATCAAAAAGTCATTTTTGACAGTACCAGCTGTTGAAATTCATTAAAAATCTCAATTATTATCATGCAAAAAATCTGAAAAAATTCAGGGGTAATTTTTTCGACATTTTAAACCGAATTTCGGGTGGAGGTCAAAGAAATTCGAACTTTGCCAAAATAGTGACCACCCTATTGAGCATGGATCTCAGAAGAAGAAAGCGGGGTAACTACAAGGATCCTCATACCGGGAAAAATTTGCTAGGATCACTATGGATCCGGACAACTTTCCAGAAGGCAAATTGACGGAGGAGCAATCCTCCCCAATTTGTGACTCCATCCTGACTGAGGTGGACAAAAATCTTGAAGGCGATTGCCAAGTTTCTGGGTGTAAAGGTGACAGGGTAGTTCTTTAAGATCACCTGTGCCAACAAACTCAGCATCGAATGCCTGGCTAATGCTGTCGCCAGGCTACACGGTTGGGAGGGCTGCAATTTCAAACTATTTGAGGGAAGGACCTTCCCAAATTCCAGAGGATCAGTTTGTGGGCCCCCGTGCGAACGGTGTTTGGAAACCGGAAAGGGTGCGATTGAGGTGACCTTTTGGCATGTGGTGGACCAGGAAGGTGGACCAGATTGATCAAACTAACCATTGACGAGAGATCGCTGATGCAGCTAAGAGACCAGGGCATGTCGCTATTTTGCGGCTTTGGCTGATCAAGACCAACCAGATTGGCATGAAAAAGGACACTCCTTCTGGATCACAGCAGTATGTAGAACCCTAGAATACGGGTGGTCCAGTGAAACGTCCAACACAGTATTGCCGCTTCATCAGTCCTTTGCAGGACACTGACCACCCAAGCTGTCGACATAGCTTTTGTACAGGAGCCATGGATAAGTAATCCCCTGCTTGCGCAAATCCTTCCTGAATACTTATATTTACAATTTCTATAATGTTTTAATATTGATAATTCTGCCCCTCACGAAGTCTCCCATATAAATTTTCAAACAAAAAAAAAACTGTATCAAAATCCAATTTCAATCAAAATAATAAATAAATCTCAAGAAAAGTAGAGAAGACATTCTGACCGTTCACCGTCGTAGGGCGACATAAAAATGTCTTCATTTACAGAAGTAATGTACCAAATTCATCCTCTTTGATGGATGGCCCTGCCACCGACCGAGGGCATATTTCCGTATCCTGTTTTTACTGCTCATAGCATCCTTCCAGTATCCCCTAATAAATAATTCACTACTCATGTCCTTCGGAAATTTCACTGCTTCCAGCAATGGTGATGGAATCATATACAGTAATTTCATCCCCGTTGACTGGAACTACCACGTACAGCTGCATTTAAATCACCCCGCAGCCCTCCCCCTCCCCTCGGATTTTCGCATCTCTAGGCACCAAAACAAATTTCATCCATTTACCTCTCGCACAGAGAGCATCGGGAATCCTTTGCTATTATTTACAGGACTATGCCCGCATAGCACGCAACCTTTCAATTTTAGGATCAGGACATTAAGGCTCCCAATCATTACAGCTGAAGATATTTTGTGAATTTCATTGGGGGCTTCGGGGGGTGTTCCACCGGCGGACATTTTCCATTTCAATGGAATTTCAAATCGAAAACAGGCGAATGCACGGCAGCTCCCAAAGTCCTTGGGGCTATTTTATCCACTTTGAGTTTTGGATACTCTCGAAATACGGTTTCTTTATACTGTTTCAGTTTTTTTTCATCCCGTGCTAGTATTAAATGCAGAACGGTTGAGTTCTGGATAAAGGGAGTGCCGAATTGGATCGTAAAATGTTTATGACAGTATTTTATTTCGATACTTGGCTGCTCCTTATTTTCGCTTTTTTTTACCGGTTGTCTGACGGATTCGCTCGAGAAGTTTTGTGATTGTAACAGACTTCAATCATCATTACATGAAGAAAAAAGGACACTCTTTTCTAGTACTAAATATTTAGACATTGAGCTGGAAACAGCGAACTTGTTAGGCGGCTTTGAAGGGATGAGGAAGTGCTTGTTTTAAGATAAAAAAGGTTTTAACGCCGTATTGATTTTTTTAAAATGGTGTACCCTCTTCTATTAGAAAGGACTAAAACAGGAATACAGTTACACAAGAAAATTTTATCACTAGCACTCTGATTGACAACTAAGTCAAGGGGAGGCACACATTATTATTCCTTCAACTGTGGCCACACTGGTTTTAAAACATACTTAGTCCAGGGAAATTAGCAAAAAAAAACGTACGAAAGGAGACAAAATTCGGAAATGGCTGAAAATTGGACCACAACTTCCTTGGGACTTTTTAAGAAAACAATTTTCGGAATCACAAAAAAAAACATGGCCGCCGGAAATATAGCGGTTTTCCGGTGTTTTCCTTGTATCTCGGTTTCTATAGGTCGTACAACCCCGTACAAAGGCCCTAAATGTTGACAATGAAATTCTCTACAACTTTAGTTCTTACAAAGACGTTGACCCGATTAACCCTTTTAAAGTTATTCAAGGTCAAAGTTATCAAAAATCACTTTTTGGCCACAAAATCACTCAAAAACTGCTTTTTTCGAAAATTTGTTTTGTTCAGTCAATACGAAACGTTATTGCCTACAAAAAAGCCTTTGTCATTTTTTCGAAAACTTAACCCTTTCAAAGTTATTCAAGGTCAAAGTTTCCAAAAATCAGTTTTTGGTCAAAAAATGACCAGAAACTGATTATTAACAAATTTTTTTTGTTCTATTTATACAAAAGATTATTGCCTACCCTGCCATTTTTTCGAAAACTTTTCGAAAAATTTTGCACAAATCAATTGTGAGTGATTTTTTGACCAAAAACTGATTTTTAGAAACTTTGACCTTGAATAACTTTGAAAGGGTTAAGTTTTCGAAAAAATGACACAAGGCTTTTTTGTACCAGTCATCGCAGAGCTTCGAAATTTTGCACGAAGGTCCGTGGGGGTCTCCCATGAAACACCTCGAAGCCCGATTTTCGAAATTCAAAATGGCCGCTGCAAAATGACCGAAATTCAAAATGGCTACTCAAATGTGAATTTGCAAATTGTGTTCCGATTTCAATGAAATTGGGTATCTAAAGGTTTTTAAGATCGCTTATAACGAATTTGTGGTCAAAATTTGTAAATTCAAAATGGCCGCGCCAATATGGCCGACGAATTTGTCAATTGTGTTCCGATTCCAATGAAAATCGGTATCTGGGGTTTTTTGAGGTAGTAAATAACGAATGTTTGATCAGAACTTAAAAGTTCAAAATGGCCGCCGAAATATGAATGAAATTCAAAATGGCCACCCAAATTTGCCAATTGTGTTCCGATTTCCATGAAAATCGGTATCTGGGGGGCTTTTAAGGTAGCAAATAACGAATTTATGATCCGAACTTATAAATTCAAAATGTCCTCGTCAATATGGCGGACGAATTTGCCAATGTCGTTCCGATTACAATGAAAATCGGTATCGCGGGTTTTTTATGGTAGCAAATAAAGAATTTATGATCAGAACTTATAAATTCAAAATGGCCGCGGACGAAATTTTCCAATTGTATTCCGATTCCAATCTATCTAGGGGTTTTTAAGGTTGCAAATAACGAATTTATGATTAAAACTTATAAATTCAAAATGGCCGCACCAATATGGCCGATTAGTTTGCCAATTGTCTTCCGATTCCAACGAAAATCGGTATCTGGGTGTTTTTAAGGTAGCAAATAACGAATTTATGATCAAAACTAATAAATTTAAAATTTCGGGGCCAATATGGCGGACGAATTTTAGCAAATAAGTGTCATTTCCCTGTCAGCTGTATGTAGGTTGTTCAAGAGTTGGGAAATCTGAATCTTCACATCCTAGCTCCAAATGGAAGAACATTGAACATAGTGTATCTTGGTCATTTCCCCTATTGTCATGAAGTTTGCCACGCGATCGAGTGTACCTATAAAATTCTCGACTAATTAAAGGTTAATCGCCAAAATCACAAAGAAAAGGGAAGGACCTTCCACTGCCATCACAAGATTAAACAATGCCATCTATCGCATGCAAAAAGTTCGATCGGTAAGAACGGGACGGAAGCTGTGTTCGGAACGAACACTAAGTTAGATGGGGGCAGTTTAACGGCTAACCGAAAAGAGAAAAACAAAATGATAACCCGTCCCCCACGCAGGTTAAATTTTAAATGGAATTTAACATGGGTTTTCATTTTTTTAGGTTCAACTAAGTGTTGGGCACTTGATTTCCATCGGTTCAAGGTTAAACTTGGTATCCTGAGGTTTTCGATACCGCTGAATACGAATATCATATCAAAAACCGGTTTTGACTAATGACAGCTGTCAATAGAAATTAACCATATGAAAGTTATCCAAAATCATTTTTACCAGATTTCTTTCACTTTTTTCCTACCAACGCACGCGGGTTTTTTGCTAGTAATAAAATAAAGTCGTTTCGGTTTACAATTGTAAATGTGCTATCTATCTAGCTCGCTGTAAAACTGTTTCACAAATACAATCTCCATTATTGTAGGTATAATTTTAATCTTTCCGGAAATTCCAATCAATTAAAACCAAATTAAACAAATAAAATTTGAATATAAATTTCATGCAATCATTCTTTTACTGGTCTGCCATATTAAACTGCAATTAAAACTCAAAAATTGTTTCCGATTTAAGGGATCACAACTGGAAATTTCATAACCCATCAAAATTTTATTATTTCCGATCCTTCAATATATTTTTCTCAATTCAATTACAAGTGGGTGTACACTTCTACGAATTGAATATGAATTCGGACCAAACTTTTCCCTTTTAGGGTATTTTGCACACTTATTGTTTAAATATTACCTAGAAATCACAGGATTAATACGTTTGGTTTCAAATATATCTGAAATCGCTACAAAATATCGGTTTATTAAATTCAAAATGATTTATAATTAAATTACACAAAAAAAAACACTTTAAATATCCCGTAACCCTTTTTAAACTTTTATTACATCTAAAAAAGTAATATTCACCAGGACCAACACCTCCCTCATGGGCCATTAAAAATGTTTTTTATTATTCATTTCATAGACATAAAAAAAAATTTAAACGATCCTACAAAATGGTGGTGACAAAAAAAACACCCTTGGTTATCCTTGAATACAATTTCGAAAACCGATACCACCACCCACAGTCGCACATCTCCTTTAATGCGAAATAGAATCCTTGCATAAATTCGAGCCTTTTATGCTGAGGCCCCAAAACGGACTTTTTTATGCTAATTCCTGACGAGAGACTTTTATGACCTTGTTGTTTGTCGCTAGAGTCATTTGCAGATAGCCGCAGAACGAATTATTGCGGCGATTCGGCCATTCCGGGTGGCTTGCTGCCTGCCTCTTTGGCATTATTATTATTATTTTTTTATTTCTAGATATTCAGGAGTGGCTAAAATGTCTGAGGGCAGTTAAAATATTTTTATTGCCGTAGAAGAGTGAAATTAATTATTTTTGCCATGAATAATTAGGAAGCTCTTTTGTGGGTCATATATTCTAAAGGATAATTACAATTTGAGCATTTTTATTGGTGGCAGCGGAGGGATCCATATTCTGAATTTTACGTTTTTTTAGAAAATTTTATTCATTAAGTAAATAGTAATTAAGAGGAACTTTAATGGACAATAAAATTGGCCATACTGGAAATGAACGTCCAATTTGCGAATAAATTGTCGTTCGAAAATTGTCAAGTAAGAATTTAACTTTATAATGACTTAAGAATTTTACTTAATGGATAATGTAGACGATTGATGTACACGCTTTAAAAATATTGTCATTAGTACTGCTGATTCCATCTTAGGAAAAAAATCGTTGGGCTTGGAACCAATGTTCCCTCTAATTTTTTCACTTACTGCGCGGTACAAAATTTATGCGAGCAAAAATATTCAAAACGTATGTAAAAGACTGCAAGTGGGGGAAGGTCCTGTGTTTGTGCTTGAAGTGAATTTTTTTTATGAACTAACCTCTCTTAACATAAAGCAAACAAAGCAAATCTTACTTTTTTTGACGTGAATACGTCTGTAAGTTTACTTCCATGACAAAAAACCGATGATAACGAAATTATGGTAAACAGTTTTGAGTTGCAGCTCAAAAACTATTATTTATATCGAAAAAAGATGAAGAATCAAAGAATTTTACTGTTTACTTTTAATTTCCCCGGTATCAATGGCATCACCTGTATGTTGTGTGTAGTATGTAAACAAATTTTGCAACTTGATTTTGACCCACTTCCACCTAACCGATCAACTTCAAATTTTGCACATATGTATAGTTCGCGTCGCGTGACAATGCAATCTGACCATTTTGTAAAAAAATCCAGATGGCGGTTCCAAGATGGCGGCCGAATTTTGCAATTGTGCTCTCCGACCCCCGACATGGGTATCAAATGAAGGGGTATGACAAGTAGAATACAATTAGCTATGTGGCGTCATTCAAAATCCAAAATGGCGGCCAACACAAAATGGCGGATTTCCCTTATTTTTACAACCCACTCGGTATGGGTATCAAATGAAAGGGTATGATAAGTAGAATCGTATTAGCTGTGTGGCATCATTCAAAATTCAAAATGGCGGCCAACACAAAATGGCAGTTTACCTTTTTCTTTACAACGCCCTCGGTATGGGTATCAAATGAAAGTGTATGACGAGTTTAGTACAGTAAGCTGTGTGACATCATTTTAAGCCATATTTAATCACAGTAAGACAACGGGAACTAATTTTTTATAAATAAACTAAAAAGTTAAAGACACAATACATTGCTCGCCTGCTATGCAGCGTACCAGTACAGCGTATCTCTACCGCTATAGCGTAGCAGACAATGCCGAGCCCAGAAGAGTGAGTGACATCCATGACTTTGACGACTAATTGCTCTGGAAATTGAGTCCGATTTTGATGAAATTTTTACACAAGGTACAGTAAATTATGTACACCTCAGGTATGTTAATAAAAAGTGTCGGTCAAGTCCCGTTATCTTGTAATTCCACTTCCAAGTACCGAAATTTCAAAAATTGAACAGGTCATAATTTCTATATTATTTCACCAATATTGATGAAATTTACACACATTGTATATTTTTATATTGACAATTTATTTTTTTAAAAAAAATTGGCACTCATGCACCGTTACTTTTTTATTTAACTTTATAATACTTAAATTTCAAAAATGCTATAATTGCCAAAGTACACCACGTTTTTTTATGAAATTTATATATAATGTATATTTTTCTCTATATAATAAATTGCTTTTAAAAAAAATTGCCGTTTTTTAATACATTTGTAAAGCACCGCATTCTATGGGAGTATGAAATAGTAACTGTCACATTTGAATTTTAATTATTTTAAAATTTATATTCATATTTCATATATTGGCTAAAATTTAATTTAACACTTTGAAATATATGAAATATATAAATTTTGAAATAATTAAAAGTCAAGTGTGACAGTTACTATTTCATACTTCCATAGAATGCGGTGCTTCACAAATATATTTAAAAAAACGGTATATAGAAGGCAATTTTTTTTAAAACCAATTTATTATACAGAGAAAGATATATGTACATTATATATAAATTTCGGCAGTGTCTAGCCACACGATCCACGGTATATACACGGTATATACCGTGGATATACCGTGGATATAAGGAATGTTCCTATACATTGTGGGATATACCGTGGATATACCGTGGATGCACGGTATGTTGATATTAATATATTGTGGGATATATTATGAGATATATCGTGGATATACCGTGGATATACCGCCGATACACGGTATGCCGTGGGATATACCGTGGATTTAACGAGGATACACGGTATGCTCCTTTAGACCGTGGGACATACCGTGGATTTACCGTGGGATATACCGTGGATATACCGTGGATTTACCGTGGGATATACCGTGGATATACCGTGGATACACGGTATGATCATATACACCGTGGGATATACCGTGGATTTAACGTGGATACACGGTATGCTCCTTTAGGCCGTGGGATATACCGTGGATATACCGTGGATTTACCGTGGGATATACCGTGGATATACCGTGGATGCACGGTATGTTGCTATACATATATTGTGGGATATATTATGAGATATATCGTGGATATACCGTGGATATACCGCCGATACACGGTATGCCGTGGGATATACCGTGGATTTAACGTGGATGCACGGTATGCTCCTTTAGACCGTGGGACATACCGTGGATTTACCGTGGGATATACCGTGGATATACCGTGGATTTCCGTGGGATATACCGTGGATATACCGTGGATACACGGTATGATCATATACACCGTGGGATATACCGTGGATTTAACGTGGATACACGGTATGCTCCTTTAGGCCGTGGGATATACCGTGGATTTACCGTGGGATATACCGTGGATATACCGTGGATACACGGTATGCTCATATACACCGTGGGATATACCGTGGATTTAACGTGGATACACGGTATGCTCCTTTAGACCGTGGGATATACCGTGGATTTACTCTGGGATATACCGTGGATATACCGTGGATGCACGGTATGCTCATATACACCGTGTGATATACCGTGGATTTACCGTGGGATATACCGTGGATTTACCGTGGGATATACCGTGGATATACCGTGGATTTACCGTGGGATATACCGTGGATATACCGTGGATACACGGTATGATCATATACACCGTGGGGTATACCGTGGATTTAACGTGGATACACGGTATGCTAATTTAGGCCGTGGGATATACCGTGGATATACCGTGGATTTACCGTGGGATATACCGTGGATATACCGTGGATACACGGTATGATCATATACACCGTGGGGTATACCGTGGATTTAACGTGGATACACGGTATGCTCCTTTAGGCCGTGGGATATACCGTGGATTTACCGTGGGATATACCGTGGATATACCGTGGATACACGGTATGCTCATATACACCGTGGGATATACCGTGGATTTAACGTGGATACACGGTGTGCTTCTTTAGACCGTGGGATATACCGTGGATTTACTGTGGGATATACCGTGGATATACCGTGGATGCACGGTATGCTCATATACACCGTGGGATATACCGTGGATTTACCGTGGGATATACCGTGGATTTACCGTGGGATATACCGTGGATATACCGTGGATGCACGGTATGCTCATATACACCGTAGGATATACCGTGGATTTAACGTGGATACACGGTATGCTTCTTTAGACCGTGGGATATACCGTGGATTTACTGTGGGATATACCGTGGATATACCGTGGATGCACGGTATGCTCATATACACCGTCGGATATACCGTGGATTTACCGTGGGATATATTTTTTATTTTTTATTTATTTATTTATTCATAAAGTTCGGAAGTACACAAGACACGTCTTTTAAAGTACAATAATTCATTGGTAAATTTTAATATATAAACTAGACTAATCTTACTAAACTAAGAAGAAGAAAAAAGAAGAAGAAAAAAAAAGAAAAAAGAAAGAAAAGGAACAGTGTCCGAATAAGGATCATGCAAAGAGAAGAAGTAGATAGAGAAGCAAAAAGACAGAGAAAGTGAAAGTACTAAAGAGAAGAAGAGGAAGATAGAAAATGAGATGCTTGCGTCCTAAAACTCTTGACTGTGCTTATTCTTTGAATGGAATTAGGGAGATTATTCCAAAGCCTAAACGAATGCACAAAGAAGGAACGACTACCCATTAAGGAACAGTGAGCAGGAATGAGAAATTTAATCGATCTCAAGGACTGCAAAGGACAAAGGAAGTCGGAGAGGTAAGAAGGACTTTTGGTGTAAAGAAGTTTATGCAAGAGGACCAATGCCATGACATCTATAAAACGAAAGAGGTCACAACCTAGTAATGAATTACGCACAGCTGACACATGATCTGATCTTCGTAAGTGAAAAATAAACCTTAAGCAATCATTAAATGCAATATTGAGGCGCTGGCGGCAAGACGCATCGAAGGATATGTAAACAAGAGACCCGTAGAGGAAATGTGGCAGAATTAGAGATTTGACAAGCTTTAGCCGAATAGACGACGATAGAAGACTACCATACAGCCATAGTTTACGTAATGTGCCATAGATCTTGGAGAGCATAAGAGAGACATGTTTGCAGCAAGATAGTTTGGAATTAATGGCAATGCCAAGATTATTGACACAGTCGACAACAGGAAGAGGAACATTATTAAGAGAAATAGGTGGCATTCTGTCAATGGACAAAGGACAACGACTAAGAAGGAGTACTTGGGATTTATTTGGATTTAGTTTAAGGAAATTGGAGGAGCTCCATTCATTTATTCGAGATAACACGTTATTGAGTTCTCCAATGCAGGAATCAATCCGATTAGGAGGGCATGAAGTATACAGCTGGAGATCACCAGCATACAGATGAAAGGAACAGCGATTGATAACAGAGGGAAGATCATTAACATACAGAGAGAAAAGTAGAGGACCAAGAATTGAACCTTGAGGCACTCCCAAGGGCACAGGAAGGAAGGATGATACAACGCTGTTGTGGCGAACACATTGGAGCCTATTAGAAAGAAGAGAAGAAAAAAGTCGAGTAGCAGAAGACGAAAAGTGGTAGAGTTGGCTAAGTTTGGATAGCAGAAGCGAGTGAACCACAGAATCGAATGCCTTAGAGAAATCAAGAAGAACTAAAATCGCAGTGTCACCGTGGTCGAGTGCAGCACGCAGATCAGTCGTTACCTTTAGTACAGCAGTTTCGCAACTATGGGATTTACGGAAGCCAGATTGGAATTTAGAAAGGAAGCTATTAGATTCGAGATATCGCAGAACTTGGATAAAAAGAATTTTCTCAAAAGCTTTGGCAAGGAAAGGAAGAATACTGATAGGACGAAAATCAGACATATCAGTGGGAGAATACCGTGGATATACCGTGGATTTACCGTGGGATAAACCGTGGATATACCGTGGATACACGGTATGCTCATATACACCGTGGGATATACCGTGGATTTAACGTGGATACACGGTATGCTCCTTTAGGCCGTGGGATATACCGTGGATATACCGTGGATTTACCGTGGGATATACCGTGGATATACCGTGGATACACGGTATGATCATATACACCGTGGGATATACCGTGGATTTAACGTGGATACACGGTATGCTCCTTTAGGCCGTGGGATATACCGTGGATATACCGTGGATTTACCGTGGGATATAACGTGGATATACCGTGGATGCACGGTATGCTCATATACACCGTAGGATATACCGTGGATTTAACGTGGATACACGGTATGCTCCTTTAGGCCGTGGGATATACCGTGGATTTACCGTGGGATATACCGTGGATATACCGTGGATACACGGTATGCTCATATACACCGTGGGATATACCGTGGATTTACCGTGGGATATACCGTGGATTTACCGTGGGATATACCGTGGATATACCGTGGATACACGGTATGATCATATACACCGTGGGATATACCGTGGATTTAACGTGGATACACGGTATGCTCCTTTAGGCCGTAGGATATACCGTGGATATACCGTGGATTTACCGTGGGATATACCGTGGATATACCGTGGATACACGGTATGCTCATATACACCGTGGGATATACCGTGGATTTACCGTGGGATATACCGTGGATTTACCGTGGGATATACCGTGGATATACCGTGGATACACGGTATGCTCATATACACCGTGGGATATACCGTGGATTTAACGTGGGATATACCGTGGATTTACCGTGGGATATACCGTGGATATACCGTGGATACACGGTATGCTCATATACACCGTGGGATATACCGTGGATTTACCGTGGGATATACCGTGGATTTACCGTGGGATATACCGTGGATATACCGTGGATACACGGTATGCTCATATACACCGTGGGATATACCGTGGATTTAACGTGGGATATACCGTGGATATACCGTGGATTTAACGTGGGATATACCGTGGATTTACCGTGGGATATACCGTGGATATACCGTGGATACACGGTATGCTCATATACACCGTGGGATATACCGTGGATTTACCGTGGGATATACCGTGGATATACCGTAGATACACGGTATGCTCATATACACCGTGGGATATACCGTGGATTTACCGTGGGATATACCGTGGATTTTCCGTGGGATATACCGTGGATATACCGTGGATACACGGTATGCTCATATACACCGTGGGATATACCGTGGATTTAACGTGGGATATACCGTGGATATACCGTGGATTTAACGTGGGATATACCGTGGATTTACCGTGGGATATACCGTGGATTTACCGTGGATACACGGTATGCTCATATACACCGTGGGATATACCGTGGATTTACCGTGGGATATACCGTGGATTTACCGTGGGATATACCGTGGATATACCGTGGATACACGGTATGCTCATATACACCGTGGGATATACCGTGGATTTACCGTGGGATATACCGTGGATATACCGTGGATACACGGTATGCTCATATACACCGTGGGATATACCGTGGATTTACCGTGGGATATACCGTGGATATACCGTGGATACACGGTATGCTCATATACACCGTGGGATATACCGTGGATTTAACGTGGGATATACCGTGGATTTACCGTGGGATATACCGTGGATATACCGTGGATACACGGTATGCTCATATACACCGTGGGATATACCGTGGATTTAACGTGGATACGCGGTATGCTCCTTTAGACCGTGGGATATACCGTGGATTTACTGTGGGATATACCGTGGATATACCGTGGATACACGGTATGCTCATATACACCGTGGGATATACCGTGGATTTACCGTGGGATATACCGTGGATTTACCGTGGGATATACCGTGGATATACCGTGGATTTACCGTGGGATATACCGTGGATATACCGTGGATACACGGTATGCTCATATACACCGTGGGATATACCGTGGATTTAACGTGGGATATACAGTGGATTTACCGTGGGATATACCGTGGATATACCGTGGATACACGGTATGCTCATATACACCGTGGGATATACCGTGGATTTACCGTGGGATATACCGTGGATATACCGTGGATACACGGTATGCTCATATACACCGTGGGATATACCGTGGATTTAACGTGGGATATACCGTGGATTTACCGTGGGATATACCGTGGATATACCGTGGATACACGGTATGCTCATATACACCGTGGGATATACCGTGGATTTAACGTGGATACGCGGTATGCTCCTTTAGACCGTGGGATATACCGTGGATTTACTGTGGGATATACCGTGGATATACCGTGGATACACGGTATGCTCATATACACCGTGGGATATACCGTGGATTTACCGTGGGATATACCGTGGATTTACCGTGGGATATACCGTGGATATACCGTGGATTTACCGTGGGATATACCGTGGATTTACTGTGGGATATACCGTGGATATACCGTGGATACACGGTATGCTCATATACACCGTGGGATATACCGTGGATTTACCGTGGGATATACCGTGGATTTACCGTGGGATATACCGTGGATATACCGTGGATTTACCGTGGGATATACCGTGGATTTACTGTGCGATATACCGTGGATATACCGTGGATACACGGTATGCTCATATACACCGTGGGATATACCGTGGATTTACCGTGGGATATACCGTGGATTTACCGTGGGATATACCGTGGATATACCGTGGATTTACCGTGGGATATACCGTGGATATACCGTGGATACACAGTATGCTCATATACACCGTGGGATATACCGTGGATTTAACGTGGGATATACAGTGGATTTACCGTGGGATATACCGTGGATATACCGTGGATACACGGTATGCTCATATACACCGTGGGATATACCGTGGATTTACCGTGGGATATACCGTGGATATACCGTGGATACACGGTATGCTCATATACACCGTGGGATATACCGTGGATTTAACGTGGGATATACCGTGGATTTACCGTGGGATATACCGTGGATATACCGTGGATACACGGTATGCTCATATACACCGTGGGATATACCGTGGATTTAACGTGGATACGCGGTATGCTCCTTTAGACCGTGGGATATACCGTGGATTTACTGTGGGATATACCGTGGATATACGTGGATACACGGTATGCTCATATACACCGTGGGATATACCGTGGATTTACCGTGGGATATACCGTGGATTTACCGTGGGATATACCGTGGATATACCGTGGATTTACCGTGGGATATACCGTGGATATACCGTGGATACACGGTATGCTCATATACACCGTGGGATATACCGTGGATTTAACGTGGGATA
This sequence comes from Thereva nobilitata, assembly GCA_963855945.1. NCBI lineage: Eukaryota > Metazoa > Arthropoda > Insecta > Diptera > Therevidae > Thereva > Thereva nobilitata. Next base: position 18,576,664 of record OY979698.1, read on the forward strand.
TACAGTGGATTTACCGTGGGATATACCGTGGATATACCGTGGATACACGGTATGCTCATATACACCGTGGGATATACCGTGGATTTACCGTGGGATATACCGTGGATATACCGTGGATACACGGTATGCTCATATACACCGTGGGATATACCGTGGATTTAACGTGGGATATACCGTGGATTTACCGTGGGATATACCGTGGATATACCGTGGATACACGGTATGCTCATATACACCGTGGGATATACCGTGGATTTAACGTGGATACGCGGTATGCTCCTTTAGACCTTGGGATATACCGTGGATTTACTGTGGGATATACCGTGGATATACCGTGGATACACGGTATGCTCATATACACCGTGGGATATACCGTGGATTTACCGTGGGATATACCATGGATTTACCGTGGGATATTCCGTGGATATACCGTGGATTTACCGTGGGATATACCGTGGATATACCGTGGATACACGGTATGCTCATATACACCGTGGGATATACCGTGGATTTACCGTGGGATATACCGTGGATTTACCGTGGGATATACCGTGGATATACCGTGGATACACGGTATGCTCATATACACCGTGGGATATACCGTGGATTTAACGTGGGATATACCGTGGATATACCGAGGATTTAACGTGGGATATACCGTGGATTTACCGTGGGATATACCGTGGATATACCGTGGATACACGGTATGCTCATATACACCGTGGGATATACCGTGGATTTAACGTGGGATATACCGTGGATTTAACGTGGGATATACCGTGGATATACCGTGGATTTAACGTGGGATATACCGTGGATTTACCGTGGGATATACCGTGGATATACCGTGGATACACGGTATGCTCATATACACCGTGGGATATACCGTGGATTTACCGTGGGATATACCGTGGATATACCGTGGATACACGGTATGCTCATATACACCGTGGGATATACCGTGGATTTAACGTGGGATATACCGTGGATTTAACGTGGGATATACCGTGGATATACCGTGGATTTAACGTGGGATATACCGTGGATTTACCGTGGGATATACCGTGGATATACCGTGGATACACGGTATGCTCATATACACCGTGGGATATACCGTGGATTTAACGTGGGATATACCGTGGATTTAACGTGGGATATACCGTGGATATACCGTGGATTTAACGTGGGATATACCGTGGATTTACCGTGGGATATACCGTGGATATACAGTGGATACACGGTATGCTCATATACACCGTGGGATATACCGTGGATTTAACGTGGGATATACCGTGGATTTAACGTGGGATATACCGTGGATATACCGTGGATTTAACGTGGGATATACCGTGGATTTACCGTGGGATATACCGTGGATATACCGTGGATACACGGTATGCTCATATACACCGTGGGATATACCGTGGATTTAACGTGGGATATACCGTGGATTTAACGTGGGATATACCGTGGATATACCGTGGATTTAACGTGGGATATACCGTGGATTTACCGTGGGATATACCGTGGATATACCGTGGATACACGGTATGCTCAAATACACCGTGGGATATACCGTGGATTTACCGTGGGATATACCGTGGATATACCGTGGATACACGGTATGCTCATATACACCGTGGGATATACCGTGGATTTAACGTGGGATATACCGTGGATTTAACGTGGGATATACCGTGGATATACCGTGGATACACGGTATGCTCATATACACCGTGGGATATACCGTGGTTTTAACGTGGGATATACCGTGGATTTAACGTGGGATATACCGTGGATTTACCGTGGGATATACCGTGGATATACCGTGGATACACGGTATGCTCATATACACCGTGGGATATACCGTGGATTTAACGTGGGATATACCGTGGATTTACCGTGGGATATACCGTGGATATACCGTGGATATACGGTATGCTCATATACACCGTGGGATATACCGTGGATTTAACGTGGGATATACCGTGGATTTACCGTGGGATATACCGTGGATATACCGTGGATACACGGTATGCTCATATACACCGTGGGATATACCGTGGATTTAACGTGGGATATACCGTGGATTTACCGTGGGATATACCGTGGATATACCGTGGATACACGGTATGCTCATATACACCGTGGGATATACCGTGGATTTAACGTGGGATATACCGTGGATTTAACGTGGGATATACCGTGGATATACCGTGGATTTAACGTGGGATATACCGTGGATTTACCGTGGGATATACCGTGGATATACCGTGGATACACGGTATGCTCATATACACCGTGGGATATACCGTGGATTTAACGTGGGATATACCGTGGATTTAACGTGGGATATACCGTGGATATACCGTGGATTTAACGTGGGATATACCGTGGATTTACCGTGGGATATACCGTGGATATACCGTGGATACACGGTATGCTCATATACACCGTGGGATATACCGTGGATTTAACGTGGGATATACCGTGGATTTACCGTGGGATATACCGTGGATATACCGTGGATACTCGGTATGCTCATATACACCGTGGGATATACCGTGGATTTAACGTGGGATATACCGTGGATTTAACGTCGGATATACCGTGGATATACCGTGGATTTAACGTGGGATATACCGTGGATTTACCGTGGGATATACCGTGGATATACCGTGGATACACGGTATGCTCATATACACCGTGGGATATACCGTGGATTTAACGTGGGATATACCGTGGATTTAACGTGGGATATACCGTGGATATACCGTGGATTTAACGTGGGATATACCGTGGATTTACCGTGGGATATACCGTGGATATACCGTGGATACACGGTATGCTCATATACACCGTGGGATATACCGTGGATTTAACGTGGGATATACCGTGGATATACCGTGGATACACGGTATGCTCATATACACCGTGGGATATACCGTGGATTTAACGTGGGATATACCGTGGATATACCGTGGATTTAACGTGGGATATACCGTGGATTTACCGTGCGATATACCGTGGATATACCGTGGATACACGGTATGCTCATATACACCGTGGGATATACCGTGGATTTAACGTGGGATATACCGTGGATTTACCGTGGGATATACCGTGGATATACCGTGGATACACGGTATGCTCATATACACCGTGGGATATACCGTGGATTTAACGTGGGATATACCGTGGATTTAACGTTGGATATACCGTGGATATACCGTGGATTTAACGTGGGATATACCGTGGATTTACCGTGGGATATACCGTGGATATACCGTGGATACACGGTATGCTCATATACACCGTGGGATATACCGTGGATTTACCGTGGGATATACCGTGGATATACCGTGGATACACGGTATGCTCATATACACCGTGGGATATACCGTGGATTTAACGTGGGATATACCGTGGATTTAACGTGGGATATACCGTGGATATACCGTGGATTTAACGTGAGATATACCGTGGATTTACCGTGGGATATACCGTGGATATACCGTGGATACACGGTATGCTCATATACACCGTGGGATATACCGTGGATTTAACGTGGGATATACCGTGGATTTAACGTGGGATATACCGTGGATATACCGTGGATTTAACGTGGGATATACCGTGGATTTACCGTGGGATATACCGTGGATATACCGTGGATACACGGTATGCTCATATACACCGTGGGATATACCGTGGATTTAACGTGGGATGTACCGTGGATTTACCGTGGGATATACCGTGGATATACCGTGGATACACGGTATGCTCATATACACCGTGGGATATACCGTGGATTTAACGTGGGATATACCGTGGATTTAACGTGGGATATACCGTGGATATACCGTGGATTTAACGTGGGATATACCGTGGATTTACCGTGGGATATACCGTGGATATACCGTGGATACACGGTATGCTCATATACACCGTGGGATATACCGTGGATTTACCGTGGGATATACCGTGGATATACCGTGGATACACGGTATGCTCATATACACCGTGGGATATACCGTGGATTTAACGTGGGATATACCGTGGATTTAACGTGGGATATACCGTGGATATACCGTGGATTTAACGTGGGATATACCGTGGATTTACCGTGGGATATACCGTGGATATACCGTGGATACACGGTATGCTCATATACACCGTGGGATATACCGTGGATTTACCGTGGGATATACCGTGGATATACCGTGGATACACGGTATGCTCATATACACCGTGGGATATACCGTGGATTTAACGTGGGATATACCGTGGATTTACCGTGGGATATACCGTGGATATACCGTGGATACACGGTATGCTCATATACACCGTGGGATATACCGTGGATTTAACGTGGGATATACCGTGGATTTACCGTGGGATATACCGTGGATATACCGTGGATACACGGTATGCTCATATACACCGTGGGATATACCGTGGATTTAACGTGGGATATACCGTGGATTTAACGTGGGATATACCGTGGATATACCGTGGATTTAACGTGGGATATACCGTGGATTTACCGTGGGATATACCGTGGATATACCGTGGATACACGGTATGCTCATATACACCGTGGGATATACCGTGGATTTAACGTGGGATATACCGTGGATTTAACGTGGGATATACCGTGGATATACCGTGGATTTAACGTGGGATATACCGTGGATTTACCGTGGGATATACCGTGGATATACCATGGATACACGGTATGCTCATATACACCGTGGGATATACCGTGGATTTACCGTGGGATATACCGTGGATATACCGTGGATACACGGTATGCTCATATACACCGTGGGATATACCGTGGATTTAACGTGGATGCACGGTATGCTCCTTTAGACCGTGGGACATACCGTGGATTTACCGTGGGATATACCGTGGATATACCGTGGATTTCCGTTAGATATACCGTGGATATACCGTGGATACACGGTATGATCATATACACCGTGGGATATACCGTGGATTTAACGTGGATACACGGTATGCTCCTTTAGGCCGTGGGATATACCGTGGATTTACCGTGGGATATACCGTGGATATACCGTGGATACACGGTATGCTCATATACACCGTGGGATATACCGTGGATTTAACGTGGATACACGGTATGCTCCTTTAGACCGTGGGATATACCGTGGATTTACCGTGGGATATACCGTGGATATACCGTGGATTTACCGTG